>CM061537.1:29197409-29214190 GCA_030545055.2 Neoaliturus tenellus | reverse complement strand
ATTAGTAGTGTGTTTTGGTCACTTTTAAAACCGGCCACGTGCCCACGGAGCCAAGTGCCGCGGCAGCTGGCGCCAGCTGCCATGTCACATAGCTTCCGGTGGGGGTTAGAGGGTATATATGAGATGCTGTAGTTATATTTTATGCCATATAGGTTGGGGTGGAGATGGCGATAGTGTTGGCGTTAGGGTGAAGTGAATTTGCGCATAAAATTAAAATTAAAAGTTAGTTCAAAATTGAAATTCGTCGGTGTTAACGAAACTCTAACAGTTGAAGAAAAATTAAGAGTTAGTTTAAAATTGAAATTCAAACTTATAACTGAGATGCGGAAAATATGTCAAGGTCATCCAGAGTAAGTTTTAAAAAATTCTATCCAACTATCACCAGAAATAGTTTTAAGTTGAAGTAGTTGGTGATAGCGGGATAATTGATTCGTGCCATGGGAGAGGTGTTTATTGTTTGAAAGTTGGCGATCGAATGAGAAGAGCCGCCTAGGGAGAGGGGTTATAAAACGGCAACCTTCCCCCCCACCCCTTCCCCCCCCCACCCCTTCCCCCACTCCTTTAGATCAATAACCGGTCGCCGACTCTATGTGGTAAAACTGAACGAGACATGGCGGCTGCCATGGATAATTCTAACCTCAAACCTTAGTTTTGCATTGGTGAGCATGAGCCACCCCCACTCCTTTACCTTTCTTTTATATTTTTAAAACCGAACAGATGTTCGGGCAGGTGTTGGGGGCAGAAATGTTAAAATATTGGGGTGGAGATGGCAATAGCGTTGGCGGTCGGTTGAACTGAATTTGCGAATAAAGTAACTAGGGTTGAACTAAAAGTATACATAAATTAAAAGTTAGTTGAAAACTGAAATTTGACGGTGTTAACAAAACTCTTAATAGTTGAACAAAACTAAAAGTTAGTTTAAAACTGAAATTCAAATTTATAAATAGGATCTGGAAAGTATGTCAAGGTCATCCAGAGTAAGTTTTAAAAAAGCCTACCCAACTACCACCAGAAATAGTTCTAAGTTGAACTAGTTGGTGATAGTAGGATAGGTTGAAGTAACTTTTGAATTTTATTAGTGAACATACAATTAATGTGCAACAGCAGAGTTTAAACAAGTTGAACTTTTGTGATGAATTACAGAGTTGTAAATGCAAACACCGACGACGATGAGAAGGTAAATGCAGAGTCCCCAGATGATGTATTTGAAAAGCTTGAACAAATGTAACATTTCAAGTTGGTTTTCCCGTTCCATTTCCAATCGTTTAATTTCCAATTTCAATTTATCCTCTTCCATTCTAGTTACGAAGGGAACTTCATCCATCATATCCATCATGATTGTGTTAGTGTTTGAAATTTTAGTGATGTTGATAGTTCAGAAGTCGAAGACGGAATAAGAAGTGAAAGGGAGAAATGTTAGTTAAATAAAGAAGTGGTGGGGGGAAGGATGAATTACAAAGAAGTGGTGGGGGAAAGACGTTGCTCTTCATTATTACCATCAGTAGTGTCAGATGGTGCAGGAGTTAGATTTAGTAAACTGTCTTCGTCTAAACTTTCAACCTTATCACAAATAGGACAATCGTATGTTATTTCCAAATTCATTTTGATGGTTGTAAAATTATCTACAAGTTCTTGTAAAATATTAAAAATGTCTTGTAACTCTTCTTTAGAGTTTATTTCAAAACTAGAATTCATTCGGGCCAATGGAGAGTTGTTCATTGTTGGAGAGTCGGTGATGGAATGAGGATCGGCGCATAGGGAGGGGGCTTATATAATGGTGACCTTGAGCAGGCGTCTAGGGAGGGGGGCTGTCTAGGGAGGGGGCTTTTATATGGGGAACCTTGAGCTTATGATTGAATAAAATGTTTAGTTCTTCTTCTTCGTCTTTTAATTCAATTATTTGAACCGAAGTAGTTGTTTCATCCTCTTCACTCGATGAAGAAAACAATTCACCAGGATTTAAATATTGAACTACAATTCTGAACCATCTTATAGGATATTCGTCAATGATAGAAAGTAAGTTTTGAAACAATTCTTCCATCTCTTCCCTGTCAGTTATTATATGTTCAAACTTGATAAATTTGTTTTCCATGTTGTTAGTTAGAGTGTTGGAAGTGGAATGATTTAATATTATATAAAAATTAGAACTAGTGGTGGGGGGAAATCTCAAGGTCATCCAAATGAAGTTTTAAAAAAGAGTGTAAAACTGAAATTACACATTTGATGGTTCTACAGGATCGGAATACCAATCTGATCTGTATTTACATCTTTTTATCATATGTGTACAAAAATCATCTTGATGAGAATTGGTGCGTTGACAATGAGCAAGATCTAGAGGGTGAAATTTGAAACATCTTTGAGGACAACATGTATGAAAATATCTTGATTTGTAAAATTTGAAAGTTCGCAATTCCGGTGGTGGTAGTTGTTTTGTTTTGCATTTGCAATAACAAGATCCGAAGAATTCACATTTAGTACAAGCTAACCCATCCACCATCATTGGTCCTAAATCTGTACACTGTTGTTCACAACAGTAACGAGGTTTGTACTTGTATTTTTGCTCTTCCATGTTGACGCTGCGGAGTCCAGTGAAAGAATAAGAGTGTATAGTGTTCAATAGTGAGTTTTATGTACTGTGAAAAGTGGTAGGGGTAATTTCAAGGTCATCCAAATGGAGTTTTAAAAAATTATACCTTACAAGTGTAAGGATTATTAAAATTTAGGAAGTTTGTTTCTCTTTGTTTTCTTCAGACTTTTTCTCTCTCTCCGCCTTAGCCATAGCAACAAGTTCTTCTGTTGATAATGGATGTACTTCAGGAAATTTTAAAATTAATTTAGCTTGATATCCTTCTTTAGTTAATACATCTAAATCTTGGGTCATTTGTTCAACGGTGTTGTAGTCTTTTCCATAGATTTTTCCATCAAGTTGAATCATCATTCTGTACAACATTTTCTTAAATAGGTCTTGTCGTGGTGAGAGCTAAGAAGCGAATGATTATTTATACAAGTATCACATCCTTTTTATTAACTCACATTGATCACGTGATTCTTTAGTTGTAGTTTTGTCTGTCAAAAGTTATTCAACATTGGTAATACTTTTGGAACTTGATGTTATGTTGACCAGTTGGCGATGAAGAAGTTGTAGGTTGTGTAGAAATAAATATTTCATCATCGCAATATTTTGTTTTAGTGAACATTCTTGTATTAGTAGCACTAACATCAACAGTTAAGTGATAACCACCGGTAAGTAAAACTCGCATTTCGTTGGTTAAATCTTCGAGTTGTTCAAAAGTTGTTATGGTGTTAGTATCGTAAGATGCACACTTGACCTTTAGGGACATGTTGCAGTTTTATATTCAGGGATTAAGAGCGAGATGTGTACGGTATGAAAGGTAGCAGTAGACTGATGAATTTTGCAAGTACATTTCCCCTTTTATAATTATACAAAATTGGGTCAAGGTCATCCTGTGGAATTTTTAAAAAAAGCAACATATTGTAATGTACAAAGACATTACAATATGTTGCTTTTTTTATTTTTATTTTTTGTTTTGTTTTATATCATATTTATTGAAAAAACAAATACAAAGAAATATTTACAATGTTATGTACAAATTAATCAGTAGTAGGTGTTACATGAATTGTAAGTTCAGTAGAGTTGTTTCCACTGGGTCCATGTGATACCAAATAGAGTGCGCCGGGTTGAATTATACGAAGATCTTCATTTTGAAGTAGTTGTACGAAGCGCTTTGGTAAGAAGATCTGAAATTTTGCTTCATCACCAATTGTATAAGGTGCCTCGCTCAAAGTGCAATTTATAGCATCACCTACTGAAGTTTCCATTTTCTTAATAGTATGAATGATGTAGTGTTTTTCTTCTTTTAGTTCAGAACATTTCTTCGTAGGTAGAATTGATGATTTAGAATGAGCGTTGAACTGATCAACTAAACTTTGAAGTAAGTTCTGTGATGCCATATTGATGTTGTTGTTAATCTTCTTGTTAATAAGAATGTCCGTCGGAGATGTTGTCTCTTCGGAGGTTTGAGTAATACTCATGCTGTGTCATGGTAGCGCTCTCACTTTTATAATCGACACTACCCCCACCACTGACACTACCCCCACCAGTTTGTTGAAGGAAATTATTCAAGCGGTAGGCATTCTTTAAAGCGCACTGCGACCTTCGATGTTTAAAACTTTTTGATGAAATACAAAGTTCGTTGAAGTAGCATTGGAAATCTTTATCAATTATTGCATTAATCACTTCGTTGCTTGTAAATGATTGTATCCAATTTGCTTTTTCCAATCCCCTTGTGTAGATAATTTTAAACTCTTTGCAATAATGATTCATAATGTGCGGCATCATGTTATAATTAATGAAACCTTCATCCCATCTTAAGTTGTGAAAATGTTTGTTCAACCATTTGTTTGTAACTTTCGCTTTAGTTGTTAGTCTATTAAATGGTACTGGAGGTTTGAACAAATAATGATAAACTACTGATGTGTTCATGTCCAAGATTACTAATTATTTAATAATAAAATTACCATCATTTCCTCGGAAAGCTTGAAATTCAATTATACCTCTTTTAACTTCCATTATATGTGGCGCATTAGAAAACGAAACCCGTTTATTCATGATGAAGTCTTACTAACAACTGACTTAAAAATTGAATGAGCCGATGTTTATAACAGACAGGATTGTTCTTCTTCTTTCACTTCTTGTGCCACTTCATCAATATTAAAATTGGTGTGATAGTTGTTTAATTGTCTCCACATTTCAACTTCTTGAGGTATTCTATTAAAGATTGAAGTATCCACGGGACCGTATAAAATTGGAACAAAAGGTTTTTTGTCCAATGTATCAATTAGATAGTCTTTAATTATTGCACTTGAAAATATTAGTTGTTTCAAATATCTGGTGACAGGACCGGTAGTACAACTTAAAGTATAAAATTCTTCTTTAGTGAAATATAATTTAACATTATGTGTAGTTAAATCTCTGAAGCGAACAATTTGTCCTCCACGATGTTTTACTATATCAACTTCAATATTTGATTCCAATAAACTTAATCTTGTTCTTCTTCCAAATGTGTTGTTACTTAAATAGCACTCCAAAAGATGTAAATGTTTCATGAGAGATTCCCAAGTAATTTCACTGAAAGTAACCATTTTGTTTCCATGATTTAAAATAACAATTGGTGAATAATCCATTGATTTTAAAATTCCAACTGATATACTTTTTGTCATGCATGAAGAAATTGGGTAGATAATCCGAAGAAATACTTCTGTTAAAATATTGGTTGTAATGTTAACTTCAACCTTCTTCCTTTTTACTTCTTTTTCAGCTTTTTCTTCTTCTCTCTTCTTATGTTTGTTGAATTTTAGGAACTCGTCCATTTCTCGTTCAACTTGTTTTTCTATATCTGAACTATTATCATCCATTAGAGGTGTATTTTCTTCTCCGTTAGTAGAATTCATCTTGCGAATGATGTTTCCCATACGACGGTTGAAGATAGAATGAAGTTTCTACTAATTATTTTCTCGCTTTTATATTTTTCGTAAATCCTTGAAATTTATACAATTACATAATTGTTTGTTTTGAACTTGTCTTTCACAAATGAAATTCTAACCTCAAAAATTAAAGCAGATAATTCTAACCTCAAAAATTTGCAGTTGTTGTACAATTCTTCTTAAAGTACATTCTTCACAATTCCGGTCAGCGGTGTGTAAGTAACTATTTTATCATGTAGAATTAGACAGTATGCCGAAGTTCCATCCGCTACTGGTTCTTCAAATTCCATTTCAATTTTTATATCCACACTTGATGATTTTACCGATTCATTTTGTTTTGAACAATCGATTACAATTATTGGAGCCTTGGAATAATACTGGTCAGGTGATAATAGTGGTGTATTAGTCTTTCCATAATATGACGATTGAAATCTTGCATACATATCGTATAAAATAGAAAAACGTTTTTTGCTGAACATGACATTCAAATTGTCATAGGGAAAGAATTGAGAGTTTAGGAAAACTTTACAATTCTTTATTTTACAGTGATCAAATTGACCAGCATTTGCAGTGATAACATCTTTTCGCTTAGTTTGAAAACCGAGTATTATGTACCTTGCTCGTTCCAAGTAAGTTGATGTCTTGACGGTCCATGTTTGTCGTTCTGTCTGAGGTAGTGTAGGGTATTCATGAAATTCCCAACTTCGGAATGGCATCACAATATCACGGTCAGATTTCAACTTTCTCAATAATAGGATTCTATGTTCATCAGCCAATCTTACATGAGGTACTCTCCAAACAACTTTATCCAACTGTAGTTGCCATTCCAGTTTATCTTCCGTAGTTGCAGGGTCTGCAAGTATCAAGTCCTTATTAGTTGAAGATCTGAGTAATACTAATTCTTGTTTGACATTTATTATTACCCGTTTGTAATCTTCAGCGAATCCCAAAAGCAATCGTAAAGGTACATGAAAATCAAAGTGACCGTTGGAAGCTGGTGTTATAGTGTCTTTATCGGGGGCAACCCATCCGGCGGTGACTATTGAATTCTTCTCATGCGGTGTTAATGATGTTAATCCTTTCAATGTCGTTGTTAAACCAACCTTTTTTGTTGAATCAACCGTCACCCCTGATATTTCATATCTTATTTCATCAAAAAGATATGCCATCGGGTTATTTATAAAAGGAACTGTTGAAGCAGTTTTTCCATCCAATTTTAATACCCGTCCTTCGATGTACAAGTAACTTTCACACGGTAAAGTGTAAATATCTTGTTGTTGAATGGGGATCCTTATTTCATCGTTATTGTTTAATTTTGATGAAGTGTAAGGGTTGTGCGTGTGATATTCCTTCTCCCATAGTGTTTCGTCGAACGTTGGTCCTTGAGATATATCCAGGATATCCATTGCTGTTAAGTTTCAATCCAATCTTCTGTAGAAAACGAATGTTGTCCGATGTTAACTCTTCCAATGTTGAGGAGCTACTGAGCTCCCGACTCTTCCGTTGCGGTTTAAATGATAATCCCATGTTGACTTTTATGTTGCTGCTCTGATGTGTATCCGTATAGTAATTGTTTCTCCTCTAAAGTCAACACTATGACCGTCTTGATCCAATATGTTCAGTACGATGTCTGAAATGAAACTGGTGTTTAACGGTAGGTATATCAAGTTTTGTGGCTTCTCAACAATTTTAAAACCGGGAGCCACTGTTGGATAAAATGTATGTAAAATATGTTGATTAACTCCATCTCTATACGATCCGTGTATAATGTTGCACGTGACATCGATACTATTTACTTTCAATATTGTTACAGTTGAATCACCTGAATGAGTAGTTCCAGGAGTTAAGATTTTCTTTTTTGTATCTGTAAATCCAAGTAAACTGCCAATCGACTGTTCCAAGCTGACATCAATATAATATTTTGAAGTTATTTCTGCTTTTAAAGTATTATTGTTTCCTTTAACGGTAATATTGTCTTCTCCGAGTTGTTTCTGTAATAATTGGTTTATATCATCAATTTCATAAGCTCCAGTAGGAAATGTAATTATTTTTAATTCTGAGTATTTTCCTGTAGCATCCTTAGTTTCATAATAATGTAGTAAATTATTCTTCCCTTCCGTAACATTGGGAATTGAGTTGTAGGTAGTCAAATCAAGTAATGCCGCTTCCCATAATCGTTCCTTGGATAGACGCAATGCTGGGAACAGCGTACTTTTCAATGTGGATGAATTTCCACTCAATGACACTGTATACGATGACATCTTAAAGCTGACTGACACTTTTCGCTAGAAACTCCAAACATAAATGCCCACATATTTCAGTATTGTTAGGTTGTTCTTTTTTGTAATTGTAAAAAATGTTTTTTGAGTTTCGAAAATAATGTTGAAGTTCTTTTGGCGGTGGTAGATTGCCAAAACTGTCAAAGTAGTAAACGGTTTGTCCAAGCTTTTTATAGCATACCCAATGAGTACCTGGACCATAGGTGGAATCCAAATTTACTATTCCAGTTTCATTTTTCCATATTTTAGTTGGTAATGCATCTTTCATAAAAACTCCTCGAAAGAATGGTATTTTCAAACATTTCACATAATCATTTAACTGATGATTTGTTAAGGCTTTATTTGGAATTATCAATTGACTCTTCTTATTTAGTACACACGGTATGGTCTTAGGTATAAACCTGCTCCGTTTTTTACCATTTGCCAAACAGAAGTCTTCTTTACATTTGGCTTATGAGTTCTACGACGTCCTTTTTTAATGTTTCCACCTCTTTTGGGAGCGCCTTTCTTTGCAGGTCTTCCTCTGCGACGTTTTCCACCACCTAACTTTGCTTTCGTCTTCATGGCTGTAGTTACTGCCCAAGCCGATGCTTTTTCTGCAATACTTGCGTCACTTGATTTTACTCTTTGCCAAGCTTTTTCCGCTAGAATTTTATCTGCTATTGATCTATTTGTTGAATCTTTATACTTTGAATATGCTATATCGTGTTCCTTGCAAGCTTGATCTAATTTATTAATTCCAGGATCTCCTCTTGCTAAACGCTTTGCCAACTTAGTTCCAGGTCCACAATATTGATAACCTCCGGGCAGATGTAATTCGTATGGTAAAGCGTCTATTGTTCGATTTACAACAGCACCAACTGGAATCCGTCTAAGCAGGGATAATGCAGCTGATGTTATACCACGTCCTCTCTTGCCGCTGTCTTGACGATGACTGAGCGATACGGTCTTCATTATGTTGTCTTATATAACTGGCGTGTTTACTCCACGAGATACTTTACACAAATGAATAACTTGTGCAAAATCTTTTATATTTAAAGACTTAGTTATTCAAATTAATTATATATTGATTTATAATTCTATTTTTAATCCAAGCTTCCCGTTCATCGGGTTGAATTATCACATGACTCGTTGTACTAGCTATATGATTATGGGTATCAATAAGTAAATTGCCCACTATTCTTATTAAACAATCTAAATTTACAGCATCTTTTGGATGTTGAGGATCATGTAATTGCATAATACGTTTATCATTACATGTGTAAGCTGTTGAATCACTTTTTGATGTTTTTATGACTTGTCCAATAGTAGCAGCATCATTTGAATCTTCACCTGGTAAAATATTAATTATTTTCTTCATCTTTGCATCATATTTAGTCCCAAAGTGTTTATCCCAAGTTATTGTTTGTTTCATTGTAACACAATCATTTTCTTCGTAACCAGGATAAATATCTTTTATTCTTCTATTACGACCATTGTATGTACCTAATGTACCACCAGTAGCAATTAATGTTTGCACCATTAGAGGTACATCTGTATCTTTTATACCAAATCTTCCATTTGTTATTGTTTTACGTCCTGCATCCCATTTATCATTATTTCCTTGCATTAAATTAAACTTTTCATTTCCATGTATAAATTTATCTCCCTGCTTTAACACGGCATCTTCATGTTTTACAAAATTGGATGTTTCCTTTTTTAATTCTTTAGATAATTGTTCCATAGTAACAGCATCTTTTGGTTGAGAACCAAACTTTACATTTGTCAATGTTTTACCATGACAATCAATTCCATTAACATCTTGTAAAATACAGTTGTCCTTGATGTATTTTAGGTTTACAGCATCACCGTCTTCCTTTGGGTATCCAATGTCATTTATAATAAATTTATAAAAAGAAAATCCATGTTCAGTTTTTTCCGGTATTATAGAATGTAAATATTCTTTATTAACTGAATCTTTATTATTTTTGGGATTTCCCACGTTGGTTATTCTATAATTTCCAGCATCATACGTTTGTCCATCTTTTAAGTTATTACCCCATTGCAATTTTAAAGTATTTGAAAGTTCAGATAATAAGTACTCTTTAGTAATTGCATCAGAACTTTCAGTTGGTTTACCAACATTAATTATTCTATGTGATTTAACATCGTAAGTATTCTTATGTAATTTCAATGATGTTGAAGTAGCTTCTTTTACTGTCTTCAAATTTGCTCCATCAGTATCTTCTTCTGGATCTTTAACTAGTTTTAAACGTTTATTACTTATGCTATAGTCACCTTCAGGTGTTTGCGGTAATCCACTTCTTTTTCTGTCTTCTCCAACTTGTACTCCTAACGCGGAGTACCGTCCGAACTTGTCGACGCTCATGTTAGAACTGATACGTCTTACGCTTGCAACTCTTTTATATCCACGGACAATTATACAACTATACCACGATTCCTAAGTTCATCAACTAGAGCCACCCATTCATTATTCAAACCCGTATGACCGGCTTCCATGGCTTCATGCAATAGTCTCATTCGGTCAACCAATTTATTGATGTCGTTGTAGTAAATCACATTTGTATTGTATAGATTTTTCATCAATCCTTTACCAGAGGTTGAAGTATCTCCTTTACTCTTTTTACCATGTTGTTCAAGAAGTGATAAATCCATAAGTGATAAAGATTTTCTTTTCAGTGGTTGTCTCACCGCTGGAGCAGTACGTAATGTGGGCAATTTTCGTGGAGGAAACAACTTTTTTATAACAATGTTATATTTTGTTGCACGTGAACGATTAATCATTGCATCCTTTAAGTAGTTTCTCTTATGAGCGTTAGTATTTTGTAAAATCTCTTTGAAAAAACTTAAATCTTTGGATGAATATCTTAGTGGTATATTTTTAAAAATTAATTCATATAATCCTTTTGTTCCTTTATATCTATGCTCACCAATAATGATGTAATCGTCTTGAGTTATTTCAAGCTTTGAATCACCAATCTTTAATTCATTCCCATCAATTCTTGCTCCGTATATGTGTGATCTACTCAAATTCGGGTTTGATTTCATGTCATGTAGCATTTTCATTATATATTTTCTTCCAAGAGGTCCATGTTGTAATATATCGCTACTCAATTGAGTTAAATTTGGAATAGATTGTTCAGCTTCAGGTATTGGCTGTTCTTCTCCCTTTTCAACAATTGGTTCTTCTTCTTCTTTTGCTTCTTCTTGCTCACTAGCACTTGTGTATGAATCATCATCTTCTTCTTTTTTTAATGCTTGTACTTCTTGTTTAGAAACTGGTAGTAAAACATCTCCTTCATAACGAGGTTTACCAATAGTTTCTGATATCTGTTTTAAAGGTTCCGTAATAGGTTTAAATGTAGTCTCTAGAAATTCTTCTCTTTCACTTAAACCCATCCTCAATGCACGATTCTTCATCCTAATAGAATCACTGAGTGATTTTATTTCTTTTAATAGTTTTTCTTGATTCACCATGTTAACACTGAGAAGTTCAACGTGTAACTAGATGTAGCATCGGTAGTTCAACGCATAAATACAAATTTATCCAACCCTATACGATATCTACCATTTTTAATATCTTCTTCCTTCATAATAACGAGAAAGCTATATTTCTCATTCCATGCTTTGCCACACATCTCTTTAAATTTTTCAAATGGCATATCCGCATTTACATGATCATTATATATATGCTTTAAATTTGTTTCATCTTGCTTGAAGATGATCAACATATTTGCATTGTCTCTTATAAGTTGTTTTGGAATTTTACTGTATGTTTGACCAATGTAAATGCTATCAATATTATGATGTCTTCCCATAGCAAAATAATTCCTTATTGTGTCATGATTTTCACAAGAAACATCGTCAAATATAAAAATAGAAAATGGTTTTGCTTCATTTGGTTGCATAATTGTTTCACTGGCATTAACTAACCTGAAGTAAAAATTTACTTCAGGTACACTTGCAAGTACTTTATCCAATAATTGATATTTTGGTTGTTGCAATGATTTTGAAAAAATGTATATATTGTTAAAACGCAATCCTTTAGGATTAGTTATAAGGTTAAAAACAACATTAGTTTTTCCACAATTTGAAGGACCAGTTATTAGACACCTTATCGTATTTGGTAGTAATTCACCATGTTTTCCATAATTTAACTTATCATTGTCAACTGTCAATTCATCAATGTTATTGATATTAAATCGATCTTTTTGTTGTACAATCTCCATCTTGTATAAAGGTTAAACACACAATGAGCTATTAAACAACTATACTAAGTCTTTTGAAGGAATCCAAGAGTCTTCACTTTTATCAAACCCTAACCACCGGACTTTAACCATATCCTTTTTTCTTTGTAAAATCTTCTCGACAAGATATACATCACCAACTGTTGATTTCAACAATTCGTGTCCGTAGAATCCACCTTGAAGTAATTCACCCTTGTTATCCTTTAATAAATAGGTTTCAGGTATAGTTGGTTGCACTTTATAAATTGTAAATACTTCATTAGTCCAATTTGGTAGATATCTTTTACTAAATACACCTTTGTATTTGCTTATACGAACTTTATCGTTGACCTTGAACTTCTTTGGTTGCAATTTTTCTAATTTCGGTGTTGTATTATTTTTAATGCGTTGTAATACAATTTTCGCATTAGCACTGTTTACCTGGATAGGTTTCATTCCAATGGTACGATGATATTTGTTGTTATACTGTTTTATAAGTTGTGGTAATATGTCATACCACACATATGATCCTCGTTTTGAAAATTGTTTATACATCGCACCTTTCAATGTTCTATTGAATCTTTCAATTATTGAAGCTTTAACTTCAGAATTTGTAGAATAATGATTTATTTGATATTTCTTCATCAAAGCTCTAAAGTCTTTATTAAAATATTCTTTTCCATCATCGGTCTGTAGATGTTTAATTTTAAATTTATTTCTTTGTATTGTGGTTTCCATAGCTTTTGTAACACTTTTACCAGTCTTATCCTTCAATGGTAAAGCGTCAGCTATTTTAGTAAAACAGTCTATAATTGTTAAAATATATTTAAATCCTTTGTTTAATTTACTGTGCGGTATCATTTCAATGAGATCAGCTTGATAAAGATCATTCATCCCTTTAATGATTGTACTTCTTCTTGGAAATCTTCTTCTTGCTGGTTTATGTAGTTCATTTACAATCTTGTCCTTCACGCTTTCCATCTTCAGATGTTGCTTGTACACCGCATGTAAAAATACTGATCCATAGAATAGTTTATTCTCATTTATATAGCTTGAATATAGGTCAAGGCCATTTCATATTAGTGTAAAAAAGAGGGAACATGGCATTGGGCTTGCCATGTCCCCTCTTCTTTACGGAAAGGAAAAAGGAAGAAGGTAGAGGGCGAAGAATAGGTTTACTGGTCAATAGGGTTTAGAGAGTAGTGGCCGAATGGTAAAGTATTAATTTTATCTTCTAAAATATGGCGCTTGTCATCTTTGTAGCTTAATGCCCACTTTGTTTGTTTGACACTAAATAGTTGATGATTATAACTTCTAATAGTGTTGAAAGTTGCAGTTGTTTCAACATTTTCAAACAAACATCTTTTATAATGTTCAAACTGTACGTTCTTCTTCAGGAAAGAAGTTTTTATTCCTTTGGCCTTCTTCGTGACTTGATGTTCGTTCCTCTCGTTTATGTACAGTTGAAATGAATACAGTTTGGACATTAATGCTACAATTTCCATCATCGGCACACCATTTGTTTCATCTTTAAATTTTCCCAATACTTTCTTATTTCTGTCATAGTCGTAATTTGGATGATCCTTAGGATAATCGGAAAAGTCGAAATCATCTTTATATATAAAGGTGCGTAGATCTTCATACATGTCATTTGTTTTAATCCAGTAAATTAGTGCATCCGTGTCCATATATGCAATACCAATGTTCTCTCTTCCATAATAGTTAACCATCTTCTTATAATGAAACTCGTACATATGTGTTTTTGAAATATCCAAGATTGACATTCCAAGATACAAAGGACGATCCATTGTAACTGACTTCTTGTTCATGGAAATAACAACTAGATTTTCATTAATAATTATAGATGAACCAAAGTTTGGTTGTTGCACCAATTTCTGTAATTTTACTGGATCAGTTACCAATTTGATATCCTTATGTTTCCTTTTGTTTTCCAAAGTCTTGCCAAATATTGCGTTATTCATTAATTTGAAAAAATCTTTTTGAAAACTTGATGTAGCGGTGGCTCTTCTTCTTGTGTTGTTGTCGATGTAAGGTTTTAACCAACAAGATTGAGAAAATTGTAGTACTCGATTAATTTTTGTAATTCTCAATCCTAAGTCTAAAGCTTGTTGTATCATCCAGTAATGTCCAACATATCGAGACTTGTCGGTTAAAGTCATCATTAATTTTGGCCATCTTCCAGTAGGGGAAATTTCAGTCTTCGGAAGAAGTGGTAAATCATAATGTTGATCATGAAGATGTTCAGGATATTCAAAATTAACATCAAAAATGTAACCAGTTTCACCATGCTTCGGTATATCCATTATGTTTCCAATCGATTCTGGATCTATCCATTTAAAATTATCATATGGAAGGGGATTCGACATTGCCCATCCGTATAAGTTATTTGCATCGAAATAACCTAGGAATGTTGTTGGTTTTGATGCATCATAATCGGGCAGATACTTGTTGTTCGCCTTGAAATGTCGTGTAACGCTTTGCGTCAATCCCCCTCGAACTCCTGACTCTAACATCATAACCATATCTATATCAGTAAGAAGTTGTATTTTACAATTTGTTTCTTTCAACATAGCTTGCCATGCTAATCCAGGTGAAGTGTACGAATGAAGAGGGTCCAATCCATATGCCGCAAAACATGTATTTCTAAATTCTTCCATTATATCACATAGTAAAGTTACATCCAATTTAACATAAAAATCTGAATATTCTCCCAATGTTCTAAATCCTAAATCGTTCCATACTTTACATGCATGATCATAGTCCTCTTGAGATATGTCCATGTCATAAAGTTTACTTTTGAATTCTTCTTTAGCCGGAAGTGATGTTTCATTAAATCTTTCTAAACTGTCTATGTAATCATATGGAAACACACCTTTCCGAAGTACCAAATCCAGTTTGTCGTTATTTACAATCTTCTTTGTTTCGATGAAATCTTGTTTCTTTAAATTTTCTGAAAGTTTGGATAAACTCGACGGCATAAATCTGTAGGAGTCCAAGAATCTTAGTTTCATGTTTCCAACTTCTTTGGAAAAACTTATGAACTTCTCTGAAGTTTCAGCTAACACATCGATTTTACCGTCGTCTCTTCCTAGTTCAGGTATTATAAAATGAGCATCGTACCCACTGAGGTTATGCAGAACCACAGGAATAAATAGTGGTAAACGATAGCTCAAGTTGCATTTATTACAAGCAGCACCCCTGTAATAACCTGTGAGGTGATCGTGATCTTTAACTTTATAATTCTCAATAGTAAAATCATTTTTGCATAAGAAACATCGAGTTGCATTTTCATGTTGAATTTCTTCTTCTTCCTCCATCGGTTTCATTGGTACAATATTTGTATATAATCTTTGTGCATTTCCAGCTATTGAATATAAGTGATCAAGAAATATTTTTTCTACATTTTCACCACGATATACTAGAGGTTCTGAAGTTAATCCATATCTGTTTAAATGTTCTTCTGATAATGTTGATTTAACCATTAAACAAAAACTATTTGGTTTGTGCATTTGATATTTGACACTTTTTCTAGCTTCACAATTTTCATCTTCTATAGGAATTAGTGTTGATTCAAAGTCCGCATATACAACTATAGGGATACGGTATTGATGATGAACCTTTTGAAATGTAACAAATGCTCTGTTTTCCGAAGGTAAATTAATCTTTGCTTCATAATTATTGTTACATAGCCTTTTGTGCTCTTGTAACCATTCTCTTCCTTGTCTTCCTTCTCGTTGAAAATTAAAACATCTCTTGCAAATTATCTTTCTGTGTCGAGCTTTAGAAAGCTGCTTGTTAACAAGAGAGTCGAATTTCTTAATGTACACATAGTGAGACACATCTCCTCGCGTTAGTAGTAGTAAATCCGTATGATCTGGTAGCTCTTCTTTTACAACACGTAAAGGATACACTTTGTTTGAACTATCTAATGCAAAAACATTGATAGATGTACCAGGATTTTTCTTCTCAAATTTTGATATATCTTTCAGTGATACAGGGTAAGTAATTCCTTGAAAATTGTACCTATGTCTTTGATTTTCATAGTGTTGGTTAGGTTTATCGAAATGATTTGGTACAAACTTAGATGTCATCGCATATCTAAAACATTCATTATCTTGATTTTTCACATTAATACATGATCTTGTATCCTTAATTCTTTTGGGCAAAGGAATGTAACTAGATCCCATTAGTCCATATCCATGTTTATGAACTCTTATATCTAATACTTCAATACTTGTAAGACTCCATCCGGATCCTCTTCCTTCGTGTTCCTGAATTTTTGTTAATATTTCTTCTATACAGTTTTCTACTATTGAATCAATGTTTGAACTTTCCATAATGGTTCGGTTTTTTGTTATGAATCCTCTTGGTGATAATTCTTCTTGTACATTTATAAACATAGCTTCTAGTAGTAAACCAAATTTAAGAAAGTTCAATCTTTTCAATTCTTCTTTTAAAGTTTTACTTACAATTGGTTTTGCTTCTCTAATAAATTCTTCTAGCTTCAAGTTTTCATTTTGAATCTTATGATGCATTACTACTTTACCGGGTAATGCAAATACTTGTAGATTCGGTAAAGTAGTTGAAGATGTTGCAGTTATTTCATCTTGTTCTTCTTGTTCTTCTTGTTCTTCTTGTTCTTCTTGTTCTTCTTGTTCTTCTTGTTGTTCTTGTTGTTCTTGTTGTTCTTGTTCTTGTTGTTCTTGTTGTTCTTGTTCTTGTTTTTCTTCTGGGTTGTTGTGAATTAGTT
>CM061537.1:29100819-29197309 GCA_030545055.2 Neoaliturus tenellus | reverse complement strand
GGGGCTGGCAACCCTGCTGATTTTTTTTCCCGCGCTTTTCCGATCAGCTGATTTTCCGATCAGCTGATTTTCAAGGTCATTCTGTCCAATCTCTGGGCCGCTTCTACTTGACGAGTTATAGTGGATGGAATATAATCCGCATTAATCACCAGATGATGTTAGATATAGCTTCTATAATATTTTTTATGTAAAATAATGTGATTTAAAACCCACTACATTCATTAACCCATAATTGCACTTGTTAATCACCATCCATTTCTCTTAAGTTTTATTTTGTACCATTGTCTTAATATGAAAATAATTCCATTTCAATTGTTGGGAACCTTAAATAAACCAAATTTATATTAAAAACTAAATTCGCGGTTATAGTTCCACACTCACTTCTTTCTCGAATGATTGAGGGAAAATGTTAAATTAAAAGCCGTTCATGTCTGGTTCATCGTAATCATAATATTTTCTTAGTTGAGCTTCCCACAACCTCAGTTGTATAAAACATTTAAGTATAAATTTGTAGATGTCACCTGGTTTCCAAGAGGTTGGGGAGAGCGAAGAGGAACGCTTGGCGACATATTACCCTCAGCTCGATGGCATCACAGAAGGTGTCACTGCTGCTGGTTATCCATGGGACTAAACATGGCTATTCTCTTGCAATTTCTGAAAGAATACCAACCATAATTAGGGTTTTTTTACATCTAATGCCTATGGGTCTAAAGACGTGTGTCTAACACTCCAGTCACCAATTAACAAAAGAATTTTACTTGATATGGGCTTCACCAGGTAATTTCCACTGGTAACTGACAACATAGTAATGTGTTTTAAATAACTCTCCATCTATATCAAGAAAACTGATAATATATTAGACTAATTCTAATTTTATTATTTTTCTATTAGTAGTACAGGAGTTAGTTTTATTTATTTATGTAGTGTGATTTTGTTAGTAAACATATTTTTACAAATAAAATTATATTAATTTAATGAAAAATTAAATTATTATTAATTTAATGAAAATGACAAACATATTCCATTTCACTATACATTTTTAACCCTAAGACAATACGTCATTAAGTAATTGTTCAAAATAATTTATTTAACTTACCTATTTTCCTCAGAATTAGTAAACTAAGATTTTCAAAATTTAAAATATAATTTTTAAGTTATTGTCACCTAGCAACATTCATTTGTACAAGGTCACCTAGCTTTCTATTGTAATCCATCATTCATTTGGTCACTCAGTAAGATATGTGCATGCTAAATGTAAAGATTTCCCAAAGCTAGCATCGATATGGCTATAACATAATGTGTTTAATGTTAAGTAATTAACTAAAAAATAAATAATAATTTCGTAAATTTGAAGAATGAAGTTAAAATTTATATTATTCTTTAAAAATCTGATCTATTTCACTGTAACAAAAGTTTGTTCCATAACATATGAGAAAGTATTGAGTTTATGGCCGATATCAATTATTGTCATTTTGCAATTTATAAAGTTTAAAGAGTTCTCTTAGTACAATTTAATAAAAATTGTACCTTATGAATGTTTTATGAAGATATTCAATGCATTAAACTCTGTTTGTTTCATCATTCTAATTAGAAATATTACCTTTGAAAGCGGTTTTAGTGGTTTGTTTCGTGGTGCTAACAAAATTTCGATAGGCAAAAATGTTTTTCATGTAAAAGTGTCACGTACATCTTATAGTTCAACTAATCAGATGGTTAAAGTAGCCTACAAAAAGATTATAAAATATTAATAATTTCGAAAAATTTTTATAACTTCAGTACTAGTTTTCTTTTGATCCAACATGTTCCTTCGTTCTTCAATTGAATTAAATAATTTTGTTTACTGACAAGCTTTATTGTTGGCAAAATTAAACAGAAAAACAATAAAATAACAAAATTAATAGATTAAACATGTATATATAGCCATATGATAATTTTGGGATGTAATATTCTCCCCCCTCTTAGTATATTCTTCAGTTTGTATAGTAAATATCTAAAGAGAGCGATTTTTGGAATGTTTCGTTCAATCGAATATTTAGTTTAAAAGAACAGTATTAAAGTATTTTGTTCGTCTTCTTAAAAAACCTCTAGGGAAGTTTGAGCGAAATTAGTTAGTTTTAAAGGGGTTCGAAATCCTTGTTAAAAAGTTTCGTAAAACTTTATACCTTAGTTTTATAATAAACTTTATAAAGGTATACTTAATACCTTTATAAAGTTGTAAAACTTTATACCTTTTGAAAGATTAAACTAATTTCAACTATGTTTGATTGATTTTCTTTTTTACTCTTAACTGTTAAATTTCTTAAACTATAATTTTTTGGTGTTGGCAAAGGAAATATGTTTAGTCATATTACTACTCATATTGGTATTGTCATATTGTTTTGCCATATTATTTACCCATAAGTTATTATGTCATATTTTTAAGTATTATTTTTAAATAAATTACTTTATATCGTGGATGTCTGAAAAATATGTTGAATTGAACTGTATACGGTAAGTTATTTTGAAAAGGTGAGTTAGTTATTGAGTCATGTAGAAAAGTTTATGTTCTTGAATTATATTATTATTATAATAAATGTATTCCTCTGACAATAATTTACATTGTATGGGAATTTACATTGTATGAAGAGTTTATCCAAAGTCTTTCTATCCATTTCACAATTAAAAATTCACTATTCCGGATTTTTTAACAAGCTTTTTGTTAATTTATTTATTACTCAAAACTTTTTCAAGTCTTTCAATTATTTTTCATTGCTTTTTTTCTTCTTTCTTTTCTTTTAATTTTTGTTCTTTCTTCACCTTTAATAAACTATAAAGGTGAGGTAAACTCTTATTTTTAATGATATAGATTAAAAATAAATTAGTGTTAATAACAAAGTTACTAGATAACAAACTGTTGGAGTCCATTAAATTATTTTTGCTTCAAATAATTATGTTCATATAATAAACATATTAACACATTCATGTATGGTTAATATTACTCTCATGTCTCTAAAATATTTTGTTTCTATCTACTCAAAACCAGACATGCTATAATCTCCATCCCAGTATATCGGATCCAATCATTCTTATTGGAAGCGTCAAACCAGCAAAACCAATCAGTAAATTGCTTACCTGACCTGTAAAATGAAACTTTCATTCCTGTAAACCGAATAGTACAAATATGGATATACTTAATTAAAACTGTAAAAAAGGTTATTGTTGCATCTATTTTTGTAGTTTTGTCATGATTAAACTCATCTTATATCAACAAGTCTAGTTAAAAAAAATGTACAATAATATTACATAATTTTTTTAAATATATAAAAAAAATTCTTTTCGTAAACAAGTTTAGAAAAGCAGGTTATACAACACCGGATGACTTCACATTTTTCAATTTGATTCTTAATTATATGCGAGTCGTTGCCCATCAATACTCAACGGACACAGCTCCATCCGTGGTGATTGACGAGCGCTGCGCAGATAAAGAATATTCATTATAATTATAAAAGTGTTTTGGTACTGGCCATAATAAACCAAATTCATCTTAATAGTTTGCTCTTCTGCTGTTTTTAGACAAAATACCTCGTGTGTAATACAGTCAGCTGATTGAAAGCCTGTTGTTATAAATGATTTTTAATTTTCTAGGAATTTGTTAATAAAGTGAAGTACAAATAAAATCCTGCCAATATGAAAAAGAAGAGGTTTTTTCGTACAACCCCCATGTAAATCGGCCCAGTAGAAGTCTCGGACGAACTGTCCAAAAGTTTTTGAACTTTACTGTTTTAAATATATAGATAGAACATGATGCTCAACGTAATTTTTTACATCTCTATTCAATAATGCCTCTTTTTAACTATAAATATTTATGTACTATTTCAGAAAATAATTTTTATCCTGCTGTGAACGTTACTCAAACAACAGCTAAGGTGTAAACGCTATCTATGGACTTAGTATGATTTCAACCGAGCAATATTCAAAAGTTTAGTCGATTGAATATTCTTCCAGAGAGTCATTTTCTTACATAATATTCTTCCAGAGAGTCATTTTCTTACATAATAACATAAATAGAACAAGTGAATGTTTCAAAGTTTAAATACAACTTTTTCACAGACTAAAGTCAATTTATAGACCTTATAACAAACTTACATTTTAAATGTCCCTAAGAGATACTGCAGTTTTATTGGTCTTGTACGCTAATAATAATTTTGTTGCTGCAAGCAAAATTCATAATAATCCTGTACATTAAAAATTGAATTGAATGTTAAAAACATACCTTAGTTTATTTATAACCTACTTTACACTCACACTGCTTGTGGTGTAAACCTACAGAAATATGTTAAAAGGGTTCACTCCCACATAGCACAGAAGATTTATTTATTGTCATAATTTGACATTTTGAACGTTTATTTGACGTAAAATAAATATTCTGTGCTATGTGTGTTGGTTTAGATGTAAGTTTTAATAAGATATTTATTATCTGAACAACCGACTTCAAAGGTTTAAATATTTAACATAAAATACTGGATCTAGAAAAAAACTCTACTAACTTAAATATAATAAAACTACATATGTATGATATTTTTTATAAAATTGTGAATAAACAAAAAACTCGTTATTAATAAATGAGAAAATAAACGGTCTGATGAATAACAACAGCAAATCAGACGTTTAGGGATTTCTCCAAGGGATTGCCCCTCCCACCAATCCACTCATTGCGACGTAGCCTATAAAAACCTTCCTTCTTTCACTACCAAAGCCGATCTCTTTGTCTATCATGGATAAATCTGTTATCATGGATAAAAGTTATTCAGAAAGTTTTCTTCCTGTAGGAACTGATTCTTAAAGGGGCATGTGCTTGTGTGAAGCTCAGATGTTCAAAGCTATTTTTATTTTTCTACTTTAAATATTGTATTTCATATTCTGTAGCATCCGTGTAACAAATATTTACCAATTTGTATAGAATACTTTAGAATGTTGAAAGGTTAACTTGAAAAGTTTCAGAGTGGTCTTTTAATTTATCTGAATTATTTCAAACGTTCTAGAATGTAGTCTGTTCAATTTAGTTATCAAGTAAGGCATCAACTTCTGATGATTATCCTATAGTATAATACGAGGAGTGTCTGAAGAGATGTGTGTTCTACAATCTCCAAATCCACCGGGTATATTTTGCTTAAACATTGCATTTAAGAGTGTTTTGGTCCAAAAATAAGTTTATAGACAGCCTCAACCCCAGGAAAAATCGAGTTTTGCCTAAAATTAAGTTTAAAAATCTTAATTTTTAACATTATTCTTATGGGCTGCTATTTTGGTAACGCAATAACAACCAAAAGTAAACAAAAATAAAGGAGCATTAATTTTAAGCAGTTTTTTTTTTAACCACAGCTGTTAAGGGTGAAGATTGTGGTGTGTAAATTTAATAGCTTGATTACTATGACACTCAAAACAAAAGTGAATTAAAACCAACGAGCAAGGCTTGGTTAATCTGGTACTGTTGTTTTTTATACACAACGCTACATCTCGAAGGCACTACCCTCCATTTAAACTCGTTAAAGATCAGTTCTTTTTTCAACAGTAGTCCGTGATTGTGCGCATGACCATACAATTGTTTGGTTACCACTAGCATAGGTAATTAAATTATTTAAACTACTTATAAATAACAAATAAACCATCGCTCGAAAACTAGATATTTTAACGAGAAGTAAAATCCAAAATATATCATTCAGACATAATTAAATTATATTTCAATCAATTTAGGTGCAAATAGTACAGGTTGTTATAGAACTCCTAGGTTTTGAGGCAAAATATTTCAATGAAGAAAATGTAATGTAAATGTAAGTGAACTAAGTAGCACTTGGAAATGTGTAATTCATGATCGGAAAGGTTGTATTTTGAGGTATTTGAAACAATTTAATGAAGTTCAATATGAGCGTCGTTAGAGGTACGGCACACATCTTAATGGTATTCCACCTCAACCTTGTTTTGTCCATCACGGTTGCCACTCGATTGATTGATTATTCGATCCCTGAGATGGCCAATATCACAAATTCTATCCACATAACACCGATATTTTATCACCGATACTAGATATTCCCCCATAAGAAAAAGTCCAACAGATTCTTATCAGGGCCCCTTTTAGGTTTTATGTAACCAGTTGTCTAAGCTAGAGACTAGGTCTTGGGGTAAGGAAAAGTGGCTTAGTGATACTGTTATCAGTTCATATTTTGACTCTATGTGTGATGATGCACACAAAAATGAAATATTTATGTTAGGGCCATCTGCTTCCCAATCATTTAAACTGAGTAATCATGTTTCTCTTGCAGAATATCTCAATGTAGAATCTCTTGATAGCTTTAAATATGCTTTTTGTTGCCTTAGTGACAGCACTGAGGTTGATAAGGACGACAGTGGATCCCACTGGAGCTTATTGTTTTTTGATATGCAAGCTAAAGTTGCATATCATTTTGATTCTTTGTCAGGGAACAATCATGAATCAGCTATTCTTCTTGACAGTAAATTCAGTGTAAAACTTGAGAATATTCATGAAATAAAGTGTCGACAGCAGAATAATTCTTTTGAATGTGGATTGCACGTCCTCATCAATGCTAAACATGTTCTTAACTATTTCTGTATGAATGTCAATCATTGTAATTCTTTTATTGACTGGTACAATGGTACTTTTAGCTATGAGAACTGTATGGATATGATACAACCTTCCACAAACTCAAAACCTGCAACGCCTTCCCACAGGATAAAACTCAAAAAATCTAAAAATAACAAATGGGAGATTGTTAAAACTAGATCTAGTCCGAAAAAAAATATTCCTGTTCAATCTCCTTGTTTTGAATCAGAAAACAGATTTGAAGCTTTGTTATCTGTGGTTGATGTTAACATATCGAACAATAATGAGGATCTAAGTAACACTAACACTAGATTGACATGTGAACGTTTAGAAAAAAAGTCTAACTCAAATCATGTTAAAACAAAAAGTGGAAGGGGTTCTCGTTCAGTTTCTAGTAGTGATAAGCAAAATGACATGTCTGTTAATAGTGTTGAATCTAGTACTAGTTCAGTACCACCCAAACCACATCTCACTGATAAAACTTGTGTCTCGAGCTCGAACAGTACAATGAAGACCAAAATTAGATTACTAACTGACAGTCATGGTCGCCATATGGCTGATCTCATTCTGAATAAATGTTCAAGCAACATAAGTGAAGTGATGGGTTTTGTGGAACCAAGTGGAAAACTGGAACATGTTATTTGTAACGTAGAGTCTATTGCTAAGGACATGGACAAAAATGATGGTTTGATTGTAATGGGTGGTACTAATAATGTAAAGTCAGCACCCTGTAGTGATGAAATGATGACTCAAATGGATTCATTGTTTAAGAAAACCTTAAATACTCGATTAGTTATTTTAGGTCTTCCTTTTAGGCGTGATCAGCCTAAACTTAATGAGAATATTTCTTTTATTAATGAACAAATTTCAAGGGCTGTTTCAGGGACAGAGCATGTGCAGTTTTTAACTTTAGATTCAGTTTTTAATAGCCACTTTTATACTAGATTTGGGTTACATTTTAACATCGCAGGGAATAAACGGATTGCTGATTTGATTCTGAACCATGTTATGCCACTATCCAAATCTCAACCCATCCAGAAAATTCCCGTTCACATATCTTCCTCCCTCAACAGCTTTCCACCCTTGAGACCTTTGAATAATAACCAGAGTCATTTTTTTAGGAACAACATTTTTACCAACAACAATTCAATCTCGTTAAAACCCCCAAATATGGTACCCAATATAGACAACAATACGGTGCTTCGAATTTTACATCAGTATGTCCAAGGGCTCATTTCTAAGTTCTGTATTTTTGAGATATTCACTGACGTCATGTCACCCCATGTAATTTGTGTATCGGAACATTTCCTTCGTGAAGACGAATTTAATTTCTTCTCTCTTCCTGGTTATACAAATGCAGCTGGGTTTCAATACATTTTAAAAATGTTGATGTTAATAAGTTTTGTGTTGAAGGCTTTTGTGAAATGGCTGCCATCAATTTTGATTCTGACAACATTTCCCATTTCTTACTTGTTGTTTATAGGCCACCACAACTCACGATTGATAGTGTTGACCTTTTCCTCGAATCTCTACATGATTGTCTTGATTTATTTTCTAAGCGCAATGTACGAATTTTGGTAGCTGGTGATTTTAACATTGACTTGGCTGTTGAAGACAGATCTTCAAGGCAACTTGTAAATTTATTCTTATCTTTTGGCTTGAGAAGTACAATTTTTTCATACACAAGAGAATTCAATGGATCTAAAACCCTCATTGATAACATATTCTGTAACATTCCAACAAATATGGCAAATAGTGATGTGGTCATTTCAGGTATCTCGGACCATCATGGTCAGGTAATGGATATTAAGGTGACTGCTCCTACTCCCACTTATTCTCCAAAATTTACAGTGAAAAGATTTTTCAATGATGAAAACATTAGAGTTTTTAAGTGTCTTCTTAGGAAAGAAAAATGGGATAGCGTTTTTGAAGCTAACAGCTTAGATTGTAAATTTGATAGTTTTCTGTCCACCATTACTTTTCATTTTGAGCTGGCATTTCCTTGTAAGAAAGTGAGAATTCATGGGAAGAGATCATTCACTAAAGTTAAGTTTGATTCTGCACTTCTTGAACTTAGGGAAAATCTCCTTCGCCTTCATTATGTAACGAAAGATTTTCAATCATCGCATCCAATGAGGAAATTGTATACTTACTTACTTACTTACTTGATACTTCTTCCTTCATCGATGACCAGTAATGACTGGATAGATTGCGTCACAGTTAAAAAAAAACTGCTATATAAAAAACTGCTATATAAAAAAGATCTGTATCTAGATCTAAAAAAGAAATACAGGTCAGAAGTCAAGTTGGCAAAAGCTAAAAAGGTCTTGAATCATTTGGATAGATCGGACAATAGATCAAGAGCGGTTTGGGATATCATTAAAGAAATGGTTCCTGATAAGTCATCATCATCTCACAGAAACTTCACACTCATGAAAGATGGACAGCTAACAAATAACCCTGGTATTATAGCAGACTCCTTCAACACTTTTTTTTTTCCAGTGTGGGTAATTTTGATAAGACTCCTATAGCTTCTACTCATCTTAGTGAAATTCCATGTACCACTTATTCTCTTTATTTGTACCCGACAACCACTAATGAAGTAATCAGCGTTATAAACTCACTCAAATCCAGTAACTCCACTGGTAAAGATGGCTTTTCTTCTAAAATAATAAAGGAAATATCTGAGTCAATTGCTTATCCATTGTCATTTCTTGTAAATTTGACTTTTTAACAGGGTTCATTCCCTTCTATTCTGAAATCAGCGGTTGTGAAACCTTTATTGAAAAAGGGAGATCCAGTTATCAAAGATAATTATAGACCCAGTTCTTTAAGTTCAACATTTTCTAAAATTCTTTAAAAGATCTTTTTAAATCGCTTGAAGCCATTTTTAATCTCTAATGACGTCTTGTTTCAAAACTCATTCGGTTTCAGGAAAGGATTTTCAACTGTAGACACTATGTATAGTTTCATCTCCAATGTTTCTAAAGCTCTTGACAACAAAGAATGTGTTTTCGGAATTTTCCTGGACTTAAGCAAGGCTTTTGGTATGGTTGACCATAATCTGCTTTTGCAAAAACTCTATCTAATTGGTATTAGAGGGAAATCAATGGATTGGGTGTCATCTTATCTCATTGGTAGAAAACAGTCAGTGGAAATACCTTATACTGATAAAAACGGCTGTATTTGCAAGCACCAGTCTGAGGAAATCGAAGTTCAATTTGGGGTGCCCCAAGGATCAGTCCTTGGACCAGTCCTCTTTTTGTGTTTCATCAATGACGTTGCCCTCAGTATTCCAGAAATTGATCTGTGCTTATTCGCTGATGACACTTCCTTCAGTGTTTCAAATAAATGCCGAACTTCACTTGAAATAGGTTCATTTGTCAAATGTAATACACTTATTCAGTGGTTTAGCGATAACAACCTTCTCGTCAACACAAAAAGACCCAATTTATCGATTTTAAATTCAAACTTCCAAATGGGTTGTTTTCCAAATCAGTTATGATGATTGGGGACAATGAGATTGATTCTTGCCAGCAATCTAAGTTCTTGGGACTGGTTTTGGATTCGGACCTTAAATTTTCATCCCACATTGACAAAGTGTGCAGGAAATTAAGTAGTGGTATTTTTGTTCTTCGTCGTCTCGCCTATTTCACCAGCATAGAAGTTCTCATGTCAGTTTATAATTGTGTGATCCTTCCTCATATGACTTATGGTGTTGCCATTTGGGGTGCTGAGACAGAGAGGCACAAACAGATTTTCCGCCTACAAAAGAAGGCACTTAGGTTGATATTTGGTTTTCAGAAGTCCCAATCATGTAGAGGCATTTTTTCTGAAAATAATCTCTTAACTTTTCCTGGTTTGTATATTTTAAACTGTCTAACTTTTTTGGCAAACAACAAAGACAAATTTCACTTTAAATATCAAATTTCTTGCTATAGTTTCCGTAACCAATCTTCCATAACCACTCCTCGCCATAGAACAACCATTTTTGAAAATCAAACCTATTACTCCTCAATTACACTTTACAATAAATTACCTCCCAACCTAAAACATGTTTCAGATGCATTTAAATTTAAAATCGACCTGAAACAGTTTCTTTTAAAAAAAGAATACTACAGTGTGCGAGACTTCTTGAATGATGATTTTTCTTTTTAGTTTATGAATATGTTATGCTGTTGTATCATCTCTGTCGATCACTTTAGAATGTTAAGTATTTTTTTTTTGTTTTATTCTGTATTGTGACTTGTTGTCAATGCTATGATTTATAGTCTTATGACAATCAAGATATTTGATTTGATTTTATTTGATAGGTCATGAAATAGGTCCTCCTTTCAAAACCATGTTTTGCCAAGTCAAGTGTTAAGTGCCTTATGCATACTCAAACTGAAGTTTAATTGCGCATCATGGAACATCATGGAAATGGACTAAACCCTTCAATGAGATCTCACTGAGGAGAAATATTCTCTATATGTCACAATAGATCCTTTGACGCATTGAGGCTTTTCGAATGTGGGCACTGACCTCATTAATTTCAAGGTCGATGTTCCGCAGCACTGCCAACATTTTATGAAAGCATTCCTCAATTTGTATGAGTAAAACTTTATAGGCTACTCGTTTGAGAGAATTGAACTACATTTGAATATTTTCTTAAGAGTCATCTTCACCTTTGGGCTAGTAGCCCAGTTGGCAATGTTAACCATTTGGCTTTTACGCAAAACATGGTATTTTATTCCCCTGTTTCGGACGCCGTTTTTCAAACCGATTTCATTTAACCTTGGTAGGCGTTTAGTTTAATAGTTAAATTAGGTCCAACGTACCTCAAAAATTTTAAAACGTAAAAATATTACTCTCTGTGATGTCGCAAAGTAACTCAATTTTACTTAATTTTTTCTCCTTACACCATTGATTTTTACCGATATATCAGGTATGAGGGACATATATCTAACCTTAATATACAATAAAACATAAATTTTACAAAAAAAATATCCAAAAACGCCGTCCAAAACAATGGAATACATAGGCATGTCAGTGTTTTTACAAGGGTGAAGATGACTATTCGCCTTATTAAAATATTCATTGTTTAAGACCCGAAGTTCTTTTATAAGCACCCTGTATCAAGGTTTCTTTTTAAAATAAAAAAAATCATCTCTGAAACGAAACCATAAAATTAACTTGAATTAAAAACACGAGAGACTGTTTACCTTCGACTCTAGTAGTTGGCTTTGATACGAGTATAAAATATACAGGGTGTCTCTGAACTCTCTACCGACCTTTTCAGGTATTATTCCTGGAACCAAAAACAAGTCAAAATACCATATTTAAAATTTCCAAAACTCCATACTTACCCGTACAGCCGCCATTTTGTATTTTTTAAAGAATTATTTTTAATTTAAGAACTGCTTGACGTAATGATTTGAATTTGATTTCAATACACACCTTATTTAATTAAAGACCTGGTGAAAAAACATAATGAACTTTATATCACTCATATTTTCAAAATGGCCGCTGTTTAAAATCTTTAACCTTAAATTGCAAGAAAACTACATAAGGTAGACAAGTTATGTTCGTATGTGTTTCGTAGAAAATTTAATTAAAATCCAATGATTAAAAAATTTATGAATATTGATTCATAAGTAAGTGAGATAGAGCGATTTATCTGAGGCTAGTCAAAGTCATCGTACCGCTACTCCGGGAGCAGTTTGCTACCTTATGTAGTTTTCATGAAATGTAAGGTTAAAGATTTTAAACAGCCGCAATTTCAAAAATATGAATGATATAAAGTTTATCATTTTTCGCCAGCTAGGTCTTTACTTAAATAAGCTGTGTGCCGAATTTGAAATTATTACGTCAAGCAGTTCTTAAATTAAAAAATATTCTGTAAAAAATACAAAATGGTAGCAGTACAGGAACTATGGAGTTTTGGAAATTTTAATATGATATTTTGGCTTGTCTTTGGTCCAGGAATAATACCTGAAGAAGCCGGTAGAGAGTTCAGAGACACCCTGTATAACAATAGTCTTGACAATATAAAATTGTGGCAAATAATTTTCTCGCCAGTCTCGGGGCCGAGTGGTGGATGTTTCCTGGCCACCGGAGTTGCAAAAAACTGGTGATAAATGAGCCGAATACACACGTCCCTCTCGTTATCCACAGAGAAGAGACTTTCTCTTTTTATTTCCTTTTTGTTAAAGAAGATTTTCCACAAGTCATATTTGAACACAAGATTCTTTTTATAATCTTCTCCGCCACAATTAATTTTATTTTACTTTATAACTTTCAATGTTTTCTTCTTGTTCTTTAAGTTTATCTAATGGCAGAGCAAAATCATAATAAAGTATTCACGTCATTTTGAAGTAATTTTCTTTGCAGTTAACTTTTGTTACATTGATTGTGGAATAGCAGAAAACCTCGATTCCTATGTAATGCTTAGGTTCAGATATATCACTTTGAAAGCACAAGTGGTATTCCGTAAGCCGTATTTTGACAAGAAAAGGCCCCATGACTTTCGATTTAAAGTGAGCAAAAAACATGCGTTGAGTAACAATCACGAACTCATTATTATGCATTCCATTTAATTTAGTCACAAAGTACACAATGTACAAAGGCAATACCTTAATGGTACGTGACAAGTCAGTTGCTTAATGTAACAATAACACCAGGCATGTTAAACTATTAAAGTTTTTAATTATATTTCCCATGTCATCAATGAGGAACTCATCCACACTTTAAAACATATTACTAGCTTGGTATTTAGTGACATTTTACAATTTGACTTTTTTCAAGGCATTTTTGAAACTTTTGGCATAGTTAGTATTAGTGGACAACGATTTTGAATATTATCTCTTGTATCGTCAATACTCTAAATCTAGTGATGGTAGGGTTTATGATGTTTTTATACATTAAAGTGTTTATTTGTATCATTATTAAATTTATTAACACTATTTAATAGTAGGTTAAAGATAATGACTACAACTAAAAACATAGCAATATGTTATTTGTATTTTCATGTGTTCTTTACGCAACTCTTTCAAATTAATAAAAGGTTTACATTATGTAAAACTTTACCTCCTTTTCCAAGAGAGGAATTGTTTTTGTTTACGTAACAAACACGCCATCGGATCCGGGGGATTAAATGATAATATTGACATTCCATTGACAGTTTTATTGCTTAACCTGACGCCGAATAAATAAATGAATATCATCAACACTCAAATTAATGTGTTATTTAATTTTTTTTAATCGTAATATTATACTTACGTAAACTATAGTATTTTGAAATAGTAGTATAGTAGTAGTAGTATAGTAGTAACTATAGTTATTTTGACATATATGTATGTCAATTTTTGTTAGTTTTTGTTGAAGAGCCTTTAATCACAATATCATTCTAACATGTTTGTGGTAACCCATGCTGTTTGTATACACAGCCATACAGTTTCATGGAAAATGGATGTAAACATTTGCCGTATGTTATTCTTATGAAAAAAAAAAAAAAACTTTCACTGTCGTTATCTCCTAAACTATTGGAATTAGGAGTACGAACTAAATTATAAAGCTGTCTACAATAAAGTGAAGAATATAAAAAGCTACAAAAAGTGGACGTTTGTATTTTATTAGAGACTTCTGGTCGATAGGCAATTTCTGTTCTACTCTGTCCACTGAAGTGAGTAAAGTCCGAAGTATAATTAAATATTTCAGGGGGAAGAGTAAGGTCAGAATTAGGTAAGCCTATTTTAAACACCAACTTGCTTATTTAAAAATTAAAATAGGCTAGTTTCCTCTGTACAAACTCAGCTGGCCCTAAATGTTGAATTGGCTTAAAATTTGTGGAGTTTCATTGTTATTTATAAATTTCAGGTAAGTAAAAAATGGTTTGCCTATAATTTTATCTTTCATTTTTGTAAAAAAAACAATGTTAATATTAAAGTGGATGTTAGGATTGTTTGGAACACTCCGTATACATATATATTTTACATGCTTACCAATCATATTTTGGAAATAGTAAAAGTGTTGCTCGAAATCGAGCAATTTATTCTTATACAATACAAATGTTACTTTTTGTTCTAAATCAATGACATCCGACCAATCCAATATTGTGAATAACTGTAACCACAAAAAACTACACCTATTTTCAGCTGAACATTAACAGATGTTTAAGATGCCTTATTCAATCGCAATGATAATTAATGGTAAATGTTGAGATTTCGATTGTGGATAGCACCTTTATTTTCAGTAAGATTGTCATAAGTTTTTGGCAGTAACAACTAACTACAGACCAAGCCCTCTCCAACCACACCAAAAACTTGAAACTCAGTTGAAAATTGTAGGAGGAGTTCTCAACACAAAAAACCCTTATCGTATTAAATAAGTATAGATTGGTGAAAGATAGGGAAACGGGAAATTTAAACATCAATCAAAAATTTGTTACTACAGAAGCAATATTTTATAGGGTAACGTTTCACGAACAGTTTTCTTAAACGCTCAGAAGATTGCATGTATTTTAGGGTGGAGTAGCAGATGAAAGCGTGATATTTCTTCTAAACGACCCGGTAATGCTTGCACCTGGCTCTCTCTTTGTCGTATAATGTTACACTCTAGGCGACATTCACAGTTTTGTGATGTAATGTTGGTCAACGTGGCGTAAGGTCGTAACTCGGCAGTTATGGCGTTCTTATGGCATATTATGACCTGAGGATACATGTTAATGGCTTAAGGGGTTGAGTAGGGGCTATGAGTGTTTCAATCATAGATAAAAACGAGCCGGTTTCCCTCACCATTAGTTTGGGTTACCACCGCCACCGCGCCGCACCATGTCAGCTGGCATCGTTATTATTAGTGCGTCTGGTTTTTTTTACATTCTTTTATTTCACCTGAAATCGTTATTATTGGTTGATCGACTCCAAATAACCCCAACTAGTGGTGGGGGTAACGGCTCGTTTTTGCAACATTGTGTTACCGATCCAGATGTAATTGTTTAACTTATATCTATGGTTTCAATAAGGGGCTATAGGCCTACATAAATATAGTGTCTATAAAAAGTCCCGGGACGGCTTTATGATTTTAGAACCAATTTTGTCTTATTAAAAGTGTGTTTTTAACTTGTACAAAATAACGGAACTTTATAAAGCCTAGATATATCTACTTTTTCAGGCATGTAGGTTTTTACGCCTCCAAGGAAGTGGCCTATAGGAAGCATGAGGAAAATCTTAAATGTAATTATTTTTATATACATCACATTAAAAGTCTTGTTTAATACAAGAACAATGCAGCAAACGCGACCTTAACATAATAAAGACACAATGGCAGGTGAGGTCGCACGCTCACCCGCCGTCAAGTACCTATAGCTCGTTCGCTAAGCTCACTCGCTGTCAAGTATAGCTCATTCGCTAAGCTCACTCGCTGTCACGCTAACTCTACATATAAAAAAAATCGCTGGAATACCTAGAACTGCAAGTTTTTATTGAATTTGTTGTTATAGCATAAAATAAAAAAATAATGAAATATCACAATTTTTTTTATATTTCGTAATAAAAAGAATTTTAATATAATATGTTACTGTGCTTCTGATACCTGCAAGAATATGTATACAACGTTTCATAATGATATGTTGGGTAAATTTCGCGTGAAAACGTAAAAAACATGCGGACATTCACATTTAGTTTACGTAAAACACAGGGATTTGAAACCAGAAAAATACAAAAACTCCAATACACTCGACTTTTTGGGGTGAGATTTTATTAGCACATTCCTCAAGTGCAAAGCTCTTTAAAATTATATACCAAACGACACAGGCCAATGAAGTTTTCCCATGACTTCCTCTAAGAGACGTTCTGAAGGAAACTTTGAACACATAACGGTTTTGCAAAGTTTCCATTTTATACCTAAAATCGTTTTGAAGACATCATAGATTAGATTTAACATGCTTACAGACGTAAAACTAATTGAGTTGGTCATTGTACTTGCTTGTTTTATCACTTAAATAACCCGGTAAAATTTGGTCGGAATATTGTGCTGTGGGACATTCTGTAGCCTATTTTAAACGAAATAACTCAACAAGTGTTATAATGAAAATAATCGGATTGTCTCGTTACAAGTGAAATATCGAGTAACACGCTTGAATAATCCTTGTTAAGGTCTTAAATATTCATTCAAGACCTGATTGAGCGTTTAATAGGATTACGCTCCTTGGCTATTATGTTTCCACCTCTTGTAGTTGCTGCTTTGCCAATACACAAGAGCCAAAACCCATCAGCTTAGACACTTTAACGTATCGAGAAAGCATACAAAGCATTAATGAAATATTGCTTGGAATTAAAATGTTTAAGGAGGAGATTTGGTTTTATATTTAAACGTTATACACATCGTTCTTTATGGAGTAAATTACTCTCCTTTCTCCTTATGACTTTAAAATATATCTGAAGGTAAGCAGCTGTTAAGGTACAATTTACATTTAAAATCTTAAAATGAAAATTGGTCAAAATTTTAAAGCGCCTTCTAGAAATAAATCGAAGTCCAGGGGGGCGAAGCTCGAAACGAAATTACCTATTTAATCACCATTAGCACACGCTCTAGATCATAAGCTTTAAAATGACTCATCAATCTCAAAAATCAGTTAAGTAGGTCGGAAGGAAAAGGGATGTAACAGACGAAACCGTTACATATGAAGATAGATAGTCAACCTGTCGTGTGGGACTACTACAAGTTTAAACAAAAACTGTATTCATACTGACTAAAATTTTCTTCAACATCTTAGGGCACTAACCGGCATAGTTTAACATTTAGAGGCTATATTTCTAAATTTAGCTAACGCAGACAGGGCTCGCGCCATTTCTGCCACTATAGTCTGCGATCTATCAAGGGATTTGGTCTAAATCTTCTTGGTGTGAAAAACACCCTGCACAAACAGAGCCAGTGTCTTTCTCGCCCTCCAATCTCGCAAACCGTGTCCATAATGTGTCTAAGGTTAACATGCGACCTCCAGCCAGCCAGGGCCCTACCCAACGCGGGGATTATAAGAATGTGTTTCCGTGCGTCGTCCAGACAACCTGGACAATATATAGAATCTGGTGACAGTATATTTAGTTTACATCAAGTGAATAAAAAATGCAACCATACCTGGAATAGCCATACCCTAAATAATTGGATAAGGTCAAAGTTCATCTCTAAAATACTGCCATATATTCCACCAACGGTTGGATCAGCTTTTAATAAGTCTAGCATCAGTGCACCATCTTCAAGAACTGCTCAAATGGCATGTAAACACAGGCTTAAATCCTTCCATATGCTATCGGTCATGTTAGTAGTTGCTAACCTGCTAACCCAAACCTCATGATGTAAATGACTAGTCCTTTACATGATGCCCTACTAACCTTGCTTGATATTGCTTTGTTTTGCTAAATCTTAACTCGTTCTCCTCACTGTCTGTCTGGCCTGAATTCGATTCGATTGACAGTGGAGTCAGTGATGTTGAAAGCTGCGTGGTGATATGTTGGTCGATAGATCGACCACCCGATTCTGTTGTGAAGTAAAGGCTATATCCCCAATTCGAACAAAGCCATATATTATAGCGATGAATCACAATTGCAGCCTTCTGGACAGCTATAAACGGACCAACGTCAAATTAATTACACGTCAAGGTCAAACTTATTTGCACATGTGTATTTGGACGTTGCACTTATTTTATCAAATAAGTGCCGAAGGCCAGTTCAGTTCGTAAACCCAAGCTTTTGAAAGGTAATTGATTATGGCCTAAAACGATTGATACTCGTACGTTAAAAACAATAATTTTTATGTTTATTTCAGGTAAATATTTAACTAAACCTGTAATTTACGAATACTTTTGATTTATTTTGGCCTAAAGCTAAAGTAAACACGTTATTATTCTGTTCTCATCGAAAATTAAAATATAGGATATTCATCAGGTTCCTAGCTAATGAACAACCTTGGATAAAATTCAGTCTTAAATAATCGGGAATCTATTGTATATTCCCATAGGTTGACATAATGTATTTAACGGCAATATAAAGTCGTGTATTGATTCTTATATGTGTAAAGTGAGTGGAAAATTCATTTTGGCCTTCTTTTTATTAAAACTTATATAAGCTGTCCTTTTAGAGATACTTAGGCCTTTTTTCTTAATTAAAAAATAATAGTTAAATACAGTAATACATGAATGTTTAATAACCAAAACTGAATCTCCTAACACAACTAACTTTTATCAAGCCGGCTCTTTGGCCAACAAGAAAAGACAAACATTCAACCACCCCATACATGTTTTTTTTCTACTTACTAACAATGAAGAAGAAGCAACCAGAAGGAAATAAACATTATAGATCCTCACAACTGCATGGTTAAAAACCAAAAACCAAAGCTAACTAACCCATTAGTAGGGTAAACGAAAAACACACAATCATCTGTCAAAGTCTGTCGTCTTACGTCTGACGACGAATAGAAAATAGAAAAACATAACCTTAAACGCGATTAGAGGATTGAGGAGAAGTTAATTATTACAGACTCTAATGTGTATTTGGTTGGGTATTAACGTCAAGGGATATTTGTACATTTTGTTTACATTATTTTTTATATTATTTTACTTTATAAATTTTGTTTACCTTTTATTGACCTTTTTCATCTTCTAACGAGCTAAAATTACTAGGAAGGGTAGACGATATTGTGTATGCCGGTATAATGTAGCACAGGTAGGCTTTTAAAAAGAAACTTCTATTACAATTGAACCTAACACTATTTATTCATTAAAATAACTTACCTCTATGCAATCTTTGCTTCTTAAAACTGTGTTTTTCTACAGTCATCATCAAGAGCATTAAGTGTTGCAGTAATGGCTAAATCAAAGTTTGAATACGTGAAAAACTTTGAAACTGAAGAAAAGTGTTTACCTAATTGTTGGATAGTTGTTCGAATAGATGGAAAAGGATTCCACAAGTTTTCCGAAGTGCATAAGTTTGAGGAGACCTAATGACAAAAGAGGCCTCGATTTAATGACGAGAGCTGCTGCAAGTGTTTTTGAAGATCTCAATGAAATATGCTTTGGGTTCGGTCACAGTGATGAATTTAGTTTTGTATTTAAAAAGACTCACAAATGTACAACAGAAGACAAGAAAAATTGCTGAGTTTGGTCACTAGCAAATTTTCTTCTGCATATGTTTTTTATTGGAATGACTTCTTTCATGACGTAAAACTTAAGATCCTCCTTCATTTGATGGAAGAGTTGTATTATATCCTACAGATGAGAATTTAAAAGACTACTTAAGCTGGCGCCAAGCAGATGTTCATGTTAATAATCTTTACAACACTGTATTTTGGGCTTTGGTATTGAAGAAAAATATGACTACAAAGGAGGTACGGTACAGTAAACTTTAAGTTTAAGGCTGCACTCCCGCAAACTCCCGGTGGAACTTTCGCATGAAAATTATTAATAGATTCGATCAATATATTGACTGAAAATTATCGAAATGTACACTCGAATCTATCTAAGTTAATAGGCCTAATTAATGAATGAAAATATCAGTTACCGGTAGGCCTACTGAAAAGATCCTAACATCTGCTAATACTCCAACAGTTGAATCGTCATGGAGTGCCATCAAAAGTCATTGAAAACAGGACTCAATCAATTAACATAGCCGACCATCTAGGCCTAACTGAATACTCTATAAAAGAACCGGTTAAATGTTAGGCCTGGGAGCTGATCCAGTTTTGCATATTTTAAATGCCACAAAAGTAAGTGTATATCCAGTACTAATTGAAAAAGAGGGATGTTTACTTCAGATTATGATAGTGAATTTTAAAGGTTGGATATTTTGTTACCGTATTTGTTTTTGTCACAAATTTGATTGTAAATTATGTTTAAGTTAATCATGTTTGGTGTTTATAGTTACAATATAATAAAATCTTTGCTAAAAAGTGTTACTTCATACTCAGATATGATACATTGAGTTATGAATAATCAATATTTATAAAAGATGCGATGATTTATCGTTTTAATACAGCCGATATATAGATAAAATCAAACGATAATTTTAATTCATCGTTAGTTCCACTGGGCGTCTGCGGAAGTGCAGCCAAGTTTAGTCATTTTCAAAATTTTTCTCTGTGGTTGGGGATGAAACTGTTAGCAGTCTGGAGAGAAATAGGCCTAAACCTTTTAGTTGGCCTTTGATAAATGAAAATTGACTAAATTAGGCCTAATAATAAGTAGCCTTATTTTAAGACATGATAGTGTAGTTCACACTTGGTGACTGTAGATGGTTGCAGTAGACGACTATCTACGACATAGGCCTATATGACACGGACTCTTGGGGAAGAGGCAGGTTTTAGCTTTAAGAGTCTGGTGTAAAAATGTCACAAGGAGTTGATTGCTGATAGGCTCATTATCCCATGTTTTGGTTGTAGAATAGAATATAATCTATCTTCTTATTTCTGTAAGGGTTTCGTCTGTTACGTCCCTTTTCTCTTGACCTACTGAACCGATTTTTAAGATTGGAGGTGTCATTTTAAATCTTAGGATATAGGCCTATAGCATGTGGGCGAATCGTAATTAAAAAGGTCATATCGTTTCGGGCTTCGCCCTGCTTGCTTTGATTTATTTCTAGAGGGCGCTTTAAAATTTTGACCAACTTTTATCGCAATCTTTAATGTGAATTGTAATTTAAACAGCTGTTTATAAAAGAACACTTCTGGATAAATTTAAATTTAAACTATTCAGACTATTAAACTGTAACCAGGAAAGGCCAGGCGTTGCACGTTCCTCTAGAGTATTAAAGTCAACTTGGGAGGCCCATGCTGCAGAAATTGAAGAAGGACAAGAAAGCCTTCACAAGGCTACTAAAATACACTATTTATTCATTCAAATAACTTACCTCTATGCAATCTTTGCTTCTTAAAACTGTGGTTTTTCTACAGTCATCATCAAGAGCATTAAGTGTTGCAGTAATCAATATTTTAAAAGTATTGACCACAATTAGATAATTTTAAGTCAATCAAAATCATTAGACAATCAAAATAAGTTTGCAAAGTTTTAGTTTTATTACTTAAATACTTTTAAGGATATTAGACCGTTTCCAGACTTTTTTTTGACATCCCTTGTAAGTCTTCCATAGTGTAAGGAAGGATTTTTCTGTCTTTATCTTGCTTACATTTTTTAGGTTACTAATTTTTTTGGAAGTGCCGGGGTTGTTGTAGCCTCTGATGGAGGATTAAAATATTTGATCATGAGTTGTAAATTTAGTATTATGAGTGCTCAGTAGACTGATTATATAGTTATGACTTGAATTTCAGGCTGAAGAAAGATTGCGGGGTACATTTGCATCGGACAAAAATGAGATCCTGTTCTCAGAATTCAACATAAATTATAACAATGAACCCGCACAGTTCAAGAAAGGGACATCTCTTGTGAGAAAAATGGTTAAACAAAAGAACAAAAAGCCAGTGTTGGTTGTTGTGCCCCTCTACTGTGACATCATTGGTGAACAGTTCTGGAAAGACAATCCTGAAATTTTGGAATGCGACACAGCTGGAAAAATTGAAATTCAGGAAGGCATGAATGTGATCTCGATATCATCCAAAAAGTAACTGAATTTATAATCTAATTACATTTTTTACTTTGATAAAAATTTTGTTGATTACTATTCCTGGAGTAAGCTATATTTAACGTGATACGCCTAGTAAATCTTAAAAAGCTACAATGACTTCAAAGTAGGGGGGAATTTCAGTTTTTTTTTTTTTTTTTTTTTTTTTTTTTTTTTTTTTTTTTTTTTTTTGTTTATTGGAGGTGTATGGCTCAATAATTTGTATTAGGCCTATTATATGAATTATATAATGATAATGAGACTACCCACCACTCCTTTGCAAGATTTACATCAATTTTAAATGTTTTTAACGATTTTAATTTCTATGATTTAAATGTTTTTAGGGATGGGTCAACTCGTAAAAATATGACAATTTAAAAAATAGTAAAAGAAGGTGTGTAAAGTTTTATTTCAAAGAAATTCATAACCGACTTAACATTTTATTATAAAAATTTGTAGTCGCAGGAGGGTGACATTGAAGTACTGGTAGGCTATAACGTAGCTTGTTTCCATCACAGTCCTCTCTGACTCCGTTTTTAATGACCCAGTTTCGGTCTAAAGGTATTAAGGTATTACAATACCATAGTCATATCCTACTGTATATTCAAGTAAGTATATTCATGGTGAGTCCTCTTGTACCGTCCAGAAAGTGATTATGTTTGCGCTGTGATTGTCTAGTCGTCTAGTCAATTGTCATTTTCAAATGTCTTGTTGTGTACTAAACAAAATCACTAGATGGGTAGTTTTAAGAACAACAGGTCCTTGAATATTGTAGGGTATGACTACGGTCTAGTAAAAACTGAAACGCGGTTCATCTTAAATGGAGTGAGAGTGGATGGCAACGGAAACAAGGTATGTTATTTATCTAAAGCAGTCCTGATGGGCATATAAAATGTATTATAAAGGTGAAAAAGGTTAGAACAATTTAGGTTAAAACTATCCCTAGTGAAAAATTGTTTTCTGGCCAGATCTGGTCCAGACCTGGATCAGATCTGGACCAGTACTGACCAGTTCTGGGTCAGACCTGGCCAGATCTGGACCAGAAATTTAGATGTCTGGGCCAGAACTGGGTTTGTCTGGGCCAGAACTGGGCATGTCTGGGCCAGATCTGGACCAGAAACTGGGATGTCTGGACCAGAACTGAAACAGGTCTGGGCAGAACCTTGCATGTCTGGGCCAGAATTGGGATGTCTGGGCCAGAACTGGGTATGTGTGGGCCAGAATTGGAGACGTCTGGGCCAGAACTGGGATGTCTTGACCAGAACTGGACAGGTCTGGGCCAGAACCTTGCATGTCTGGTCCAGAACTGGATGTCTGGGCCAGAACTGGAGATGTCTGGGCCAGAACCTTGCATGTCTGGGCCAGAACCTGGCAAGTCTGGACCAGAAATGGGATGTCTGGGCCAGAACTGAACATGTCTGGGCCAGAACCTTGCATGTCTGGGCCAGAACTGGAGATGTCTGGGCCAGAACCGGATGTCTGGGCCAGAACTGGACATGTCTGGGCCAGATGAACCTGGCATAACTGAGCCAGATCTGGATGCCTGGGCCAGAACTGGGGTGTATTTTACCATAACTGGGATGTCTGGGGCAGAATTGAAATGTATTGGCCAAAAGTGCGATGGTGAGAACTGGGATGTCTGAACGAACTAGAAATGAGATGTCTGGACTAGAGGATTGGGTAGTAGCTGTGGGAATTTTATTAACTCTTAATCATTGAATCAATGGTGTGCATTTAAATGGGTTTTCATTTAATAATAATTTTATTATATCATCAATTTTCCATCCAGTTTTTATATTCTATGTTAATAAGAATCACGTCATTATAAAAGATTTAATTTTAATTAATCAAATATATTATTAAATTTTAAATTAATAAATTAACAAATTTTAAATTACTAAATTAACAAATTAGAATTTTTAAATCATATTTTTTAAGTTAACTTATTTTTCACACAAAATTATAACTTACCGATTTAATAATATATTATGGACGGTATTTGTATTAACATGTCATCAAATTTTAAAATAAGAAAATAAAATTATTTGATGAACAGTTATTTTTAAGAACAAGGTAACTAATTAGTGGTTGAGAGTAAGATATAGATAATTAATTTATTTATTTATTCAACAACAAAATATTTGATATATAAAGTTTATACATTTATAAAGTTTTGAAGCTTTATTGTTCATCTAACCATAAACCATTCATTTGTCACTTTTATGGACAGCAATGTTTATACCAACAAAATTAATGGTTTATGGGATCATGAAAACACATAGGCCTACTAAACTTATTCTATTACATACAAAAAACGAAAAAATATCTCTTTAATTTGTATTTGGCAGCATTTAGGCTATGCAATACATTTTGAGGACTGATTGAGGTTGTAACTTCTCACAACGCAGGCAAGATTTAAACACCTACAAAATAAACGCAGTTATCTAAATTATTTTGTGTTGTTCTTTGATAATTTAGTATGCTGCATTAGTCAAAATTTTTACTTGTTTTTGGTACACTTCAGTAACTTATTTTAAATTTAGGCCTATGTGTTTTATTGTCAAAAGGTAATTTAATTTATCCGTAGAACTACTGTAGGTAAACTAATTAGCCCACTAATCAGGTGTTTAAATCAGATAAGCATTTAATTTGATTGTAGTATCGATTAAATATCAATTTAATTGCAAATTGAAAATTTCAATAACGGTGGAGTCAGGATAATTGAAGGACATTAGATTTAAACTGAATTACGATTATAATCATTTTGATATAATTATAACACTAAATTGGGTTTAATTTTCATCCATCTCCATCATTACTTATCTGAAAATAGGCCTAATTATTTTCTGTTTATTTCCTTGGTTCTGTATCTGTTTAAATAAACGGTGAAAGATGGTGATCCGCCTTCGTCGCTGTTTATCATTGGTGAGCCTGTGAATATGAGGCCGAGGCCTACAATACATTCAGTAGACCCTCTCTTAACAACCCCGGATTAATTGTGGTTCGGATAAACCTCTTCTCTTTGCACAAAATTGGCACGTTTAAGTGTATCTGCCCTGAATATTAAAAATTATAAGTTTAACCGACCTTTTCTTACCATCGAGAAAAATCCATTCTCATCCTTATTGCTTTGTCAACAAAATAGAACTGTTTTATCAGTACTGTATAGATAAATATTTTTTTATAAATTGTAAATGAAAATCACAATATTGTGGTGTATTACTGAATGTAAGCTTTTTCGCTCACATTCAGCGGAGCACAAAAAATGTGGTGTTTTAAGTTGGTTTTTTTAACAAATGAAGTTTAAGTTTTAGATTTGGCATTATGTACATTATGCAAATACCGTGGTTAAATGTTTTATAACAATAACGTAAACTAGCAGATTCATATTTTTCTTATGTGTTTACTATCTTATTACTCTCACAAACCCAGAGTTCAGTACCGTAGTCCGGCTTTTTGGGAGCTTACTGTATACATCGGGTATTTCTGCGGTGTATCTGTTTTATATTTTGATATAACACCAGCAACAGCAACGATTGAGGGTTCTAAAGGCACATGTGGTTGAGACACAGCAATGTGGGGGTTCGTTAACCGGGGGTTGACTGTACAGTATAATAAATTTGTTAGTTATTTTATTTTTTATGATTAATTTTTCTGCTATCCGTCATTTCAGTTAATATGTCCTGAAGAACGCTTGTCTGAAAAGGGTTGTATATAACTTCTAAAGTGGATTCGTTCTTACATCACTAAGTCATTTGTTTAACAACTTTCATGTCAATCAGTAATTTTTAAATTTAATTTAATATACAGTATGTATAATTAGGCCTAATTACAGTTTGTTTTTTAACGATTCTCTTATTTATTTCATTATTTACAAGGTATTTTGTCACTGACTATACCCCGTTCAAAAATAAATGTGCGGTCGAAAACGCAGATTGTAATTCCCCAATTTTTCCCATTCCTCCCGCTGCCAAGAATCCAACCAATCATAATCACTGAGAATTACTACAGCTGTTTAATACCTCATGTCACTTTCAGCCAATGCTTTGCTTTTCGTAAACAAATATTCTAATTTTGACGTTTGAGATGTAACAAGGTGCGCTTTCAGTGGCAAGTTAAGGAAGTAACACGATCATCAGCGCTATTTTCTATTCTGAGTTTTAAGGGTGAAATTAAAATAACATCCGATTGTGAAGAAAATTGGGGAATTCAGGAAGGTATTAAGGGAATATTCTTTGTAGTGGGAAATAAAATTTTGTCTTTTGATCGCACATTTATTTTATATGGGGTATAAATCAGGTATTAACATCAGGGTATAACATAATAGGCCTACGGTAACATTTATTAATTTTTGTACTATAGACTCGCAATAAAATCAAAAGGTTATCTAACCAGCGATAATAGCAACAAGGTTGGATAACGAATTTTCCCATTGAAACTGTGTTAAGGCCAGTCGACATGTAGATTACTTTTGTTTCAGAAGAGAGTCAGTGACGTGTACACTGCAGGAAGACCTAGACAAGGAAGAAGAATTGATGGAATCATCATTAGGCGTCGCTAAACACTCTCCAAATCCCATAGGCTTATCAAAGTGGTAAGTCGATCTATATAGCTTGATATTATTTTAGACCTCATTCTTTATTTCTTTATATTTTCATCATGTCATATGATGAAGATACAGTAAAAACCTCTTATATCCGACCTTCCGATAACTATCTCCTCCCGATCAATATCCGACCTAACTAGTGTCTTACCGTCTATCTGTGATTCCCACTCTCCTGTCGTTGCTGAGCCTGTCGAAATGTCAAATACTTATTCTACACACCATTTATGATTTTATACACATATCTATAAATATTGTGATTTTTAACCAGTTCCTCGTAGTCAGACATGGTAGGTTTTACTGTGATGGCTCGCAAACCCTCAGAGTGGTTAAGACTGAAATAGTACGTCAAAAGTTTTTTTTTGTCATGACTGATTCAGGTTAGATTTATAATTTCTTAATTTCTAAAGTTTTAAGCTACCAATAAGCTTTTAAATTGATCAGGGAAACAGCAAATGTCCCCATGTTTTGAAAAAAAACCAAGGTCCAATTTTTTTTTATAAAACTTAAATAAAAATCAGGTATTTGATTTTACTGTAGTCCTTATTTTTTTCACACATATTTATTTCACTATTCAAAAGGTATTTTTTCACTATCTAAATCAGGTGTTAATAACATAATAGGCCAAACATTTATTAATTTAGGTACTGATAAGACTCACAATGAAATTAAATTGATTTCATTGCAGGTACTTATTACTTATTGAAGTATTATTGTAACAGACATGAGAATAAACCCCATTTGGCTAATTCTAAAACTTTCTGATCATTGATTGGTTTGGTTGCAGATATCTGATCCCAAGAACTTGGAAAATTGAGACTACTCAACTGCAATCCAACTCAAGAAAGAGAAGATAAAGTGAAACAAACTTTGAATGCAGACTTTTTAGTTGAGTTACAAAAGGACTGATTAATTATGAATAGCCTACTTTTGGTAATAGGACTTTTGTGAATAAAATATAAAAAATGTTTATTACAATTTTTTTACAGAAGCAAATCTTTGGTATTTATTTTTAAACCTGCTGTTTTTCTCTATAAAGGTACTCGCTTATTTTGTTTTGTTTTATTATTTGCTATCCTTTGGAGGGTAAAACAGTAGCTTTGTGATTATAGATATTGTATGTGAATATAGGTCAACTCAGTTTAGATTTTAATAACTCATAACATTTATTGATCATTTATTTAATTCAAGTTGTGTTGTCTAACATTATAAAAATATGATAGTCATACACTCATATTGAAATATAGTGTTGTACAATGTACAGTACTTGGGGTTACACATTTAAGTGTGGATTCTTACTTTTTGATAAATTTTAAAAATCATCTGTGGTATTTGGGCATGTAATTTTGTATCAACATTAACCTCTGTTTTGGATTTTTATTCACATTTTATTTAGCTTGTTATCAAATTCTAGTCATCCAGATAACACTCAACATTTCACCCCGATATTCTGCAGACCTACCCCAGTCCTACCTCACTAGACCCACTCCTATCCCAGATTTAGTCACTTCCAAAATTTCCAAAACTAGGCCTCACCTGGACCTGAAAGTTTACCACATCTGGTCCAGATCTGGGCAATTCCAAAATTGGCCAGAACTGGGCCAGATCTGTACCAGTTCTGGGCCAGACCAGTCCATCCCAGATCTGGGCCAGAACTGGTCCAGATCTGGGCACTTCCAAAATTGGCCAGAACTGGGCCAGATCTGGACCAGTTCTGGGCCAGACCAGTCCATCCCAGATCTGGGCCAGAACTGGTCCAGATCTGGGCACTTCCAAAATTGGCCAGAACTGGGCCAGATCTGGACCAGTTCTGGGCCAGACCAGTCCATCCCAGATCTGGACCAGAACTGGTCCAGATCTGGGCACTTCCAAAATTGGCCAGAACTGGGCCAGGTCTGGCCCAGTTCTGAACCAGAAAATTTGTACCCCAGATCTGGTCCAGAACTGGCCCAGTTCTGGCCAATTTTGGAAGTGGCCCAGATCTGGCCCAGAACCATATTTTTTCACTAGGGATAATTCTGGAGGACACTTTGGTATTAATTTAAATGTGATAATACCCTCGATGAACTGTTAAAAGATTTAAAAACAAGGCCTATGAATCAAAACATCGAATGGTAAAAGTAATTTTAGTGAGTTTAAAGTTATGCAGCAACTTTATTTATTGATAAAAATGAATGTTATCATTCCTAATTAACCTTTATCTCTTGATTGTGATTCATTTGTTACAATTTAGGCCTTCATTATGTTACGTATTACTCTTTCTCAGAGATCAGACACTACTATGGTTTCTATCTTTGTACAAGTGTAGTGTATTTACTTTACATTTTATGTTGAATCTAAACTAAAATTACTAAGTTGCAAATCACCTAAGAATTGTCATTTAGATAAATTATTGGTGAGTGTGTGTGTGAGAAGATTGTAAGTAAGAATAATATAATAGTCATAATAAAAGGTAGGCGTAGAGGCCTACTCATATTACGGCACTTATTATGAAAAAGTTATTGTTTAAGTAATTTTTTTAGGCTTATACACAAGACAGTTCAGAATTTTCAAGTAATTATTTTTTAGGAAAATAAAGAAAATGATTGTTCTTTTTTATAAGTTATTTGTTTATTTGAGAAATCTATGCACGGGATAAGAGTTTTAATAATTTTAAAACTTTTTTTATGATAATTCTTTATACAGTTGGTATGCCTAATGATTGTTTTCCTCATGGTTTGCCTCTTGGTTTTGATTTGTAAACATTTATCACTACGGTACTGAATTATTATCTTTTTGATACTCCTGACTTAATTGGGAATATCAGTTGACTCAGTTGTTATTTCGAAACACCGATATGATGTCATTCGATTCTCGATACGATCGAGATATAAATTAGGACTTTTTTTACGGAGAGGCGGGAAAAATGCATTACGCACACAGGTGGCCAGTCTGTAGTGTGGGGCTCCCCTAAAAAACGGGTTTACTCACTAAAAAACCTCCTCTACTCTTTAGGATTCTAACCTGGAATTGTTTATCACATTACGTCAGGCTAGGCCTAAATTTGGCTTTCACCCGTGGGGCTCGCTCCTTATCCAGCCGCTCGATCGAGGGATCTGGGCCACTTCACGGTCCAGATCAGTTTTCTTTTCCAGGAGGATGCCCCGGACGAACTGCGTGATAAACGATCCCAGTTTCCCTCATCCTCCAAAATCTTTTGGCAGACCGAGTCCATCGAAAATGCACCAAAAATTTGTGTGGCCTCCAGGCGGGCCCCTTCCCAACGAGGACAGCGGAAGAATGTGTGTTTCGCATCGTCGGGAACGCCCGGGCAATAAATGCAGTCCAGTGAATCGGTCTTTCCCATCCGGTTCAGGTACGACCGAAAATAGCTGTGACCTGTCAAGAATTGGGTCAGGTAGTAGTCCACCTCCCCATGCCGCCGTTCCACCCATGGTTGGACCTGCTTGATAAGTCGCGCAGTCCATCGTCCTCGGGCTTTGTGCTCCCAGCTGTGTTGCCACTGCAGGAAGGTTCGGGAGCGCTCTTCTGTTCTTGCCGTTTCCTTGCCGATCTCTCCTTGTCTCCGATAAATCGCCTTCCTCTCTCCTGCCAAGAACTTGACAGGGATGACTCCGGTGACCACCAGGACGGCAGGCTCGGACACTGTCCGGTAGGCGGAACACACCCGGAGCGCCGCTTGACTCTGAACCCGGGCGAGTCGCAACCTGTATAGCTCTTTATCAAGAGCGTGTGCCCACACCTCTGCTCGATAAAGAAGCACGGACTGGACCGCGGACATCAACAGACATCTTCTACTGGATCGGGGACCCCGGACATTGGCCATCAGCCTACTAAGGTAAGTGACCTTAGCGGCTTTGTCCGCTGTACGGAATATCTGATCCCTCCAGCTTAACTTGGTGTCTAACATAACCCCGAGGTACTTGGCAGCACGAGTTGATTGGACCACCACCCTTCCCACTCGGAATGGAACGACCTTGTCGATCCTCTCCTTTGTGAGGATCACAATCTCCGTCTTACTGAGAGCAAGCGAGAGACCGTGATCTGACATCCATGTGTTGACCACACGCATGACTTGGTTCAACTTAAGTTGGGCCAGCTCAACGTTGCATGCAGCAATGAGAGCTGCAACGTCATCGGCGTACCCAACCAAAGTGGTTTCCTCAGGCATCTCGGACCTCAGAAGGCTGTCATAGGCAACAACCAGAGATCCGGGCTGAGTATTGAACCTTGCGCGGCACCAGAAGTGACTTCCATCGTCCACGTTCTGTCCCTTGTGTCATAAATCAGGCTTTGAGAGCGGAGATAATCCTCGATTAAAGTAGGACCTTAAAGTCACACATTTTGTATTTGTCGTCAAGATTATTTGTCATCAAGATTACATGCCTGATAAACCTCAGACCAGTCCTCCCCATCCTCAGTCTGATTTTTAACTCATCCAGATGGTCAGTTTTTATTAGCCTAATTCTTTTGGATTTGTTTGAATTTGACATCCCAATCAATTCCGGAAAAACTATTTTAATTGCTTGGTGATCTGATATCATAGGTTCAAAAACAGAACTTTGCTCGTGTACAATGTTTGTAATAAAGTTGTCAAGACATGTAGCATTAAATTCAGATAATCTAGTTTATTCAGAAATGGTAGTTCTTAGTCCAAAGCTATTCAAAATGTCTGAGAAAGTATTTATCTTATTGTCCGACACAAGAAAATTCAAATTCCAGTCGCCTCCGATACATATATTTGTATTACTAACATTCTGATGTGGATCTGTCAGGTATGCTTTGAAAATGTCAAAAAAAAATAGTTTGGATCACTTTCAGGACTCCTGTATACAACACCTATTATCAAGTTTGTATTTCCCAATTTAATTTTGATTTCTGAGTATTCAAAATTTTTTTGGTCAATGTAGCTGTTGCTAAAATGCAAAGTACTAACAAATTCAGCCAAAGAAGAGTGCCTTCTAAAAATAGCCACTCCGCCGAGCCTCATCTCCTCTCTGGAGAAGTGGCTAACCAGAGAGTAATTAATAATATTTATCATTGACAGTTTGTCTGCCGACAAGCCATGTTCAGAAATTAAAAAGAAATCTGGTTTATGTTCATCGAGCATGATTTCTATCTGGCCGACCTTATCCTGCATACCTCTAACGTTGAGATGCACCAGACTCAGGCATTTGTTCACACATTTTTGGGATTTTACCTTAGGCCTAATCTGTTTTTTGGCTGGCCTATTTCTGATCACATTTTTTCTATGTCCCCTATGCTCCTTACGTTTTTTTAATTGTTTTTTTTAATCTGCTGTAAATAAGTACTTATTAATCCACAGAGGGCATCCTTCCCCTTCCAGTTCATATGAAGACCATGTACTGTAAAACACTCCCGAGTCAACAAAGAGTTTATGCTCAAAAAACCCCATTTTTTGCCTTGCAGATTTCCCTGACAATTTTGTTTTGTTCATCTATGAGTGGATTTTCTCTGGGATCATCCCATCGATGGGGAGTTTCTACACACAGGACCCGGTCCCCATAAGCTGTCAAGCAGTCAAAATTTGACCCAACATTTTTTATACTGTCGCCCGTAATTTTATTTGTGCCCCCCACTACTACCAAGAAATCATCGCAACCCTCGCGACCGAGCTGCCTAGCCTTGTCAACAATCTGCGCAATAGGTTCCCCCGGAAGGACCACACAGTCGGCATTCACACCCTCACCCCTCAGTCTTCCCCTTAGCCTCCTCGCATGACTATCACCCACCAACAACACACGCCTTCCCCAATCTCCCCGTCCCTTTGGCTTGCCAAGGGGGGGAAAATCATTTTCCGCCCCACCCCCAACCGAACTATCCCCACTGAGGCCCTCGAACCGATTCGAAACTCGAACCGGCAGGACACCCTCGCTCACACATTCCGCACGACCAGAACCCCTCCCTCGAACCGTTCTCCACTCGTCGCAGGTGATTTCACCACGAGTTGGTTCCGCTTCCATGCCCCTTAACCTACTTAATTCTACTTCCTTTTCAGCCAGAGCTGTTACAAGATTTTCATTTGTCTTCTCTAGGTTAGTTATTCTACTACTTAGATTTTTATTTGTTACCTCCAAGTCAGCTATTTTACTACTTAAATCTACATTTTATCTTCTAAGGTCAGAAACCTCAGTGTCAGTTTTGTTAAAATTAGTAAAAAACTCAATGCATTTAGGGCAAGCCCATTGGTCATTTTTTCCAATGTGCCTAAATGAGGTTTTCTTTAGCCTACTGCACTTCTTGTCAGCATGGTACCATTTGTTACATATATCACACATGATTGACCCTTCATCATCATCAATAATTACCAAGGAACAGCTATTGCAACTTTCTATTACCATTTTGATTTGTTCTCAACCTCAAACAATTTGGCCTAACAAGTTTCAACAAACAATGTGCTATGTTCAAACTACACAAACAGGCGAAATAAAGAATATGATAAATATTTAAGACACATTAGACAATGACATAACATGAACACAAAAAGGTACAAATTCAAGAGATCAGTAAAACTTAGGCCTACTAAAATTATCACAGTGCAAAGATTAAAATACTTACTTGTTACCCAGGCTTACTTTAGCCAAAATATAAGTTAAAGGCTCTGGGAATATCACAGGCTGGCAGAGATCTTGATAAAGGTTAGGGAATGATCGGTAATGAGAAATATTCATTTAGAAAATAGGATTTGAGTTGTTATGAGTGGAAAATCTCATCTGTGAGCAGATCTGTGTACAGATCTTTATTTTTATGGCTCACCTCCATTCTTTTGAATACCCTAGCAGTTTTCATGTATTAGTCCGGAAACCTTTAAGTTTTTTGAAAGTATGTAAATAATTTAATTGCACTGAAAGAGTTTTATAACTGCTACTGCTACAATCTTTCTCATAATCTGGTTCTAGAAAGATTTTACTTTTATTTTTTCTTTATTATTTTAAGCTACGTGTGCTGCACTCTGGTATATTTATTTGTTGAACTCAAGTTGAATCTGTAACAGGTCATTACAAGTGAATCTGTTACACTTCTATGGTTACCAGCTGATTTCATAATTTTTACTAATTCTTTTGCTTTTAAATTCAATTTAAATTCTACAATATTGCTTAGTTGTTCCTTTTACTTTACTTGTATTTATCTTAACATTCATAATCACCAATATAAATTATGATCAAAAAAAAATTTCAAAATTTATTTGTAAATGATTTCTACAGATTTAAATCAAAATTTAGAAAATATAGAAAATGCCGTTTATTTAATTTAAGAATATTCACACCCAGGATCAATAGAAAATTAAAAGACTATAGTTACAAAACTATGTAGACAACGAAGAAAATTTATCATCAAAGAAGAACTCTAGCTTTTGACTACTATATAACACCTGTAAAACATTCTTGTAATGCTAATACAAATTATTTGTCAAAGCAATAAAAAATATTTCTTATTATTACTTTTTATTATTATCAAATGTACTTCGGCAGTAAGCAGTGGGAGTTAGAGAATCCAGTATCTCGCATTATTATGAACTTGCCTGTTCACAAATGTTGCCGAACCAAATGGATTTCGGTCCCAATTAGTTCATAATATAGGGACTCTCCTGTACCATGTTTTTTAAATAACTTTTTTGATGTATCAATTCCAGTGGCATTTTTGCTGATTGAGCACTTAAAGGGTCCAACCAAACTTTCTTGATTAGATATAGTCTTTTTTTCATCATACAGCAATTTTCAGGTGAAAATGGGCGTGTTACACATAACACCGAGGAGTTGGTGGAATGCCAAGTCTCCTGAAAATTACATCCCTCCGATGCAGTTTCCTATCAGGAATGTCTTCTTTACTTATACCAAGGGAAAATATGCTTTTGCAGAGATAATTTGCCAAAAAGAACTACAAAGACTTCAAGATAAACATATTGAACGAGGGGCCAGTGATATAATTTATAGGTAGGGTTTGTTTGAATTTTTTTTATTGTTACAGAGGATTATAGTGTTTTTAGGAGATAATAAATTACTGTGTTTTAGTATCCTAGGCTGGTTTTTAGTTTACTTGTAATGTATAGTTTCATTTTCTTTAACAATGAAGCAGAATTGAGATGGACACTATTCATAATACATAATACAACCCAATTTATAAATAGTTCATTTTTAAAGAATATAGAGTTAGAATATATCTTTTGTCTAACAATAATCTTATCAATGGTTTATGTAACAGCTCATTTCAATTGTAAAGAAAATTATCATCCCAAAAATTTGGGGGTTGTAGCGCTAATATAGTTTTTCTGGGATGTTAAACTTTACTTACTTTTTTAATGATTGGCAACTGGTAACACTAATTAAAATTGTGTTTCAAGTTTTGCTTGATAACTGTGATATAACACAATAAAAAACCTTCACAACTTTCTTTAAAACGATGATTAACACAATGTAAAAATAACAATGAACTGAAAGTACTAATTTAAAGCAAATTTTTGGAGATTTTAATTCAAATTAGTTTAATTTCTATACTTTTACATAAAGGGCAAAACTGTCATTCATTCATTAGTTTTCCAACCGTCTGTAAGGTAAAAAAGAATTGAAATTTGGTATACACCCCAGTTTTCTACCCCAATGGCTTCGATATTTTATGGTATGTTACCCTTATGGACAGTAACAATTTATACAGACAACTGTCCAAGTTGTAACAGATTTTTTAAATAAATTGAAATAGTTTGACAAAGTATTCAACAGAGCAGCAGCAGTTCAGTGTAGTTCTTAATGTGAGTCTATTACTATTTCATAAATAATTTTTTTTTGGAACTCTTCCTACAATTTTTAATCAATTTTTAAGTTTTCAGTCTCTCTCTGGATCGGGCTTTGTCTGTATTTGTTTCCGTCAAAAATTTATGAGAAATGGAAATAAAGGTGCCAGCCAGCATTGGATTTTGAAACTTTCTCTTTAGAATATAACACTGGAATTGGGTTGAGCCAGTCCTTAGTTATTTTCCATAGTTATTTAACAATTTACCTACACCTATCCGACGTTTATGGTAACCAATCTCAATAGCCTGTTCACAAGTGGTTTTAAAAACAAAAAACAAAACAACAAATAATCATACGTTTTAAAAGTGTAATCTGTGATTTTTTAAGCTTGTTGCCACCAGTGAGCAAAGAATAGAAATAGTGAGAGGCGAGCCGAGCTCAGCATTGAAGCCATGTGGACAGCGGCTATGCCCACAAAAAGAGTGGGGGACTAACGGTGATCCATACTGGGGAAATGATTCACAAAATCAAAATCATACTGTTTGTCTCATTTAGCACGAGTTGCCCACAAAAGGAGTAGCTTCATCACCTGTAATGTTAGTTGGATACGCACTAACACACTGTATGCCCCTCTATTTATATTTTGTGCTCGCTGGTTGCCACTTATCAGAATAGCTATTACTGGTAACCAAGTATAAAGCAACCAGGGTAACCACCGGGGTAAACTAGGGTAAAGTGTGGGATGGTTGAATCAAGGGTAAAATGGTGCAAATCATCAGAGAAAAACATTTACATGTGTTTATCATTCTTTATGTATTTTAACCGCCTTGGCTTGAACATTTTAAATACCTGTTAATGTACAGCTGTGAATAAGTTTGGTGTTATTGATACGGTCATCACAATATTAGATTGGTCAGTTAAAATATTTTTTAAGTAATGTAAAATTTTAGCAATATGGCTAACCTGTGATGCCGCTGTGGCTATGCATACATGCAGACCTGGCACGAATACTTAAATTGTAATTCAAAGCAAATTATTTTGCAGTCTTATGTTTTATTCAATTTCTTGTCCTACAGGTTCTTTTTTATCTAAAACTTTTAGCTTTGTAATCGGAGGTAGTGGGAAAATATACGAAGCCCGAGGTTGGAATGTTACACCTAAACTTGGCAAAAAATACAGCGCACTCACTGATCAAAGTATATTGGTTGCATTCACAGGCATTTTTAAAGGTAAGTTTATTACTTATGATTGCGATGACTTAAATCTTTTGACTAACGTGAATAGACTTCTCATAGCATAAGTTTGAAACCTTTACGGTGGTGCGATCTTCTGCGGCGTACATGAAGGACAAATGACATGATAGGCCACAAATCAGTGTTACACCACTCTTCTTAAGTATGAAACATTTATATCTGAAGATTGTCTTTATGTTGTGGTATAGTTTTTGTAGCACCTTAAATCCAGCAGAATAAGTACAGCAACATTGATCGCTATGTCTCTGAAGCGGCGTACAAGAACGTTCCAAATTTCGGAGTGAAACAAAATACATTGGATGAGTGGTCTATTCACGTTCGTGTGTATAGTCAATGCTTAAATTGGTCTTTTACCCTCACCGAAAAATTACATTATCTTCTAGGGAATGAGGTTAACGACAAAATGCCAAACAAGTTCACATTTCTTGAGGTTGAGTAAACTGGGAGGGGAAACTAGAACATGGTGGAAGACATGTTTTGACCCTTCTCTATTTGTAAATCGGATTAGCTTTGTAATAAATCAAATGTTTTTAACCTATTTTTGCAGTTTGTTAGTGCTTATATCCAACAATATAACTGTGAATGAGGAAACTTATATAAAATCTCTACATGTATAAAAGACAACTCACTGAATGATTAAGTCTGATTCTCATCAATTAGTTTGACAGAAAGGACTACAGACTAAGTAAGTAAGCTCCATCTAACATCACCAAAGACTTAAAAATGAATTGAGAATTGTAGGAGGAGTTCTCTAAACAAAAAAAAGGTCTTAGCATATTAAATAAGTAATGATTTTATTTTTGAGTCGATGTAGTTAAACAAGAATACAATTTAATGTAGCCCTAAAAACATGTATATTACTGCACATGGAGCCAAGTGAGCACAGTAAAATAGCTACCTAATTTAATATTTTTTAATAAAATAATTTTATGCTTAAAATTTTGTATCAAAGCACAGGATTAAAATTGTGAGTGTTATTGGAGGGTAAAATTCAATAAGATATTTTAAAAACCCATTAAAGCAACTAAAACTTAATGCCCATCACAGTAAGCAAAATAAAATACTATGAGGTAGAAGCAACTTTTCTTCTTTATCTATGAAAAAGCTGACGTTTTTTAGGTGTATCTTAACCTATTGGCTACGAGCAGCCTGCGCGTTGCTACCTGAGACATCGGTTTGGAAGTGCCACTTTAAGTTTATGTCCTCCGTGTGGTTCAGCCTCTCACAGAAGCAGGTTGTCGCGTTGCTGAGTTTTTAATTGACTATGTGCCTATTGCATAGTGCCGTCTGTGGTTTACGCAATATTTTTTTATATTGAAAGTAGGAAATATAATCTAAAATAATTATAGTGCTTAACATTTGCTGACTTTTTTTATAAAAACAAAACAGATGGACAATGGATGTGATACAATCTATACTTATGTAATACGCTAAGGGATTTTTGTTAAATGAACTCCTCTTACAATTTTCAAACGATTTGCATGTTTTTTGTGTTGTTGGTTAGGGCTTCATCTGTAGTTGTTTCCGATAAAAAAATATAAAAAATATGAGAATTAGACTTAAAATAAAGACACTATCCATTATTCAAATTAGAAATTTTCCCATTAGGATATTATTGGGCAAGGGTTTATTTTTTTAAGCATCTGTCAATGTACAGCTGTAAAAAAGTGTATTTTTGGCGATTAGGTAGCGATAATTACAATATTGGATTGGTATTGTGTTATTGATTTAAAACTAAATGTAACATATTTAGCAATTACATGATCCAATAAATTGCTCGATTTCGAGCACAACGTTTACTTGTACGTTTTGTAAAGGAGGTTTGTACAGCGGCGGCTCGGTCCCTAATGTGGTAGGGAGAACGCTCGGCTTGCTGGACCGCAAACTGAGTAAACCGCTTTGCATTGTAGGGAGTCCCCTCACCCTGTAGATACAGTTTTGTTTACAGTGTTCTAATAATTTTAATTTGAAACGTAGAATTTGTATGGTTGATAATGTATTTTGTTACTATTTTAGGTCATAAAATCCAGTTAATGACTGTTACTCCATTTTACCTCAGTAAAAGCTGGAACTTCGGAGGTTTGTTGTTGGACAAAAATATCATTTTATGGTTGTTGTAAATTTATTTTTGGACCTTGGCACTTCCCCTCCACCTCTGACCCTGTGTATTAGAAAACTATGCTTTAGACTCTATGGGTTAGACTTTCTTTTTAATGCAGAAAAAGAGATAAAAATCTCAGTTCCGTATATAATAACTTAATTTTGTCCAGGAACTATGCCGACTGCCAAGATGATGAGAGCAGGGGATTGGCTGATCAAGTTGGGCATGAGGAGAGGCCTTGTTAGCACAAAGTTTGTTGAATATCGGATTGCTGCAACTGGATATGAAGGATACACAACAAACAAGTTTGAAAAAAAATTATAATATGGATGGAAAGTTTGTAGACAATGAAAATGGCACAACAATGGACAACGTAAAACTCGCTCTCAACCCACCATCGCAGGACTGAATCCCCTGCCCGACTACAAAATCGTTGAATTAAGTGCAGATGTTTTGGGTCCGTAAACGGCCACAGCCAGGAGGCGATCACTAGTTTTGATGATTGATTGTTTATACTGTTATCTTTGATTCCCAATAGTGAAGTAACTCAACATCAATATTTTATCCTATCCCAAAAATTTTGTTGTAATGAACATATTTTTTATCTTCCCCATTGCAAAACCGTTTTGTAACTTCGTATGGTTGTTCTTGTTTACTCTGTGGCATTGTTCAACAAGAACATGTTATCTGATTACATTCTTTTGAATTTTTATTGGAATAGGTATTTCTGTTGCACTAAAGGATATAAAAATAAATTCTTTCTTCAACCCACCTTACTTTACAGCAATATCTTTTTTATGTATATAAGACATACTTCCAATTTTGTATTGCTTGGATATAGTTTGCAATGGAATTGAGGATTATTTTCAAAGTGGGTATTCATGATTAAACACACAGTTAAAATATTAGAGCATTTATTTTTACATTCATGATTCTTATTTTAATAACATTCATATTTACCATACTTAAATTAATAAAACTAAAAAAAATCATTTTAAGCCATATTAAAGGATTTTGGAAGGTCCCAAAGAATAAACAACAAAATTTTGTAGTCTTAAAATAAATTACCGTGTTGCTTAAGTTAGTCAAGAATATAAATAATTAAAAAAAAACTATAAAAGAAAACACTTTTGCATACAGTGGCAAATATTTGACATTGTAGTTTCTTAATTGTGATTGATGCACTTAAAAATTATGTAACGATAAGTTACACAACATTTACTTCAAAATATGGTTTAGGATCAACAATTTTGCTTTGACTTTTTTGTGTTTCTTTAGAGAGCTGTTATACCAATTACAGAAGAAATCTGTAATTACTGCACACTAGAGAAATAAAGCATTGACCATGGCCATTTAGCCACTTGAATAATTTTTATCCAAGGAACATTTCTAAGTTACCAGTTCATAAATCCTTTCCATCACTCGTCTTTAGCAAATTGAGAACTAGATTTAAGCCAAAATAAAAATAATTGAATAACAATCAATAAAGTTTGTTATAGTTTTTCTTTGGTTCTACATTTTTAATTCTTATGTAAAAAATATAAGCTAGCAGGAGTAAAATATAAGAAACAATAATGTAATAAATGTTTGATTTTCCAATCAGTCTAAAAGGTAAAAGGGTCGGTACTTTGTCATACAAGCAGAAACTAGAAGGTTACGTTTTGATTATTTTATTTTGGGTGTGTTTACCCCAGTGGCATTTTTTAACGTTTTGACGGGGAACAGTCCAAACCCCAGTCTTTGTTACTATCTAACATCGACCAGTTGTTAGAAAGCATCATTAATTAATAGCTCAATGACAAATGGCAACTGGGTCTGGAATCCAACCTTTAATAAGCTACTAACTTTTCTTAGGATCGAACCGGCAACATTTGGATACAAAGGCCTTGGATTGTAATGTTTTAACATCTCATTAGACTCATTTAAATACTATACAGTTTAATAATAATTTTAAGATTTTCTGTAGAATTCAAATTATGAGAGGAAATAATATTCTAATGGTGTAAGTTATTGCCTTGGCCAATTGACATTTTGCCACTGCACTAACTTTAATATTAACCCTTAATTAATTGTATAAAATAAAAATATTTACATTTAAAACATAGTAACATTTTTACATTCACAACTATAAATTGAAAGCTGCTGGAAAATTTACATTTAAGTCCAATAAACCGATGAAAGTTGTTTCATATACTGTTGTAATGGGTTTTTGACAATACTGTACTTGATATTTTGTGTCGAATTGTACTGTTAGTAGAATACCCAACTTAAAGTGTTTATGACTAGTTCATTTGTATAAATGATTTTACAATAGAATACAACACATGATAATGGATTAGTTTAAATGTGGAATTCCCCAATGAATTCTAAATTTAATGTTAGAAATGTGTCCAAGGTTTCTAAATATTAAAATTTAGGGTGAATTTTAGGATGTGTACTTGAATGAATAGAGAGAACTTATAGAATAGATATATAACGAAACTTAAGGTTAAATGGGGAATTCTTTGATAAAAAAAGAGATTGATTTAATCATCCCCAAACTCAGTACATTACAAACATTTTCAGTTTCCTATCATTACCTCAATAAACATCCAAACAAGGTACTGCAAACTGATTTTTACATTAAATATATAAAATTACTGTATGCACAATATAATGTAATATACATGCAAGTGTTGCATAAAATATAACAAGTTTTAACACATGAACAGATAAAAATGGGTAAAAATATGTATAAATAAATAGATCCATGCAAATACATTACCAACAGAACATAATTAACACATAGCATGAATATCAATAAATGTTTAAGGATGTGCAGACAACTTCTTATATATAACAATAATATCTTAATTATAAAAATTACAACTAACTAAAATATAAATAAACATTAAAATGGACCAGAATCTTAAAATATGTTAAATAATTTCAAACTTAATCCCTAGATTATCCTGTAACAAGTTATGGCACAAACTGCGCTTGCCTTTGTCTAAAAAACTGGGTACAAGAAAGTTTGATCTTCAGGTACAAACAAATAATTCCTAGTCTTTAACTAATTATGTCCCGAATTATGTTAGAATTGGACAGCATTCATTTATATGGGATTTTCATTCATCGAGCGCAATTTTATGTACAAAAGTGCATCAATTCATCAAACATTTTTACACTTCATAAAACATTATAGGTCTTAATAAAAAAATTAAGTACATCGTACACTAAAAAATAACAAAATTCATAAACATACCACAGTTTAAAAGCTGTTAACACCTCTTCAAAACATCCAGTATGCACCGGTTAATTTCAAAACCAGGTTTGAACACTGTCCAATCTATTAAAAATAAAATACCGCACAATTATTAACATCGACACTTTCTTAAATAGTTAAAATATTTACACGAGACGTCAAAAACGCAACGATCGTACAAATAGTGTACATGATAAACAGCTGTGAACGACTAACACCAAACGATGGCAGGATTAAGATACAGTTATGTACAGTTCATAAAAGTCCAAGAAGTATTGCTAAGTGACTAGGAGAGTTGGTCTAGTAACGGCCCTCCGATCTTGTTTTTGTTTATAAAATAATCCTAACCTAAAAATATCAGTTACTGAGTATAATATTTCATTTAATTTCTTCAGGACTTACCAGCAGAACATATAAGTCTTGCCACATAAGCTGACGAATGCCAAATGCCAAAAACAGCTGGGATGGGCGAGGGGGGAGAGGGGGTACTTTTCCAAAAACATCGAGCTTACATTACATGTTAATTTTCATGGACCAGCTGATAATCCAATAATTAGTGCAAATTAATTCGTCAAGTTGCTTGGCGAGGTTTATTTCATTCATTGAAAATCAATCAGGCTTGAAAAATTGAGCCACAAAAAAAATGGAAAATAGTAACTGTAAATAATAATTTTACATCTACCAAAAACTAAAAAGAATTTTCAACTTGTCAACATAATATAAGGACCAAATTAGTTGACGAATGGTCAAAACAGCTGGGATGGACCTGGGAGGGAGAAGGGTACTTTTCCAAAAACATCGGGCTTAAAAATATTTTAATATTTATGGAACAGCTGATTGTCCAATACTTAACCTATACCCTATCAGTGCTATGGTAATATCCGATCATGGCTTTTTCACTAATGTGCTAATATCCGATAAAACTTATCTCACCTTTATCCCGAAAATATGACTATCCGAAATATCGGCTCGCCACCGGTGTCGATACTACAGACTCAAACAGAAATATTATCGTTCCTTGATTGTTATTTCGAAACACCGACGATTTCATTTAATTTTCTATTCGATCTAGATCTGAAATATTGCACTCTAACACTTGGGTTGAAATTGATTTTTCCAGTATTTGTTCTCATTGGATTACCTTGTCAAGTTATGTGGCAAGTCGTTCTTTAAGAATTATTCAACACATTATTTTATTATAGGTTATTCCATAATTAATACTAATAATTAGTGGGAGTTATCCTCGTCCTGTGTGAAGACAGTTTTTCAAAACGAAACTAAACAAATCTTTACTAAAGGTAAGTTGTTGTTGTTATTGGTGGATAAGGAGACCCCGGCCGAACCGTTGAGCACGTCTGCCTCTAATGGGCATTTTGCGCAAGCCCCCGGAAGGATGGGATATTGAAGGAAGAGAAAGGGTGAGACATGGGACTGTCCACTCATGTTCAAGTTAGGGGTTTCTATGCCCGTCGCATTCCTCACCCCCTGCTGTCTTGAACATATGTTCCAGCTAGGGGTTTCGATGCCCATAGCATTTCTCCTCACCCCCTGCTGTCTACATATGTTCCAGCTAGGGGCTTACATGCAGTTCGCATTAACCCCCCACTATCTTGAACATGAATGGATTATGAAGGAAGGGAAATTGTCATAGTGGACAGCCAAAAGACTTACCACAGTGTTATGACAACTTCGTTTGCTGTACCCAATGTCAACTTCGCAACAAGTATAAAGTTGACATTGGGTACAGCAAACGAAGTTGTCATAACACTGTGGTAAGTCTTTTGGCTGTCCACTATGACAATTTCCCTTCCTTCATAATCCATTCATGTTCAAGATAGTGGGGGGTTAATGCGAACTGCATGTAAGCCCCTAGCTGGAACATATGTAGACAGCAGGGGGTGAGGAGAAAGTTAAGTCTAAAGGACTAAAGGTAAGTCTGATAAACCTTCAATAAATAAACCATCCCTATCACGAATTCTAAAAATACATAGCTATCATCTTTTTAAAAAATAAAGGGAGTTGAAAATATTCCCTATAACTGCTTGATAGACAATGTTTTAGTCTCAGTTGGTTGTAATTCATGCATTGTTTTATTATTTAATAGTCACTTTCATTTTTAAATAAACGTATAAAAATTGTAATAGAAATTTTTAGCTACTTATTTTTACAAGCCTTATAAAGTAAAAATCATGCACATACATTGAAAACATTAAAAAAGTTTATATATTGTAATCTTGATAAAATCAGTTTTAAAATGTTCCGAGACAAAAAATTATAGATAGTTAAACCTAAATATAAATTGGAACTCATATTAAAACCTACAAATTAATAATGGAAAAAATATAAATCATTAAAAACTTAATCTTCATGCAATATAAAACTTGGCAATTAACCGTCTTTAATCATTATTTCACATAATATAAACATATACACAAACATTCATTATGAATTATTTAGCTAACTGAAGGTACTTTGCTGCAAAAGGTTGTTAACAGTTAAAATATATAAAAATTTATCTTACAATTAAATGAACACCTGTACACCTTTTGGTTAGTTGTTAAGTTAAATTTAAAATAAATGTACAACATTTAAACTAGCGCAATATTTCAAGCTAGGAGGGCCGAATGATATGGTGAAAGTATTGTCCACAACATTCACGGTCAAGCTGCCATCTTGGGCTGCCAACGTCCTGAAAACAACAAATAATTTTTTTTTACTTACTCTAGTAATAGATTAAGACTGGTAACAAAATTAAGACTGGTATAGATTTTATGGTAACAAATTTTAAGACTAAGTTAAAATACCCGCGTCGCAGCAGACCTGCGTACTCAGCGAATTTCCAACAGGATTTGATTTTTTTTAACTTCCCCCATAAAAACCATAAAATTGAGGATGTAGGTTTGATGCCATGGGGTAGATGTTGGAAAATAACTTCCCAGTGCACGTTAATACTAAATTGCATCAAATTCTGGTATTTCAAATTTTGCCCATAAACCAAATGGGGGTGAGTACGTAGGTTTGCCGCCATATGGATGCTTCGAGTAAATACAAGTTGAACCCTACCTAGTGAATGTACACACCAAATTTGATCAAATTATGTCAATAAATATGTGAGATAGAGGGTTTTGTTAATTCCCTATAAGAATAACATGGCAAGACTATTTTTGGAATTTCTTTGTAACCTGTTAAGCCAAGTTAAGTATTTTTGGCTTCTGGGGACCTCAAAATGAAAAAGTAACATGGTCCCGGGCTTAGATCTTACCATGACTACTACCGTAATAGCGTATTCCCTATAGGGAATTCGCCAAAAATGGTTTTTCTATCTCTTTTCATAATTTTAGAGAAGATGAGAAAGATTGAATTCACTTGTGATTGTAAACAGGGTTGCCCACAGAAACTTATTCATCATTTTCCCTGACTTTCACTGATTATTTTTATTGATTTCTCTGACTCACAAACTAAACTAAAAAATTATAATACAACATACACCAAAAATAATACTGCCTATGCAAGTTAAATCAAAGAAAATACTGAAATGTGAATTAACTGAGCATCCGGCAACACTAATCTGCCCCGAAATCTCTTCCGGATATGAGAATTGATCACACGAACACAAATTCCTCTACGTAGACACTTATAATATGATCGCTTATGGTAATTAGGTAACTAAGAAAATCATAATTTTCTACCGTGGAAAAAATCAGAACGAGGAAAATCCATGCTGCAGTACACATTGCAATGCATTCGATTTTAGTGATAGACAAAAATAGGCTAGTAAATTACTAAATTCAGGAGATATCTCTTGGCATCAAGACAAAAGTTTAATAAATTTTCTCTGTTTAGTAGCTATTGTCAACGAATAACTAATCAACATCTTAAAAAAAGTTAAATAATTTAATATATTTCAAGAACAACTGTATGACAGTAAATTTAATTGTGATAAATTTGTGAAAAAAATCAAGGAAATAGAACAATACGCAGGGTTACATTCGACTAGACCATTGAAAAACCCCCAGAAATCCATCATTGGGAAATTGGGATGAATTTCCCTGACTTTTCAGACTTTTTACCTATTTCCCTGACTATCCCTGACCAGAAATTTTTCCCTGACTTTCCTGAATGTGGATAACCTGGACACAATAGGAAGATCTGCTACTCAAATATTATCCCATAAAAGCTTATTAGAATTCACAGCAAGTTAAGTATATAGTACTTTGATTACAACAAAGTAAAAACTGAATGTACACCGGCGATAAAATGCATCAGATGTACTACATAAGAAATTCCAAACATTGTGTTCTCAAGTTTTGCAAAATGTTTGATCATGTGCCAGTTGACCTGGAAAGTCTGGAACAAGGTTAGGTCTTGGCGAGTTTGGCATTAATTTTAAATTTTAATCCTCATAACTCTCAGCTTCCTGTAGTTTGTGAGAAAAAGATTAGGTTTTCAAAAATAAAGGAGAAAGGATTCAGCTAACTTTTCTGAACAATGTTGTTCAGTCACACATATATAAATCGCTGTGAGGGACTTCTTAGTAAGAAGAAGATATGAAAATTACTTTCACTAAAATCCGTAAGCTATATGAAATCTTCCTTTAACCTTTTTTGAAAACAATTTAATGTTATAGCTTCCTTTGGCTTTCTTGACTCCACATGTCAAGTGGGTGACTATGGTGAGGTAACGACGTGTTACGACATGTACCGACCTGCGGAGTGTCAGGTGGGGAGGGTGTCACTGAGGTCGTCTTTCAGCCACTGCGGCACCGTGCGGATCCCCAGTCGCTTGAGCAGCTTCACCAGCGCCGTGTTGTGCGACAGGTAGTACCTCTGCAATCACACATGGAGGTTACAGTCTGGGTGGGGTTATAACCGAAGGAATGGTGTCACTGAGGTTGTCTCTCAGCCACTGAGGCACCGTGCGGATCCCCAGTCGCTTGAGCAGCTTCACCAGCACCGTGTTGTGCGACAGGTAGTACCTCTGCAATCACACACGGAGGTTACAGTCTGGATGGGGTTATAACCGAAGGAAGGGAGTCACTGAGGTCGACTTTCAGCCACTGAGGCACCGTGCGGATCTCCAGTCGCTTGAGCAGCTTCATCAGCGCCGTGTCGTGCGAAAGGTAGTACCTCTGCAATCACAAACGGAGGTTACAGTCTGGGTGGGGTTATAACCGAAGGAAGGGTGTCACTGCTTCCGATGTGATACAACAATAAATTTTTATTCAATTGGTATTATTTGTATAGGGAATAAAATACTATCAAATGGAAAATTTTATCAATACGATCAATGTATCACATCGGATCAAATATCAATGTATGGGATCAGATAAGATTTTCTTCTTGAATTTTCTCTGCAGTATCTCAAGGTAATTTAGCAGTTAAAAATACTTAATTCTTCATTTTTTGAGCTCTTACAAGATATATAACTCTAAAAGAATTTATGGTATAAAACAGAAAACTCCCATTTGAACACCCATACATGGAAAATCCAAGATGGCCTCCTATCTACATTTAAGCCTTTGTACATGTAGTTTTGGTGTTCTAAAATTTAGATCTCTATCATCAAATGCACAATCTTTCCAATAATTGCTACATATCTGCCGGACTACATGGAGAAGCTTCAAATTTAAAACAAGCTTGTTCCATCTTTTAGAGCAAGTAACTAACAAGGCCCATCAGTAAACAGCCCTGTGATAGGACGGCTGGACTGTTGTTACCTGCAGCAGTTTGTATGACTGCTGGTCCATCGGCGGATACAGACGGCCCTTGCTCTTGCCCAGACACTTGGTGTGGTCATCGTTTAGCACCTGGCAGAAGAAACCCTTCTTGGGGTCGTACCTGCAAACACGAGGGATTAAGTGAACGATGATGAAATTTACAGTTGCTAAAATGTCTTGAGAACTCAGGGATAAGGAAATAGTAGCTTGATAAATTAAAACTGATCATAGCAGAGATTTTTGTGTTTTTTAATGAAGATAAACTAAATTTTAGTTTATTGCACACACTAACATCAGGGTTAAGTACTGGCACAATCGTTTGTCTTCTTATTTGAACTGAGAATTGAGCTATAGGAATTGAGTTAAAGGAATACTTCATAGGAATTGAGCTATCCGAAGGAATCATTGGAAGAATTCATGTGATTTGAGGAATTTGTACCACTGAACCTTTTCAGCTTTTGAATTCGCTCTACAGATTAAAAATTAGAAAAATTATTAAAAAATGCAATACTATGAAAAATAATAAAGATAGTAAAAAATAATTCATATCATTTTATTTAAGGCCAATACTAAGAACTTTTCTCCGGATTTTTTTATATCAAGGAAATACCCTCAAGAATACGGGTCAACAATGTTTTGTTGAGAATTTACAAATGTTTTTCAAGCTTACTACACCCCATATTATAAATTCACCGTGGGGTGTTTACAAGATAATTGTGTGTGAGTTTTGGTAAACAATATAATAATCCTAAAAAATTCATCTACAGTATTATTCATACTAAAGTTGATTGATCTCATAACCCATAAAGGCAGTTAACTAAGCGACGTATAGATAACACGTAAAAGGCAAAGTTTTTAATAGAACAGTAATTCTTCCCCGGACACCCTCAGCCACCCTGGAGGTCCCTCACCTCAGATGGGAGGAGTAGTCGAAGTAGGGTGTGATCTTGAGGAACTTCTGCAGGCTGTCCATGACCTGTATGGGGTTGGAGCGCAGCTGGTCACCATCGATGATGTGCAGCTGCTGCGGCGAGTAGTAGGTCAGCCAGCGCTCCAGGTGCTGAGCGTACTTGCCGGGGTTCAGACACCTGAACCACAAAAGGGTGATAACCAGTAAAGTTCTGCTGTTCTACGCTAATTTGAACTGAAACGTATTTGCTAGAAAATTTCTGGAATCGGAGGATTTTATAAATGAAGGAAGATACTGTCTTATTTACTTAGCAAAATGTAAATATCAATATTCAACGATAGAAATGTGGAGGAGAGGTCGCTATTCACAAACAAGTGTTAAATAATTATCAAACCGTAGAAAAGTCGTTAAGCTATGTTATTAAGCTATGTTGAAGTTATTGGACATATTCCTTCGGATACCCACAAGGAATATGTCTGCAATACTTTCTTGCACTGATGTATTATGTATTAACAAAGCAAATTATATTATTTTAACCAAACATAAGAATTCACATTTAATAATAGTAAATTATGAGTTAGTAAATGGACAAAAGGGATTTTCTTTGTTCTGAAGTCAAGTAAAACTCGGTGTTTCATAAAGAAATAGGTTTGTGTTTTTCAGAATAGATGGATTTTCAAGATGGCAGGGTATAGCGGGACTCTACTGCACTGCTGATCTCTTCAATTACTTTTAGTTGATCTCTTCACCTAATTTTAGTGAGTGAATCTTTTGAATTTTATTTCATAGCCTAGCCTATAGGTAAATGAATTTTGGATAAAATTCTAAGAGATCTTTTGCTCAGTTTTGTGGAAGAAACTTATCAAAGAGGGGATAGGCTTTTAGTTGTTTGGTGATACTCCTTATTTTCCTTGGAAAGGTGAATCTATCCTCTCATAAATTCTAGTGTTGGGATGGAATCAAACTGTAAATTGATATTCAAGGCCTAGCCATTGGTTGCATTGTGATACTGAAAATGTGAAATCTAAAACATAAAATCGCTACTAAAAATGTAGAGTCTAAATGCAAAATAGCTATTGTCTCAACAGAAGCTCCGCTTTCATCTTTTTTCCATGATCTCTGCAAAATAAATTAAAACTTTAAATCTCAGTCCTCTACCCTAGCCTTCAAGGTAAACACAACCTAGCACAACTCAATGCTTGATCTCAAATCGTTGTGCTTTTTAAATCATTAGGAAGATGAATGTATAACACTTAGTAATTTGTCAATACTAAGTGATTGCTTAGTAATTTGTCCAATTAAGCATTGCTGCTAATTATTGTTTCCTTTTGCTACACCAACTTCTTTGTTACACCCATCAGTTTGACATAAAAATCAACTCCAGTTATCAAATGGTTCCTACCTATTCCTGAGGTCACGCAGATGTTTGGGAGCTGTGTCGGAGGCGGATATGATGTCGTAGAAGGAGTAGTTGAGAGCCACGGGGTCACGGTGCACCCTCGTGTGCTGGTACCAGCTGTACGCCCGCCGGGCGGGGGAGATCAGTATTGTCACCTGCAGTAAAAACTCAAGTTATGAGACTCCCTAACATTCAAATACAGGGTTTTTTTTTTAATTGAAACTTTTTTGATTGTTAGTTTATTTCACCATTGAGAGGCAGTTAAGCGGAGGATTCCCCCACATTTTAAGTTTTTTTTCCTTTGACAGCAGTGTCCACCCTACTGTACCTCACCCCTTTCATAAAAAAACAGTATTCCTCTCTCTCAATTTTTGTCAGTGTTTGCAGTCTTTGTTTAAGGAGCGTTGTCACTGGCGCGACTGCAACGATAATCGTTGAACGATTATCGGTGGGCGATTATCGCTCGACGATGATCGTTGCTGTGTTCATTGTCACTGATGCGATTATTATACATTCGTTCCGTTGCTGTTTGACTGTTGCCAAGTGAAGTGCTGAATGATGAGTTTAAGGAAACGGCTACTGAGTTGTTTGTTAGTTGAAGATTTAGAAGATGCAGACATTTTGGAAATGTTATGTGTACTTAATAAACATAATATGTTTACAAATAGAACAGAAGAAAGGTACTTTAAAATATTAATAAACAATCATTGGCGAGCTGATGAGAGAATGTTTTCTGAGTTCTTCAGACTTTCCAAACTTCAGTTAATATTTGTATCTAGTTTAATCAATGAGGACAGAAGATGTCTTCAAACTACATTCGATATCCAATCACAGGAGATGAGACGTTAGCTCTTACGTTAATATAGGATCTCCTTTTTTCCTAATTCAATTTTTTTAATGCAATGTTTTTCTTAGAATGCTTATAAAAACACAAATTGTGTAATAAGAAAAAAGTTCAAGTGTTTCATTATGTTTGGGACAAGCAAAGAGTAAAGGGAAAATATGTAACAAGGGAAACACCTCGAAAATCGTCCAAAGATTGCGATTATAACTGCTCCAGAAGCAGACGCGTACGATTTCTGTTAGCGACTCTGCCGGCAGTCGCGTCAGTGACAACGGCGCCATTGAATACAACTTATTTGTTTAATTAATAGCAATTTATTTTAATACAATACAAATGTTACTTTTAGCTCCAAATAAATGACATCCGACCAATCCAATATTGTGAGCATCTCTGTAATCACCAAAACAACACGTATTTACAGCTGATTATTAACACATGTTTAAAATGCTTTATTCAATCCCAATGTTATTTAAATGGGAAATTTTGAGATTTCAATGGTGGATAGCGCCTTTATTTTCAGTCCGATTCTCATCAGTTTTTGGCGGAAACAACTACAGACCAAGCCCTATCCAACGACACCAAAAACTTGAAAACCGGTTGAAAATTGTAGGAGGAGTTTTCAAGACAAAAAAACCCTTAGCGTATTAAATAAGTATAGATGCTCAGCAGGCGCTCTACGATTATCGTCCAACGACTATCGTCCAACGATTATCGTTGCAGTCGCACCAGTGACAACGCACCTTTATGGTACTCATGGTTAAAACGATAATGGTATATGGATTGTATAAGATTGTACTTAAAAAAATTACTTTTGTTTCATAGAAAAACTTCCACTTAAGAAGTAATGCGCAGGGTTGAAATTGGCCTCGAGGAGTCCTTTGTTAGAAAATGGTGGTGTTTTGAATATTAAATCTTTTCAAGTTAAGCTTTAGCATTCAAATACTTTTATAATCAATCTTTTTTCTCATATTTGCATTTGGCTATTAAATTTAAACTCTATTTTTGTTTGATATTTGTGAGAATGCTAAGTAGCCCAAGAAATAAGTACCCAATTAGTTTTGACTAAATATGAATATATTGAAAGCCTTTAAACAAACAATATTTCTGCAACATTTCCATGCATTGATGCATTTATTAAGGCAATTTTAACTGAACAAAGCAAATATGAACATATCATTGCAAGAACAGTGCAAACCATAATACCCCCGTTGCAGCAGTATTTTACTAAGTTACATATAGAAAAATTACTTAGTGTAATGTGACGCAAGAAAAGTTTGAGTTTAAACTATAATCATACCAATTTAGCACCAGGGAGAAGAGCATGAGCTCTCTTAGGCACGAGTTCGCCATCGAAATACGTGGCAGACTTTTCAAACAGATACTGGGCAGTCGTGTTCTTCACTGCGGGGAAGAAGTCCATGTACCTACAACACAACACCAGTAGTGGTTAAAATAAAAATCCTACATGTCATCAATATAAATGTAAAATTGAAAGTGAGTTTGTCCGTTACAAATTATTCATAACTTTCAATTTCATTGTAATATTTTGTAGAATTAAAGCCAGTATGGCAGAATATGTCTCATCATGGACCCAGCTAACTGGCTTTGAAATTCCAATGGCATTTTTATGAATAAATAACATAGTTTAATACCTCCAAAAATCACATCGAGGGATGCAGATTATGAAAAACGACCGGTGGCAAGTTATGCAAAATGTGATACATTATTGTATTTTGGTTATGACAAATTGGAGAATGACAACACTTCTTTCTTTAGAGAATCTTCTAGCTATTAAATGATTTGGTTCTAGAATTAATATCATCTACTCTGATAAATTTGATAACAAAGAGGTAGTGAAAATTTGAGGATGCATGAAAAACCCATTGCTCACCATGACAACCCCTTGTAGTAGTTGCGTCCGTTGAAGAACTGTATCTCTTCGAAGGTCTCCGGAGAGGGAAGGTTGGACGAGATGTTGGGGTGCAGGGACAGGAATGTGTAGAGCGCAGTGGTGCCGGTCTTCTGGGGTCCGATCACCAGGAAGCGAGGCAGTTGGTCACACGACTTGTTGTGCGACCAGATCTTGATGTGACGAGAATCATGGCACGGGTTCTGCGACAGAACCATCATAGTGACAATGAGAATACCCATGTATGATGGTACCTTTTCATAAAAGTTTTCATAAAAGTTGAAGACCTCGGAGACTCACTCATCAATACTTTTCCACCTTGATATAATAATAATAATAATAAACTACTTGACATTCTTTGCTTTCTAGGAGTTCGAGGCAGAGCTCATGTATGGTTCAGTTCCTATCTGCGAAATTGGAGACATTTTGTAGATGTAGACTACATCAATAACTGCAACCATAAAACAAATGTCCCCTCTTCTCTTGAAAATGTTAACTATGGTGTGCCTCAAGGTTCAATTTTAGGACCATTGTTATTTATCTGTTATTTAAAGGGTATGCCAGAACAAGTTGATTCTGAGAGGATTTCCCTATATGCTGATGATATAAATTTAAAATTTTCAAGCAAATCACATGATATGGTCGAAAGACTGGCATTTGAAGAACTTTCCTCAATTCATCAGCATTTAAATAACTCGAACCTTTTAGTAAATTTTGATAAAACAAAATACATTTTGTTTAATACAATGCATAGTAAATTATCCTCCCAAGTAAATTTATTTATTGAAGATGAACTACTGCAAGAGGTTGACGTCATTAAATTTCCAGGATTGAAAATTGATAAAAATTTGAATTGGAATGATCACATTGAAAATGTCTGTTATAAAGTTTCATCAGGCCTATACGCATTACGAAAAATGTCAAAATTGTGTCCACAAGAAACAATAAAAACAATTTATTTTTCATTAATCGATTCACATATATCATTCGGTTTAGAATTATATGGAGCAACTAATTTTGAATGTTTGAAAAAAATATTGGTCTTACAAAAACAAGCTATTAGAATTATATTAAACATTCAGAGAACAGTTTCCGTTAAAGAATTTTTTAAATCATTGGGCATCTTAACTGTTTTTTTGCAGTACATATTTGAAGTTTGTATGTATGTAAGAAATCACTATTCAAGCCTCACTACATTAGGCTCCTTTCATGCATACTCAACAAGAAATAGAGAAAAAATAGCTTTTCCAATCCACAACTTAAAATTCTTTGAAAAGAAACCGTCATACGCCGGGATTAAATTTTATAACAAATTACCTACTAAAATAATCAACATAAAAAATGGTATTAAATTCAAAAAAGAGCTTAAACGATTCCTGTTGCAAACACCTCTTTATTCCTTCAAAGAGTTTTTTGGTGGTGGTTTGTAAAGTTTGCTGCTAGTAAAATTGTTATAAATTTTGTTTTAGCTTTAAGATAGTTTGTAGTAGTTATGACACCATCCATGTTCATCTTTGTATGAATTTTTTGAATAAAGAACTATTGACTATGACTATGACTATGACCTTCTATGTAAGCTTGACAAGTAAAATTTGTACGTCGAGTTTTTAGGGTTGAAATAGAAAAACTAAATAATTTTGATCCTAACCTAACATTTTAGGCCTCTGGCTTCACTAGGTGTGGGAATTTCAGTGTTGTCATCCTTAAGAAAGTTATGTTTAACAAATTTGATGATTTATAGAGGGGATTTTTAGTAGTAAGATAGTACAAATATAATACAATATAAAGAGAGAACTGATGATATAAATGTATCAACACTCTGTGCGGGAATAACCAGTAAGCCTACTGAACTGAGAGGCAAGCATAGTAAAGATTATTATTTTTATGAGGATTGAGCAGAAAGAACAAGATTAGGCGTAAAATATTATCAATAAAAAAATCTAATCTTTCTTTTAAATTGCTAACCCACAACACAGGAAGGCAGTTAGGATTAGGCGGTGTCCTAGCTGGGCGGCGAAATTCGGACTGCGTTGCGAGCGTGCGAATTTGCCGGCCGGTGGAAATTACAAACGCACTGAGAGGCATGGGAGTGTCCTAGCTGGCCGTGCGTTGCGTTGCCGCCGGTGCATTGACGCTGGTCGTTGCGGTGAAAAGACAAGCATGTTTGTGTTTGGACGTCCGTGCGGCAACTGCGTTACTGCGTCTAGTGCGTCAGTGCGTGTTTGGATGTCACGGGAGACGGGTCTGATAGGCAAAATTATAGCCAAATTTATTAAACTATCATGTACTGAAATTTTAAGACTTTTTTATTCATTGGTATTTTTATCTACATATAACGGTTAGGGAACTAGATTCATTTTGGTTTAGTTTTAGTAAGAATAACATGGGACGAACTTTATCTGCCATATCTCCGAAACCATTCAGTAAAATAAAAAATACTTAAGAATAAAAATGTCTTAGAATTATGTTTCGAGAATATTTTACTCATAAAAATTATCATTTACGCATAAATTAACTTCTTTCCAATATAGGGGGAAAAATTTAAAATGTCAAAAATTAATGTTAGGCCTATTATAAAAAAATGTTCTTAAAACATCAATGTGCTTATGAACTTAGTTACTTATTGCGACTTACGGTAGCAGTAAATAATTAATTATTTATATTCAAATACAACTTTTTAGTGCAGATTTTGAAGGCCTACTTACCCCAACGTCAAGAATGAGCCTTTCCTCAATAGAAATATGCCGCATAATATTTAGTAACCTAAAGGAATTCCTTCTTCTTCAAGTCACTCACAACAAAGTCAAAAGTGTCAATTAATTGACATCCTAGTATAATTTTTAAATAACTCAGGATGCTCCCTTAACTTATGATAGAGATGGTGAAAATCACCTAATTCCTCTCTTTCTCTAAAAATATCATTAATTGGAGATCTAGTATCTCTAGCTTTTAGCTTCAAATAAGCGTAACTGTCAAGTAAATGAAGTTTTCGCTAACTTGCGGACTGCATGTTTTCAATCACCCATTACTAAGTTACGCAGCTAATGAGGGCTCTCGATTGCCACCGCCGCACGAACGCATTGCCGCAGACGCAGTCCCACTGCGGACACCCTTTTGGTCGGTCGTCCGTGCGTCAAACGCACGCAACGCCGTGCGAATTTTTGCCGCTCAGCTAGGACGCCGCCTTACATAAAACTTTGATATTTTATAGTCAGTCAGTACACTTTTGACTACTTGAGTATTCAAAATATTTGCAAGAGGAATCGTCTATGCGTGGTGGGAGGGTAAAATTCCCCAATTACCTTTTTATACCTTTTGTGGAGAAAATATTGTTATGGTTCCTACTTATAGAAGAATTGAATTTTTTGCTTTGCGTGAGTGGAGCTACATTGCACTTAGGACTATATTGTTCCCACACTTCTTTGGTTTATACTGAACACCATCTATAGAAAAAAAAAATGGCTTACCGTACTCATCTGGACTGTGCTGTTACCCATCTGGTTGTTACCCCCAATTCCATACAAGATGTTTGTTGTTGTACCTATTTAACATTATTACTGTTTTTATATTAATGACTTACCCCCCATACAGGGTCCGCTTCCTCAGGGTAGAGCTGGAAATATTTCTCCGCAAGCTGCAATGGAGGGGCGTAGGAAAGCCTGAGGTTGGTCCAGCATCGGAGGAACTTGATGACGGATTCAAAGGTGTATAGAGCCAGTCGGTCGTTGCCATAGTTGGACATGTGACTCATGAAAATGTTTACCTTAACAAACAAAGGGTAAGTTAGTTAAAAGTAAACATGAAAAATCTGGAGAGAGATGACCTAATACTGATATCTATCAGTATAAGGCTTTTAAAACTTAGTTAAATAAAAAAAAATTAAATAGAAACTAACAAAAAAACTTAAATCTTACATACAAATGACTTGAAAATTTTGTAGAATGAATTGTGCATTCATATATTTTTAACTTTATCCTTTTTGGTACCGAAACCATATGGGAAGGAAGTGGAGTTAGTGGTACGAGGAATTGTTTATCCATGATGATTTGCCTTGGCTGAAGCCTTTTGTTGTTTTTGTTTCATTTCACTTTTACATTCTACCAGATAGTTTACATCTGGTAATGTATCAGTTGTGTAAATGTATCTGCTTAATGTATCTGCTATTAATGTATCTGCTTTGTGTATCAGTTTTGCGAAATTCTCTGTAACAGGTTTTTCTAATCTTATATTTAAAAAATGCTACATTAATAGCAAAGAAACTTAGCCAAAATTAAACAGCTATTTTAGTGTTGTGAAATATATTTATAATAGTCACAAATTTATAAATAGAATATGCAAGTCGGCAAACAATTAGTTTTTTACAAACTAGGCTCAAAAAATACTTGATACTCGAGTACTCGCATACCCCTAATAAATACTATTACTGTAAAACCATGTAACTATTGTGCACTTTCAAAGTCTCTGTATTTATAAGTTTGTTCAGAAATCCGAATTGATATCACCCTGTAAATGGGACAGTACCAATAAAGATCTGAATAACAAAATTTTCACGCTTGTCTTGAAACACATTGCCGAGGCAGTTTGTAACAGCGACCAAGGAATACTATAGACTGGCAATGTGGCTCGCGGATTGAAGTCGGGCTGCGCCAATGGTGGAGGGGAGAGAGGCACGTGAGTGCGCGTGCGTCGCACAATACCCAGCGTCGAGCGTCCAAGAACTGACACTGTCAGTGCAGCGACTACCCTTGCGCTTTGAGTAATTTTGGTTTACGATGCCATTGTGTCGCATGAGGGCGCAATACAAATTCAAGAAAGAAACCGGTTGGTGTAACTTTCCACAGGTACGCAGTTGATTAGCTGCAAATTTGTTAAATAGCTACCAACTAATCAACTCATTTTTTAGGTCTACGGTAAATTTGTTTTTTAGTTTGCTCAGTCCATAACTTACATCCACTGTTGAACTGCATAATACTTTAAAATTTTATCACTGTTAACTTAATGTTCACTACACACTCTATTTATGTTAACTATATACTATTACAAAGTACGAAATATTGTATTGCTTTAACTTGTTTGGTAAAAGCCACTGTTTGCCCTTTTTCGAGGATTTTGTACTGTGGTAAGAAGCGTTATCCATCACTATGACTTAGGGGTTCGTCAAATAAGTAGGAATTAAGAAATCCTTAAACTATTTATAGAATGTTTTACGATAGAAAGCCATTAGCTTAGCTGAGAAGTGGTACGCCAGTTCCAACTGAATGATAAGATTATGCCTCTTTAATTGGGCGTGTAGTACGTGGACGTCCCCGTTTATTACAATTTCCTTCCATGATAAACCATAAAACTATAGGCTGTCACTAAATTACTGAATACTAACTACCGACACAATTTAGACATACAGCATATGGACAACTGTTGACACAACCAGTACGTACACAACAGTGTTGTAGTGGCAAATTTTCCAATGTGGGAACGCTTAATATATTTGTCAAATTCCCTTAAATTAAGAGAAAATTTCCCTGAATGCGTACGATAGCAATAGCTTTGCGTATTAGGCTATGTATTTTAAGCTAACTGAATTTACTGAGAATTCAAGAAACTATTTAATAGTTTTGATGATTTTGAGAAAAACAAAACTTAAGTTTAATATTTTTATACTTAACTAACTTTATTATTTCACAAAAGACAGTTGTTTTAGAAAAGGTTATTAATTTATTTATTAACTACTTTTATTTTTAACCCCCCAAATAGCAACATGTACATAACCTAATTTTTAAATGACATATTCTATACAAGTAGGCCTATAAAAGCAGAGAACTAAAATAAATTAAATCCATAAAACAGAGGAAAAACAGAGTAATTATTAACAATGAAAGTTCATTGACAGATTGACAAAATCATGTTTACAAGTAGTCGGCAAATGCATCCTCTTCTGTAGGTGTGGAGGGATGGGAGAGTGATGCCCGCCACCGTATAGGCCTACCATTAGAGATGTTCGATATTTTTGTTTCGGTGACAAAGTCACCGATATTGCTCTGTCACCGATATATCGGTGACAAGGCACTCGAGCAATCGGTGACAGCAAATTCAGTGACAGGCGCAGAACACCACCGCGCAGGCACCCAATCCGCTGCTACACAACGTCACCGGTCGCCGCGCCGGTCACCGATTGGCCGAGGCGTGGTCACGAGGCTGCCTTCGCCTTTGCTTCGGGCCACTTCGCAATGGTTCGGGTGGAATCGGGCACTAGCACGTTGGCTCTGTCACTGATCTCCCAGCAACAGCGCCAGGCCCAGGTCGCTGTCACCGATCGATATACTGTAGAACTTTTGGATTCAGTGACACAAAATATCGGCGACAAAGCGGCCAATCAGAGGGCGCGATCTGATGGCTTCGCTGGAGCCGTTAGCGTTACGATATTTACAACACTGGTTAAGGGTCGCATCGTAATGGAATCCGAAATCATATAGACTCGAAAATCGCTAACGTAGTGTATCTCTTTAACAGTCATTAACAGTAATTTGTTACTCAGATAATTTTGTAACTTGTCACCGAAATAAAAATATCGAAAATTCATTTGCTCAGTGGCGCGACTGCCGCAGCCGCGGTATCTGGTTCTCCCCACCACTCGCGGCTCTGTCACCGATTGAAGTCACCGATATTTCCTTGTCACTGGAACTGAAGTCACCGATATTTGAAAGTCACTGGATCGCACATCTCTACCTACCGTACTCTGTGCACAATACAAAGTTCAAGCGAGAGTGAGGTTATGTTTGGAAACAGATAAAAATAAAATCGTGTTTACCAAAGTATTGCATTTTATTATTGGCATAGAAATATTGTTTAATATTTTTATACTGTTTAATTAATATTTGTATTTAGAAACATATTAGATATTTTCCCGGATTTTCCCTGAACGGGACACTGGAATTTTCCCGGGTTCTTGAAAACCAGTGTGGGAACGCCGTTCCCACGCGTTCCCGCACCACTACACCACTGGTACACAAATAACAATAGGCCTACATGACGTTTATCTATGACACGTGTGGGAGACAGTGTCAGAATTGTCCACTTGTTGGTGCATGGCAACTTCATTTGATATTTGCCAGATCATTTGTTGTTATGATAAGTGTGGTTACTTTTTAAGAGAGGGGGACAAAATTAAACCTTTACTGTCAGTTTATTTTTTTATTTTTAGTTCAGAACTTTTTTATATCATAAAGTTGCTGAATATTAGGCCTAACTATTTTTTTAAAAATAATTTTTATGTAAAAATTTTGATAGGCTGGTTTTAACAGCCGTGTTATACAGTGAATAAGGGAGGCTACTTTTTCTGTGTTTTAAAAAGAACCCGTTTTTATTTCTAATAAATAGGCTATCTTAGTAAAATTTGCTATATAAAAACTCAATTAAAAACTTTAATAAAAAATATTATATATTTGAATGTATTTTTTCTTTTTGTAATAGGTAGTGTCTTATTAAGTTTGTATAAGCTAATTTTCGTTTTAAATAAATACGTATTTTTAAAAATCATACACATATAAATTTTGTTGTTTTCAACGAATCTAATGTTTTTTCTTGTTGATTAATGTCTTTCCTTTGCCATTAATCAATAATCAGGTTTTGCAGTAATTATGCAGTAATTATTTTGGATACAATCACCTTTAAAAAATAATAATTCACAAAATAATGATAAAAAATAATAAATTGTCAAAGTTTTATACGTGCGACAAGCACTCCGAGCGTCGTCGGTACGGGCCGCTGCAGCCGGCCCGTCGACGATTTAACTATTGACTTTGAATTAGAATAAAACCAAAACTAAGCGTTCTACAACAAAATTGTAAATTACAAAGTTGCGATTAAAGTATTTTCCAACAACTTTCTCGCTGACAAAATTCACCTGACCAATAAATAAAAAACTTCCTCTCATACTTTTTGATGTCATAAATTTCCAACAAAAGTGCTCTGTTATAATTTTGAATTTTTTTCTTCATGTTATTATTTTAATTTCAACATAAAAACATTACCACAGGCACCGTTATATAGTAGTGTTCATCATACTAAAATATAAAAATTTTATTTTGACTATAACTATAATATTTCACAGTGTTAATGAAACGCGGCGAATTAAAATTTGCGCCCGTCGCGAGCAGTGGACCCGCTAGTTGCACCTATGTGGAACTATAGAAAGTGGCTTCAACACCTATCAATGTTGATAGGGATTGCCAGTCTATAGTATTCCTTGGTCGCTGGTTTGTAACGATGACGGGTGAGTTACCGGGTTGTAGACGATGGTCTGGAACAGTTCGCCGCCCTGTATGGATTCGTCCAGTTTCTCTCGGCCGCCAGGGTAGCGCTCTATCAGGATGGTGTGGGTGAACAGACCGCACGTCTGCCTGGGCAGCACCTGCGAGCAAAGACCATTCTCAAAAACATATTAATATTAATAGGCAAGCAAGTTTCGTTTCCTCCTTTTTTCTTAGCTTGTGTGCATCATAGGATAAATCGGCGCATACCGTTTGAAAAGTATAGTCCTGTAGATGAGCAGAATCTCATTCTAATTCACATCCGACTCCAGGGCTATGCCCCACAGGCTTTCAAAGTTCCAATGTTAATCTTATGGAGGAAGGATAATTGATTGAATCATTTGACATCGGTTGTAAAAACAACTGCTAGAAAAACAGGAAGAACAGATGTTTCAGTTATAATAGTAGTTTTCATCACTAGGAGCAAAAGTGGGTCTTTTTGGTGCGTAATCGTGTTTTAAAAACGATTAAGCATAAAAAACACACTTTTGCTCCGAGTGATGAACAACGTTTTTTTATCATAATGCGAAATTAGACTTTTGATCATTAAAAATATTAACTATAAAGATGTATTTTCGAGGTTATATTTACAAAGTTAGTAATATGCAGTGTTTACATTTATATTATTTACAAACAATGCTCTTTATAACGTTTGAATTTCAAAATTCTGCTCCTCAACATTAATAAATGAATAATAATATACATAGCAAACAGCTGACTTTTCAGTACTAGGACCTAAAAAGTTCTCCAGATGATTTTTCAGTCCTAGGACAATAAAGAATCGGTTTTGGTACAGTTGAGAGAACAAAAAACAGGCTGATTTCGTGCAGAATGATAAAAAATGTTTTTAACCTTCTTGAGTCGAAATCAACTGAAATTTTGGTTGAATTTCGACCACGAGGCGATCTCTAGTTTATTTTATTGAGCTAAAAACAACAACAACAACAACAACAAATATAAAACTTTGGGCAACACAATTGATTTGACATACTACATTAATAAAATTTACACCCAATGCATTTGTTTAATACTGTACCAAAACTTGTCTGCTTTCTGGCAATTGAGAAAAATGAGACGTCAAAAGTGCTCCCTACAAACCACCTTCAAAGTTGGCCTTAAGAAACAAAACTCATCTAAATAATATTTTTAATTGATATTTTTACAACTTTTAAACCTATTAAATTCACTAGATGTATTACAAAGTACATTAGAACCTTGCTAATACAAACCTCAATAATTCAAACATCTCTGTAATTATTGACTCTTTTCTTTTCAGAAGACATCTAATATAAAAAAAATATGTCTGGATGGTTCAAAGTGTTTTTAATAGGAAATATAGTATCTGGAATTCAAATATGCTTAGACTCACAAGCCAATAGAATTCTAACTTTGCTCCCCATGGGAGCGTTTCATTACTTCCAGGTTTCATAACTTCCAGGTCCCTAAAATTTAATAATTATTAACAACCTCACTACTACCAGGTATCATTTCACCCAGGTCTAATTATTTCAATACAAAATCATAAGAAATCATAACTTCCAGGCATCAAAACTTCCAGGAATCACAACTACCAGGTCTTTTATATAAATAAAGCGAGCGCCTCACAACTACCAGGTCTCACAACTACCAGGTGTACAGTCTGAGTCAAAACCCGCAGGATGCGCGTAGGTAGGTTGCCTCGCTCACGTTGCAAGCGCTTCCGCGGCAGTCGTCACCGCCGCGCACTTCTAATCATATTTCAACTTTAGCTTGAACTTTAAATCTGTAGATCATTGAAACAAAACAGTTAATTACATTAACTTGAATTGAAGTTTAATAATTACAGTTTAATTGCAATATTATACATTATGAAGTTATTGACTGGGGTAATCACTTTGTCTTAGATTTCGTTAATACTTACTTACTTACTTACTTACGAAGCGTCGTCCCGTAGACCACTCACTTGCGGCATGGGATCAGTCAGGAATAGTTGAAAGTATTACGATATTCATAAAAATGTTTATGAGTAGGTTTTGTGGTATGAGATTATTTGTTAGATTAAATATTTTAAATTAAATTTAAATACTGAGCAGTAACAAGTTAGCTATTTAAAAATAGACGGGGTTTCTTTCGTTCCCCATAATTAGTTTTTTTTTTACGGATTTTAACATTTGAGGTGTCTGGTAAATTGATATAATTTATTTGTCTTTGATCCTTTACAATAAATGAGCATTGTAATACAAAAAATACGTCAAAATTGAAATACTTAAATACCTTTATTAATATTGCACAGAACTCAAACCGCTATATCTAAATTACTGTTCATAAATCCAGAAGAAGAAGAAAATGGATTTGGTTACAGCCATATTATTACCTTATTTTTAAAATTGGTAAGTGTAGTGTCCAGGACTGACTGACTGAGTTTATATAAAAAATGTATACAATTTACAAGGTATGATGTTACAGTTTTAGTTAGTCGGAGCTGAAGAATGTCAAGTTTCAGACATTTTCTTGTTGGGCGTGTGTGAATTTATTGGCAATTAAATTAAAATAATGTTCGTGTAGTAGTTGATAAGAAATTAAGAGTCTGCAGTACCCCAGCCATCTTGGATTTTTAGTACCATAAGAAAAATGTTGAGTTAAAAATACTACTGTTAGGTGTCTACTTTATCTCGATAATCTTGCTTTGGATTCGCATGAATTAAAAATATGTTCACCATATTTGTATGGCGGTTCATATGACGTGGATAAATTTTCAATAAACCTACTACAAAATGGTTTAACATTGTTTTAAAATGGTGTTATTAAATATTTATATTTTATTAGTAATTTAAATCGATATTTTTTTATTAATTTTATATCACCTCAAATGAAAGATACTATATGGTAACACTTAAAATGACATCTAGTTTGAAATTTTCGGACGAAAAACAAACTCACTGTAGTGTTTTTTATTTAACATTGTTCTTATGGGACAAAATACCACATACAAAATGCGGAGATACTGCAGACGCTTAAGGGTATCGCAAGGTGCATTCACACTTAAGGCCCGTGTACACGTGGCTAGTATACTAGCAGCTAATATTTGCTATTAGCCCAATCTAGGTCAATTAGCGCGAATGTTCCAATCTACACGTAGCTAGTAGTATTGGCGCTAATTTTAGCGCTAGTAAGCTGCAGAAGTAAATTCAGTGGACGCAGTTGTTAGGGTACGAACAGAACGAGTGGGTCGCGGTGGAGGTGTAGGGCGCGATGGATGAGTCGTCGAGGTCGATGTTGACCGCACATAGCACGGAGGTCACCCGCGCTGTCAGTGCAGCTCAGACCATTGGAGAGTGATGTGTGTAGCGTGCTTATTAAATAAAATAAATAATCCTTTATTTTGAAAAGTAGACTTTATAAGTACCTTAGAGCGTCATAACTTGCGATTACCACTACATGAATGGTGATATTTACGTTGTTATACGTAGATGTTATACATTTTGTTAATCTATATCTATAAAAGAGGAAGTATGTATATATATTTGTATATATATAAATAAATATATATGTATGTTGCCTATAGACTCTGAAACCGCTAAATAGATTGTAATGAAAATTTCAGGTATTATTAAGCGTTATTCAAGGATGGTTTGTGTGAAGTTTGGTGCAAATCTGTGTCTAAAGGGCTCTGACCCAGAGGGAATACAATGGTGCAGTGTCAGGTTTTAGAAATTTAGTGTTTACAAAATTAACGGCTGTAATTAGAAAATTTGAAAGTTTCATTCAAGCAGATGATTATAATCATAGAAGTAACCAGATGTGAGGTATAATATTGATGTTTGTGTTGTCTTTAGGGCTCCGCCCTACGGAAGCTCACGATTACTCTAAAAGCCTACAGGTGATGAAATTTGACATGGACTATTCTCTTTGCTCATAGGTACTCACTAGGAAACGGTTTTGCAAATATAGTTGTTTGAGCTCTTTAGGGCTCCACCCCACTGGAATATAAAATTACTTTAGGGCCACCGGGGTTGAAATTTGATGGACGATTCTCTTTACCCATAGGTACTCACTAAGAAACGGTTTTGCAAATATAGTTTTTGAAGCTTTTTAGGGCTCTGCCCCTCTGGACTTCAAACTTACTTTAGGGCCACCAGGGTTGAAATTTAACGTGAACGTGCCTCTTTGCTCATAGGTGCTTACTAAGAAACGGTTTTGCATATATACATTTTTAAGCACTTTAGGGCTCCACCCCACTGGACTTCAAAATAACTTTAGGACCTCCGGGGTTGAAATTTGACATGGACGATTCTCTTTGCTCATAGGTCCTCACTCGGAAACGGTTTTAAAAATATAGTTTTTTAAGATCTTTAGGGCTCCACCCCACTGGACTTTAAAATTACTTTAGGGCCACCGGGGTTGAAATTTGATGGATGATTCTTTTTGTTCATATGTGCTCACTAAGAAATGGTTTTGCAAATATAGTTTTTGAAGCTTTTTAGGGCTCCGCCCCAATGGACTTAAAAATTTCTTAAGGGCCACCGGGGTTGAAATTTGATGGATGATTGATTCTCTTTGCTTATAGGTGCTCACTAAGAAACGGTTTTGCACATAGTTTTTAAGCACTTAGGAATCCGCCCCACTGGACTTAAAAATTACTTTAGGACCTACAGGGTTGAAATTTGACATGAACGTGCCTCTTTGCTCATAGGTGCTCTTGCATTTGCATTTACGATCAATAAGATACAAGGCAAACTTTAACTATTCTGGGTTTAAATTTGCAAAATGCCTGTTTATTCTTTGGCCTACAATAATATTAATATAATTACTTTCTATTCCATTGACTCTTTTGTTAAATTAAAAAACTAATGGTATAGGTTTAGGCTTATTTATGTAAACAATTTAATTTGAGCGCAGCAACGCGCGCGGGTAACTGCTAGTATATAATAAGAGGTACAACTTTGATAACTACCTTAAATGTTCACTATGTAAGAACAGATTTATTTGTTTAGTCATGTACAATAATTACATATTGTGTTGAATACCACTACCAGTACAATAATTAAAAGAAAGGGCCACCAGGTAAACCCAAATAATACATTGTGGCAAATTGCATTTATTTATTAAAAGACTATTAATTTAAGTGTTTGCATGGTTTTTGTTTATACACTCTACCGCACAGTATAAAAGGCATTAGTTATCAAATATTCTCAAAGATATTTCCAAAATAGTTTGTTATCATTGATAGTTCTAATTTCATCAGGGAGATTATTAAAAGGTTTAGCTCCCGCAAAACATGGTAATTTAAGGTAAATTTCAAGTCTGCGAAAATCAGATCTAAATCAATTTTTATTTCGTGTATCATAGTTATGAAAAATTGTGCCAAATTTTGAGTCACATTTTGTTAGAAAATGATTAATTGTTTGATAAATATACAGACTAGCTAGTGCTAAAATGTTTAAACCCCGAAAAGCTGATCTGCACAATTCTCTTCTGCCTATCTTTGCTAGGATTCATAAAGATTCCCTTTGAAGATTAAATACTCGTTAAGATTAAATATCGTTGTAAACTATCTTCAAGTCTTCAAATATTAATATTAAAATATCAGGAATGTGTAAAAATTTGAGAATCTCCAATATAGCTGGGTAGACAGAGAGAAAAGTTTTATCTGAGTAGATAACCACACCGCGCGTCCGGCAACGACAACGTTCTGATTCCAAGAAGTCAAGCTTGAATTACATTGTGTTAGGACAATAAAAACGCACTTAGTCCGATCAAGTCCACAATATACAGCCTTCAATTCCTTATTTTGCGTTTAATTAGATAATGTATTTTAATTGTGATAAGGTAATTTTTAAAATTTTTATTTATAGATTCTTAGACAAATTAATTAAAAATTCTTAGGCAAATTGCGCACAAAAACTTTGCATGATAGCAATAGAAATTTAATAGAATTTTTGTCATTCTTCCTATACCATACCCTTGCTATGTATATATGAACAAGGGCCGCACGGGCCACTTGCGCTCATCGTTTAATTAATTGTAAATCTTCTAATAATTTCTTGAATGATGGCTATTTCTCTTAACTCTTTTGTTATAATTTATATCCGAAGTATCATAAAAAAAGGATGAGTTTTAAATGTTTATATTTGTAACAATAAAAACTGTATAAGCCTGTAAAGTTTCACTTAGTTCAGACATTCTTACCAACGTGGTTTACAAACAACAATGGTGAGTGGCGACTAGCGCTATAGATCGTCCACACACCGCTAATAACGCGTTAATTCGCTAGCGCTAGTGGTCACATGATTACCCCTTCCACTTATTAGCGCTTGTATTATCAAACATGTCAAAGTTACTAGCAGTGAGTAACAAAAATATACGTTATCCCCAAGGTCATTGTACTCCCCCCCCCCCCCCCCCGCCTACCTGCCAAACTGACTTTCCGAATCGCGGTGACTCATCGGTGCGGGCAAATGCGTATTTCGGCCTTTGTTTAGTACTGAAGTCGTATTTTGTTGTGGAAATTGATTACTTGTAACTTACTGTATTTTTTCACTTGCAGTAACGTTTAGTAATGTAACTTTGAGAATTAACGCCCCACTTTATATCTTAGTACCAGGTTAACCGAGCCTTGCTCGTTGGTTTTGATTCAATTTTAATATTTCCACCAACAACCAACTATACCTCTTCACAGTTAACAGCTGTTTCAAAAAGTCAGCTTAACATTAATGTTCCTTAATTTTTGTATACATTTATTTGTTATTTCGTTACCAAAATAGCAACCCATAAGACCAATGTTAAAAATTACAATTATTAAACTTAAATTTAGATCAAATTTGATTTTTCCTGGGCATCGAGGCTGTTTCTAAACTTCTTCTTGGGCCGAAATTAAGCAAAATCGAACCACTAGTTTCGAGATTGTGGAACCACACATCCCTTCAGACATTGCTCTGTATTATAGTATAGGATTTTTCTTTCTTATACTAAATACAATAATTACTCATATAATAACTCAATAATTACCTCCATTAACACGTTCACTACCTACGTCACATAAAATGTCAAAACTCAACCTCCATGCTGAACTATATTTACAATCCTCCAACGATAACACGGAGTTTAAAAACCTGTAGAAATTATACTAATCACAAGAAATCTTAACTAGCGCAAATTAAAAACTCAATATCCTTAAATACCCTACACATGTTGAATGTTGTATGAATACCCTATACGCTAATGCACAATATGTGTTTCCTTCTCAACGCTAGAGGAGAAACAGCCGCATTACCTAGGCATTGTAATATGTAACTATAGAATTCTATATGTATGTAACCGATCGAATACATGCGTACCCGGGAAGGCACGTCCTTTGTAATCTATCAGATACATTCCGCACTCTAATAATTGATTCCTCTATATCACGTTAGGTAATGTAATAATTGTTCTTATATTAATTGATTTACCTTGTAAAAACGAATCCCAAGTTTTCGCATTCGACGTTAAGGAAAGTTTGGAGACAAAGGAGCGTTATATTCTATGGTTTTATGGGGAAAAGTGAGCGACGTGAAAGTTATCATGTATATATCATCCATATTCTAAAACGTTTATCCTCTATTTTCACTGTTTAAATGTGACACAAACAAACTTCACCTCGTTTGTTTTTATTTGATAATGTTTGGTTAACATAGTGAATCAGTATTTGGTAATGATGGTATGAATGTAGATATTGGTAGGCCTATAACAACATTACTTAATTCTACATATCATCCGCTACAAATAACCTTATAGCAACTGAAAATATTGTGACCCAGACGAAAAAAGTACATAATACCGGAATAAACCGAGGGAGGCACCGGAAGTTCGGAGCGATAAGGACTTTGTATGAATGCCAGGAGACATCCACCTGCGTGATTGTACGACAAAGGGCGGTTTTTGACCTGCTCCCGTTGGGTGCAATAAATATATTTTCGGGGGTACGACGGAGTATCGTCGCCCGTAGCCCGCCACGGTGACGACACTATCGTACCCTGGCTTAATCCGCTCTCTCACTCTTTCTCTCTCTGCTCTCTCGGCGGACACCCCGAGAGAAGAAATTATGTTTGGTCAATACTGAATTAACTTATCCAACTCAACCACATGATATTAAATTATATTAATGCAAATTTGTAAACATATGTTTTTATTAATTGTTTTTTGTAAAATAAAACACTTCCAATTTTGGCTTCAATACAACCACTATGAGTTTTCATTTTTTAACAATCATTAACTATATTTTTATAATTTTCACACATTTTACTTTGGACTAGTGTCCAACATTAATTGGTCCTTCACGAGCAGGATGATTTTGAACTAAGCAGTGGAATTTACATCCATTTTTCAAATCAACCTTCTAACTCATATATCAAGCGCATTTCAAGACGCATTTCAATCATCGTAACGCATTAAGTCATCTATAATCGCATCATCAGCATTGGTTTACGTTCATTTTACATCAGTTAGCAATGGCACCTCCAAGATCAACGGAATTCAAACCAGAAGCATACTTGAAATCTACTCGGCTCTTGAAAACTAGACTCAAGTTTATAAAAACTACGACTGAAGATATCGAACAGCAGGCCGCAGCCATCACTCCGAGGCAAAGGAATGCATTGAAGACCTATGCAACGGAAATTGAGGAAAAGCGGACGGATTTTAAGCAGATGCTTCAACGCGCCCTGTCGCATGGAGAAGACGAAACCTTGACTGATGACATCTTAGAAGCCGACCAAAATGAAGTCGAGGAACTCTATATCGACATCTCATCCACGATCCAGCTACTTCATCCTAGGGAGGAGCCAGCAACACTCACGAGCCATGACGCAATGCCAGGTACAAACCAAAGCACCACAGGTACGTCCACAACAGTACGTTTGCCAAAGTTTGAGCTAAGTAAATTCAATGGTGACTTAAAAACATGGACAAACTTTATTAACCTATTTGACGCTTCAATTCACAATAACAATTCATTATCTAATGTCAGCAAGTTCCAATACTTGTTAAGTGTTCTGTCTGATGAACCTTTAAGCTTAATTCGCAACCTAAGCATCTCAAATGAAAATTATTTAATAGCATACGGTTTGCTCAGAGACAGGTATCAAAATGACCGTAGACTACAACTTCTGCATTTAAATCAAATTTTGGATCTTCCTGAGATTTCACTTGTTAATGTACCAGGAATTTGTCACTTTCTTAACACATATAACGAAAATACTCAGGCATTACAGGCCATCAAAACTGACATGCCGGAGTCTAATCCAGTTCTCGTGGCAGTCTTGCTGCGGAAAATGGACGTGAAGTTGCGCAAACGACTAGAATCGTCTCGAAGCTCTGTCACAAGTAATAATCATTCGTTACCTACAGTTAAGGACATTTTGGACTTTTCAACCCATCTAAACCTTCATCTAAACCTTTCAAATGTACCGGCATAGACTATTGTGGACCATATACTGTCAAAGTAACAAACCTACGATTTACCAAGCACATTAAAGTCTACATTTGCGTCTTCATATGTATGGTAACGAAAGCGGTTCATTTAGAAACTGTGACAGACTTAACAACTGAAGCTTTCATCGCTGCACTTACCAGGTTTACATCTCGTCGTGGGATATGTACAGACATCTACTCCGATTGTGGAACCAACTTCATTGGTGCTAATGCAGCTCTTCGCAGAATCATCCAATCCACAATACGATGTGCTGATTCCAAGCGACGCATTCAACAATTTTCATCCAATCTGTCAATCCATTTTCATTTCAACCCTCCCGCATCACCGCACCATGGAGGACTCTGGGAGAGCGCGATAAAGAGCGTAAAACATCACCTTCATCGAGTAATGGGACATACTGTACTGACATTACCAGAATTTATGACGCTTACTGTTCGCATCGAAGCAATGCTAAACTCCAGACCACTAACTCCTCTCTCCAGTGATCCGACAGACCTCAAGGCACTGACTCCAGGACACTTTCTTACTGGTGATGCTCTCATATCACTTCCTGAACAAGACCTTACAGAAACACCTACAAACCGATTGAAGCATTGGCAATTAGTGCAACAGCTTTACCAACGAATCTGGAAACGCTGGAGTCTAGAATATTTGCACACACTCCAACAACGAACTAAATGGAACGTCGCAACCCCAAATTTGAAAATTGGAGACTTAGTTCTTGTCCATGCAAATACTACTCCTCAACACTGGCCATTAGCTCGGATCTTAGACATTTTCCCTGGATCAGACGGAACAGTAAGAGTGGTCAAAATCAAGACAAAAGACGGAGAATATGTTAGACCAGTCACGAAAATCTTCCGCCTTCCCATTGACTAAAACATCAAGATCAAGTTGAAGTCCAAGGGACTTTCAAGGCGGCCGGTATGGTCAATACTGAATTAACTTATCCAACTCAACCACATGATATTAAATTATATTAATGCAAATTTGTAAACATATGTTTTTATTAATTGTTTTTTGTAAAATAAAACACTTCCAATTTTGGCTTCAATACAACCACTATGAGTTTTCATTTTTTAACAATCATTAACTATATTTTTATAATTTTCACACATTTTACTTTGGACTAGTGTCCAACAATGTTATTTATCTATCCTTACCAAAATCTTATGAGAAAGTTTTTTTCAAATTAGAAATATAGAAACGAGTATAATTTGTTTCAGCTGCTGAACGCTAAAACGATAACTTTAATCTATGATCAGGTAATTTCACATGTAGTCAATATTATTTACTTAATCTAAACAATCTAAACTAATAGAAATACAATGTTTTACCTTTTCAATATCCTTGTTCCTTGAAATTGTGAGCGTTTAACGATTTGTAGAACTCACTCGGTGGTCTTAAATAAAGGGTTTGGCCAAAGGAACTCGAGAAAAATAACTGTGCATGTCCAAAATGACGCGAGGAAAACATAAATAACGTAAAAAGTTCTCCAGAAGAACATCTACCTAAAGAACATCAAATTAGTATCAAACTGTCTGTCTTGGTTTGGTTTTAAAACGATGGCCCGATGACGCCAATGAGTTTTTATGCCAATGAGTTCTATTGACAAGAAAACCTGCTTTAGAAAGTGTTTCTGTTTCGTTAAACTTTTAATTGATTAATTAATTAATTATATCTATGATTGACCATAGTAATTTTAATCGATAATTTTTTATTAATTTTATATCACCTCAAATGAAAGAGACTATGGTAAAACTTAAAATGACATCTAGTTTGGAATTTTCCGACGAAAAACAAACTCGCTGTAGTGTTTTTTATTTAACATTGTTCTTATGGGACAAAATACCTAATACAAAATGCTGAGGTACTGCAGACTCTTAAGGGCATCTCCTAGTCACAGTAAAGGGCCGAAAGTCTGAAAAAGCGGCGCTATCCGTCAATAGTATCTCAAACTTCGTTGACATCAGGACTGGGGAGAACTGCTGGAGTTCTCCGCAGTCCTGGTTGACATTTAATCACATGTTTAAATTTGGTTACAATTGAAGTAAATCGAAATTGTTATACCATGCTTAACAACAGGATGCAGCACATGCACTTTTAAGAGATTATTTAACTGGATGGATCTTGTAGCCCCTACACATGTTATCTCGTATTTGTAAATTGTGTAGCCTACTCCATTGATTCACTTTGTATTAGCCCTAATGTTGTTACAAAATTGCCGGTTTAAGAATATTGGTTTTAATTTTAATTTCAACTGATTAGTGTTTGAATAATATTAACTTTTGTCAGATTTTTGTGAACCCTACGCGCACTCCCTAATTTGGTAAAAGTGTCCTAACCCATTCTATTATTCATAGATGTGCTGCAACTCACTTTCATTTTGGTATAGTCTTGTTGTTGAGGGCACAGGGTGCCTTCAAAAGTAAGCTTTTTGTCTAATAATGAATAACTTACACATGTGAAATAATGTGAATAATGAATAACTTACACATGTGAAATCGTTTTCCTATGAAAATCAATGTTGGATTCGGATTAAACAAGGCACTACAATAGCGTTGTTGGTTCCCAAAATAGTATGGCAAATGAGTAGATCAGTGTTATAATGAAAGGTTTTTAACTTTCAAGAGTGAAATATTACATCATAAAAAGGGCTATAGCAATTTAGGTTAACTGATACCCAAAATGGGTAAGTAAACCAAGTAGAGTTCCGTAATTCTATCGACGACTTCCTTACTGTCGGTTTTTACGATTTCAGATTCTCTTTGAAAACACATTTAACAATGAATGTCGGTAGCTGTGGGTATTATTAATCACTATCAATATTATGAAATTATTTGAAGTCAGGGACCACACTGTAGTAGGTTTTTACCTGATACTGAGGTTTATGTGTAATGAATTTTTATAGGAGTAGCTTTGTTATTGACAAAGATCATTTTAGTGCTTTTTGATGATTCCATACTGATGGGCCCTTCGATGCCTTTGATCATTTGGCTATTCATTAATGATCCTGACAAACGAAACAGCTAATACCTCTGTTCACACCTCCTTTGATCCATCACAATAATTACACTCGCCCTTCAGTCATACCGGGGCCTATAAGATAACTATACATTTATACGATAACGGGGCCTGCATACATTTTTGACCAGTGGAATTTCAGCAACTCCATTTAAAAGCATTGGCAATAGCCCGACTTCGCGTCAGTTTTTACGTGTAGTTTAAGTCAGTGAAGTCTTAAGTATTGCCATATTGTTCTAATCCTCATTAAATTACTAATTGAACGATACTCATAACTTTGCAAAACCCAAAACTTACCCTTTAGGTAAAACCAAAACTTGAATTTCTACCGCTGTAGGGTGTATTGTCTTTTTTTAAACAGTTTTCTTACGATGTTGTTTTAAATATATTGCTGGAAATAAGACATGAAATAAATGTCTTAAATTAGTGGTTTGCCGTTAAGTCTTTTTTTTCGATACAAACAAGTAAAATTGTACATTATAGCTTCCAAAAGTTCATCATTAGCTTAGGTATGAAGTATATCTCATCACCACTAGTCCGGAAAGTGACCCATATCGGGGCAATATATTTTCTATACTCGGCTTCGTCTCGGACGTAAAACACTATCTCAGCCCGAAATGGACATTTCGGACGAGTTGTGAACGATACTTTTCATCATGATGCAATTAATAAAAACTATGGAAGTTTTAAAGGAGAATTATTCGTAATTATTTCGCCAGTAGACAAAGTAATCAAAGCCAGAATTCAAAATTTAATTGGTTTAGAAGTCAGCTGTTTGAGAATCGGATTATTAGTAAAGTTGTTGCTGTACGGGAAAAGTTTGTTGATGTCCGGTAAAGAATTGTTTTCCTTGGACCGAAAGTAATGTCAATGTATACAGAACCGAATACATAGAGACAACCCATGTTAAAAAATTTTAGTTTTGCCCCCGAAAACCAGAGGAAAATATTCGCTGATGCTAGGATTACTTCTCCTTACTGTCATTGGAAGCGCTCTTTCTACCTCTTAAATGTCAAAATAATCATATTTGTTTACAAAAACTCAAAACAATAACAATCTTTTGTAAAATTATTCTAATCATCTGATTCCATTCAACCAATCAGCTTAATCCTTACCATCTGATCCTTACCGGCAGAATTACGTATCCTTACTGACAATCCTTAATCCAATCCTTAATGACAATCCTTAATCCTTACCGTCAGAATGATATATGAGAGCAAACACTATTCGGACATCACTGTCCGTTTCAAAAAGCAATATACTCGAGTTTGGACGCTTGTCATGGATGGACCAGTTGACCTACGATTAAATATTATATACCAAAATTTAGCTTAATTAATTTCACGTTTTTTAGTATAAGTTAAAAAAATTTTTGAAACCTATTAAAATTTTTTATTGCGGTCGGAACACCAAAAAAACACGTTTTTCGAGCGCTTTCTAATGAAGAGTAGACTTTGACAAAATAGTAGTGGTGTGGTTCAAAGTTTCCCCCACAAAGCACTGCGCTTTGGATGATGAGCTACTGAGATACTGAGAATGACGATTGACGAAATACGTCGTGTCCGCCTCGCCACACAGCTGACTGGGAGTATTCAGTGCCACTGGAAGTGGTGCGCGCGCTCGGACAAATATCGTCTGCAGACTACCAAGGCTGCACTGGTGCAGAGCATCTAGTTTGCCTTAAGAATAAGGCTCTAAACCTAAGAAAAATGGCTGAAAAACAAGCATCCATGCTTCACAAACTTTGAAGTTATTAATACGGTACACCGAGATATATCTGGTAGACGCAACTCATTCCCCATAAAATAATCAATGCTCTCTTACACGCCGTCTAAATATAATTTCTGGTTTTATATATTTTATGACATGTTAAACTTAATTAAAAATCTCCATTTTTAAAGGCTAATAGGCTATTATAAAACAGATAACAAAATTACAAGGGTTTTCTGTTTGAACTTGGGAGTTTTGTTTTTAGAATCTGATGTAGTTAAGAATCTAAACTTAGATTCATAAATGACAAAGTTTCCAAGAAAATTTGTCAGGGCAGAATACGGGTTACATGCACAAACTGCACATTTTAAACCCTGTTGATGAAAAATGATCAACATTTTAAGTAAAGCGACCCCCTCACATAATTTTTTCAACCTGTTTCGTCTTTTGTTTTTAGTTAGAGACTAATGCAGGTAAAGCTGATAGCTGATCAGTTGATAAATTACAATTCACATTTAAAACTCTATAATTTAGCCATGGACATATTTGTCATGTAGCAAAAATAAACGATTAAAAAAAACATTTAAAACTCTGGTGATGAAAGTTGATCAACATTTTAAAGTGAAGGGGTAATATACAGTGTACTTAAAGAACTGTATGGATTTACAAGGACACTTTGTAAACATAGCTCATCCGTTCCTTCTTCGTAATAAAAAAATTATATAAAAACAGTGTAATTAATTTTGCTAATCTAGCTACATCTTTAAATAAACAAGGATATAAGGAGTTATCTTCTCTGGGACTACGAAGCGCAAGTTCCAAGTTCCCACAATATTCACAGTTTAAAAATACACTTCATAATTCTACCTAATTTTTTGGTTGTTTTAGTCTTTTCTTTAACTGTCAAGTAGTTTAGTAACTCCAATCTTTCCCATCAAGTTTAGACTTAGTCAGGCCCGGATTATCCACTAGGCCAACCTAGGCCATCGCCTAGGGCGTCAGCCGAGAGGGGGGCGTCAAACGGGCCTTTTTTATACTATGTTTCAGTCAAAACATTATTTAACTGCAAATATAATTTAATTTGAGGGTTTTCACATTTGTTTATTAAATTTTTAATAACAAGAGTAAATAGAAAATTCAAAATAGAAAGAAGGAAGAATTATTCAAGCAAACTAGAGGCAACTAAGTTGCCGGGACCCGAGGGGCTCCTTCGCGGCGGGAACGAGCGCCCCTAATGTGCCGTGATTAGAGGTCAAGGGCACCCCCGACTGGCGGTAAGCATCGCCCTGTAAGTGACGGTAAACATCGCCCTTGATCAGAGTTAAATCATGCATCCGACCGCCGGTAAAAAGCGCCCCTGATCAACTGTAAAGAGCGCTCCTGGTCGACTGTAGAGAGCGCCCCCAATACGCATAAATAGCGCCTGTCATCAGCGGTAAAGAGCCTCCCAACAAGCAGTAAATTCCTTTAATTCACGTTAAATAGCGCCCCTTTGCCTTGACCATCGCCTTGTAAGGTTTGCTTTACCTTGTTTATTTCTGTATTACAATCATACAGGGTGTTTCAGAATTCCCTGCCAACATTTTAGGCCATCGTTCCTGGACCAAAAACAAAATATGAAAATCATAGTAATAAAGTCCAAATGCCGCGCCAGTTACCCACACAGCCGCCATTTTTTACACATATTAATTTTTATTTCCACCACGGATGGTTGTATTGAGTTCAGTTTTGGCATGAATCTTTATCACACCAATGTCCATTTCAAGAGAAAATAATTATTATTTTCCTATGTGTATTTTAAATATGGCGGCCATTTTAAACTTGTAAGCACAAATATCTCAAAAATGGTAAGTTAAAAAAAATTTACTAGAGACGAAAAAATTGACAAATCAAATTATTTAACTGAGGATACCAAGTTTGTAAGGATATGACAACAAATAACGGAGTTATTGTGATTTTTTTTTGCTGAAAACAATGATTTTACATTAAAATTTATGCAAATTTAAGTTATTTTAAGAGAAATATCGCAATTCAACTACGTCCTCGGAGTAAAATGACGAAAATGCCAATCATCACTTTCGTTAAACAGTTCTGTGCTTTTGTACTACAGCCGAAGTAATTAATTAGAATTAAAACAAGTCAATATGTATCGGATTGTTTTTTTGTTTTTTTGTTTTTTTTTTTTTTGGGGGGGGGGGGCGTAATTGTGACCTTTGGCCTAGGGCGTTAAAAAGTGTTAATCCGGGCCTGGACTTAGTCAAATATAGTCCTCTAACACCCTTTACAATACAAGTAATCTGGTGGTGATTTTTTTTAATTGTATCCTCTTGCTGACAAAGGAAATAAGACGAATTCGAAACATTATTATCATACCTAGTTTAAAACTTAAACCACTAAAAAATTCCATTAACATAATAACCCTTTATGTTCTACACTTCAATCCTACTTACAAAATTTTAAGACGAGTAGGCATAATTTACATTACATTTACTCTTGGGTGTTAATATTTTCTTTAGCGTTCTATTATATTTATCATGAGCCGGCTTAGTAACAAGGAAGCTCATAAACTAAAAACTAAACAATAGGCATAGTTTTTACTGTATACAATTTACAGTTAGATTTTAAAAGACTATGAATTTACATTTAAATTGGTTTAAAAAATAGTCTTTTTACATTGTTTGTTTCATATTCAAATGATCATATCGGCAAATCATAACTTATTTATAGCTTACTTCATTCAAGTCAACATAGAAAACAAATAGCCAATTTTACTTGAATGTTTATGTAACATTTAAATCAACTTGAATCAAGTAACTCGACTAGTGTAAACCCGGCTTGATAACGAAAAACATAAAACAAAAATAAATAAATAATAGCGGAAGTGTATTTAACATTGGTTTTTATAGAAACAGATTTTTTTGGATAGTTCATTTCATTTCCCACTATGAAATCACCATGATCTCAGTTTTTTCGTTAAGAAAATTACGAAACAAGTATTTCTTTTTATGTGAGCTTACTATAACATTGGCATGTGAACTCTATTCACATTTATGAATGGTGTTGATATACTTTTATACACCTTGACAATTAATAAATGACCTAAGCACAAAGCAGGTTCCTTGTATTTATTCGTGATGATCGGCGAGCCGTGCGTTGTGGAGCTGGCTAAAGCCTTCAGTCAGGATGCGGCAAACCGCACTACAACTTTTGGTTGAGACGATACCTGGAAGTTGTGAGGCCTGGAAGTTATTTCGCTCTCATTATTATTTGATTTTACAGACCTGGTAGTTGTGAAACTGGAAGTTAAAATAGCTGGAAGTTATGAAGTGAATATAATTTATATTAAAATAAACAGACCTGGTAGAACTGACACCTGGAAGTTATGATATTGTAAAAATGTATTAATAAATAGCGACCTGGTAGTTGTGATCCCTGGAAGTTATGAACCCCACCCCTCCCCATTACCTCCAAAATTCGAAGTCAACCTCTACAGTTCAGACTGTATAGGCCTCTTAACCCGGGAGAACTAACATACCGGTCGAAAGGACCGGGTTGGAAGTTTTTTTGATCAAAACAATATTTCCCGGGTGTCGGCAGACTTTGCCGGCACTGTACCTCACGTGCCACTTTCTAGGATCAGAATTACGCATTTCCCGTCATTTTCCAATTTGTTCAGCCAGTGCAGTGGACGATTGCGTAGAAGACTGGTGCGTTCGACCGTGAGTCAGCTCCGGCGGTACAGGGTAAACTGTGCAACTGACCGTGTGTCAGTTCTCATGTATTAAAGTTGTGACATTTTTGACGGATGACGTGTTTGTAATTAAATCATTATTCCTGTATAAACATTTTTATTCTTGAAATCATGGACTCAGAGGAACGTAATCAGATCGATAAACATTTTTCCTTACAGTTCTCATCATTGATAAAATAAAATTGTATTTTTTAAAACAATAAATACATAAATGAAAACTTTTAAATTGAAATGAATTTAATTTTGAGTGACAAATAGATTGTTAACAAATGTTATAAGTTCAATCAGTTTTTTTTTTTCTTTTTTCTTTCACTAAGTAAGTTTTAGGCCAAACTAAAATCTTGATAAAACTAAGAAACCATATTTTTTAAACATACATTACATAAATTATGTAAACACTTGTTTACAGTGTAAAATGTTATAATAACTAATAAGAAAGACACGTGAATGGGTTTCAAAAAATAAAATACCGATTTATTCAGTATGTGAGGTATTTTATTAAAACTTGGTCTAAAAGACCGTGAGTCAGTTCTCACGTTTCCAAATCAATGTCAGTTCTGCCGGGTTAAATTCAAATTTAACTCAATAAATAGCCACTTGAAACATAAAGTAATGGGTACAATAGAATCTCCCATATCCGACCATGACAGCGCCGTGCCATGGTGGGAACGGCCAAAAAGTCGGATATCGGGAGGAGCAAAAAAAGCATTTCCTAGGTAGAAAAATAGCTAAACACTATTGTAATACAACTTATTGTATGTATATAACACATTAATTGAAACATCAATAAATATGTATAATAACTGAAAAATGACAATATTTTAAAATAATTGTCTCTACAAATAACAAATAGTTTCACGTTTTGACTGGCTCAGGAACAACTGGAGCGCGAAAATCACAGATAGACGAGCAGACACTGGGTTGGATATCGGGAGGAGTCGGTTATCTGGAGGTCATACAAGAGAGGTTCTACTGTATTGGTGATTTTATTGGGATGTGCATTCATTGGCCATTAGTGGTACGTGACAGGTGCAGACGATGAAGATGGAGAAAGTTCATTTCGTCGCAACAAAAGAAGCTCAGTGTGTGATTGAGATTGTATGTCGGTGAGTTGATGCACCAGTCAAATTATATATTAAGGACAATGATTTTCAGCGTTTTAACTATTGGAAACACTATAGATCATTATACAAAGTGAGAACGTATTAAAGAAGTCAAGAAATACAGACTTTTATCCAGTAAACATTTTCTTGACAACAAAGTATTACAGTAATTATCGACCTTGAAACAACAATCTGTCAGCAAATTGTTTTCCTCTCATGCGGTTTAGTCTTATTCTTCTTTTTTTATGTTGTGTTCAGTTTTATTAATTCGCAGTAATTCAAATTTATATATTGTTATTTTAGTTAGAATTTTTATCTTTATTTAATGTTTACGCTAAATTACATATTCCTATTGTCTTAGCTCTTTCTGTGCTGGAGAAGTATTTATTTAACTTTTGAAAAGTGCTGGTGTTTTCAAGAGGGCGTAGGCATTGACTTTGTACACTACGTGAGTAGACTTCTCATAGCATAGGCGTGTGTGAAGCATATTGACAGTGGTGCGTTCTCGTGCGGCGTCCATTGAAGTACACGTAACATATGATAGATAAATCAGTATTACCACTCTTCTAAACCAAAGATGAAACATTTTATAACTGAAAGTTATGTTTATGTTTTGGTAAAATGTTTTGGCAGCACTGAAAATTTAGCTGAATAATAACAACATCGACTCTGGTGCGGCGTCCACCGAGCTTCCAAATTTTCGCCTCAAACTAAATGCATCGGATGAGAGGTCTATTCACGTTAGTGTACATAGTCAATGGCGTAGGCAAGAGCATGTGAACAAAATTCATAAAAAAATTAATTGTCTACCCATAAGTGCTAGAGTTTGATATTTTGGATGTCGATTGTATGAATAATCGAAATAAATCATCAGTGTTTGGAAACTCAGTATCCGCATAGTCCATTGTATCGGTATTGGCGGTGAATATCGGATATTCAGACTTTTCAGATGAAAGTCAAGATACGATTTAACGGATCTTAGCACTTTTCTTGAAAAAGCCGTAATCCGATATATCGTACCAAAGAACTAAAAGGGTTGAACATGTTTTGCATTAAATATTTGTGGGTAAAAAAATATCCAAACTTATTCCTGAAGTTTCCCTGAACAGATTCCCTCCCGAAGGTAACTAGCTACCCACCATTATTCCGCGGTGGACGAAGCCCCTCCTGAGCCTCGCCGGCCGCAGGTGCGGATACTCCTCGGTGCTGGTCACTCGGATGTTCCACACTCGTTTCCACGCCGAGTACAGCAGCTCGTGGACCGGGTATACCCCCGAGTGGTGGGGGGCCACCGAGTAGCCGGAGTCCACCGGGATGCCGTGCTCCTGCAACCATCAGAACATGTTAGTGTTTGGGATCTCATTGTAGACATTTCCATCATTGATTAGTAAAATGCAGTTCAATATGTTTATGGAGTGTGATATTGTTTTCAGGTGGTTTACGAAGAATGTGAAGTTATAAGTATTTTGGTGTCGGTTATAGGTACCCACCCATTATTTTGAAATTGTACTGTGAGAAGCCATGAAATGTATATGATAAAATTAACACAGTAAACCAGCCTTTGTTTAATTTGTTGCAAAAATTTCAAGTATTTAGTAGGGATGGACGGGTCTCGAAATTACAAGAAATTTTTGGAGAAATTTTTAATCTCGTTCACCGAGACGAGATTTTATTTTGATCGGGATTTTTCGAGACGAGAAATAATTCGTGAATAACGGCAAAAACGGGTATAAATAATCTACACTTGCTAGGCCTATTTTACTATCAATTTAATACTGGAAAATAAATTATTTTGAAGCAATGTGTTTTATTTTTCCTATCATCTTCACAACTACAAACTTAATTTGCCATCATAAACGGTTAAACTACGGTTTGACTTCCAAGACTTGGACTGGACTGGAGACGGCTGCATCTGCACGGACTGTTAGTGGTTGTTAGTCAACATAGCCACTGATTTATAAAATAATTCATTTGATAAATCTTTAGAACATTGGAAAAACTTTATAAACAATAAACAATCATAATTTTACATTTAATTGCTTCAAGATGATTATATAAAACTAATTCAAATAATTTTTGGCAAATTTGAGAGCTGTTTTGACATAGAGCTGTTTTGTAATAGTAGTGACAATCAGATGAATGACAAGGTGGCCAATCAGATTTAATAATGGCTAACCTCAAATATCCCACGCAATACAATTTAATTTCCTTACACACTCTTAAGAGTTCAGCTATTTTGAGCCAAAAATGCTTAAAATTGGCTGATAGTTGATTTCATTTTAAGGTTTGGATACTAAAAAAAAAAAAAAAAAAAAAAAAAAAAAAAAAAAAAAACTGAATAGGCCTATTAACAATAATTGTTGAATAGCAATAAATAGGTTGTGTTGAATATATAGAAAATCAATGGTCTTAAAAGAACCATACAGGCTTCATGGCTATACTAATGCTTGCCCTTATTCAGTTAGGAGCAAAATAAAAACCTTACCACTAGCAGACGAAAAATCGAGGGAATTACGTGAATTCCAAAACAAAACAGTAAAAGTTTAAGTTATGTATACAGGACTTGAATAGTTTGGAGAAATGTCAATGAATAGCAAACAAAATTAGAGCTGAAGATTTTCTTATGGACAAAGACAAAGAAGAGGAGAGAGTTGAAAATTAAAATTAAAATCCGAATCCACCAATTACAAGGGATTTCTTGTTAGCCTCCCGGCCTCTAGGCTTGTGACTCAAAGTTGGTGAGCCTATGCCTATTACAAAAACTGTGTAATAGTGAGGAAAATGTCTTATTTGGAAACATTTTAAAGTAAGTTAATAGTGAAAAGTGTGAAACATGAAAGTAAAAAGTGAACAAAGTAACAGTAACAGAAGATTCTCTTTATGTTTTATTATTACGTAGGTCGATAGGGTTTATGGTTATATCTTCTCAATCATTTTATTGGGTACATTCCTTTATAGGCCTAGACCATTTGTTAAGAAAGCTACTTTTTTAACTTCAGTTTATTAACATAATCAGCAATATACAAAGTAATATTTGTTCCTTCACATAAATCAGGATTTAACAATGTTAAAAAATCAGATTAAAATCCCGAACGCACATGTCTTGTAATGTACGAGAAGGAAAATCTCGTCTCGAAATTTTATGAGAATTAAAACTTCTCGTCTCGTCTCGAACTAAAAATCCAATCTCGTCCATCCCTAGTATTTAGGTTAACACAGTTCTTACAACATGGTCCCACAAGCTGGACTTGTTAACAATGAGAGCAAAGAGTGCATACTAGTTGTGGGTTTGGTCAGCTTATCGGAGTTGTTAAAATTGGTTTTGTTATCTTCGTTTACTCATCTTAAAAGTAAAACTTCATCAAAATTAATCTACAGTTTTAATCACATATAACATACGCCCAGTGGGATAAAAAACTGACAAGGAGTGCCTGACCTTGTAAAACCTTTGTCCCAGTAAATGGATGGTAAATGGAGCTTCAATATTGGTTAATATTATATAAATTTAAAATTAAAACACAGGTACCAATATTTTTGAAATTTTAATTCGTTGTTATAAATTACGACAAATTTAATTTAAGTTTGAATTTAAATTTAAATTTACGACGAATTTAAAATTTCAAAATATTGGTACCTGAGTTTTAATTTTAAATTGATATAATGGTGGTGCCTATTAACAAAGAAGTACTAGTATTTTCCACCTACAAAAGGAATCAAATACCAGATTCTAAAACGTCATATTGCCATTAACACGTTCACTGCGGCATATGATGACATGATTGACCTTCCCCTATGCTGAAAATTTGTTTAATTAGATAATTTTTTTTAACAAAAGGCCTTGTGGTTAATCAAGACCATCTGGTTGCATAAAAAGCTCTTCCTGATTAATTTTCTTTGTCAGCCAACATTTTCTGTAAATAGTACTCACTGGAGTGTGCTCAGCACCTGTGCTCTTGCGCACTTTCCCGCCACATGAATTCTGGTGCCACTAATTCTATCACTAACCAAAACAAAACAATAAAAGTTATAAAAATTTATATACAATTATATAAAATGGGCTCTGTCATGGCACTCGCTGGTAAGTTCTCAGCACCTAGAGCTGTTAAGTTTGTCCAATGCAATTAGAAAAATTTGAATCACTGTCCAATTAAATATCTGAACGCATTTTTTCCTTTCCGGATCATTTTACTAAAGATATTGTTACTAACTACATTGTTGTAACCCTAAACACATGTCAAATGAATGCACAATTATGTAGACTGTAACCGTAATCTGTGAAAAGATGTTCGGGTACGGGTTGCGCAGTAAGGCAGTCCGAGTCATACTTAAAATGCAGGCAAAAGCTCTCCTAACCTCACTGGTGTGATGCCACACAGCAACAGAATGAAGTAGACGATACATGAACACTCACCGGAGCACATGCTGCATGGCGGAAAGGAATTATACCACTCACCGGTTAGTGCCCCGCAGTGAATGTGTTAACAGCATTGGGAAAGGTCCTCAAAAACTTTTCAACAATATCACTCATGTAAAAGAATGACCAAAATATAGAAATTTTTAAGTGGAAAGGAATAGTGTGGTTGGTAGACTAGTTCTGTGTACCAAGCTACGTCTGCAACTAACCTGCTAGTCTCCTCACCTTGGCAAAGTTCCTGTTGAGCGTCATGTCCGCCTCGAGCTGCGTCTGGTTGTCATAGAGGTGCGGCTGCTGATGATTCCACATGTGGCTGAACCACGTGAACTTGTGCGCGTTCTCTGTACACAACACACCATTATGTAGCGGATGGGCGATAACTTTGTAAAGTCACAAACTGTATAATAAATGAACACTAGATCCCTGGTAACCCAAACCCCGTTTATCCGAATACCAGGATAATTAGAACTGATGATCAGTAAACCAAATTTTTTTTTCAGTAAGCTTTGATGTAAAGGATTGGAAATAAACTACCTATATTTTTATGAATATGAAACATGGCTCCAGTTGACTAAGATGAAGTGTAAGATTGCCAAAAATGTCATACTGTATTACTGGTTAGTTTCATTTTGCTAAATTTAATGAGTGTTGTTTAGTTCTAGCTGTCTCACTATTGAGAAAAACTTGACAATAAATAGGGCTTCTCAGAAGGAAAACAATCCATTGTTTGACATGCCAGAGAGTGTTGTCATATTTTATTTCAGAGAAAAGACTATGATAAGGCCCCCTATGGAACTGCTAAAATCCAAACAAATTGTAAAATAAATAATGGCCAATGTTTTTACAATTTTCACAAATTAAATAAAATATCAACCAAAGTAATGTTACACTCTGTTCAAGAGAAATATAGAAAACCGTGATAAAACAGTGACTCAATTGGAGTTATTTGTGTAAAATTGTCTTTTTTAAATGATGTTTTTAAGAAATATTTAGAGATATTTTTATCTACTTTGTTGTATTATTCTGCAAAAATATCACTATAACAAATTTATTGTACCTTATTTTCCTTTAGATACCATTGTCTGTTTATTCTGATCATTCGGTAACCCGAAATAGGCTTTGTCCCCATTAGTTCAGATTAACGGTGTTTTAGAGTTTGACATACATGGATTACGGTTTGTAGGTCAAGTTATGGACAAATAACAAGGACACTTTTTCAGCATTTCTATTTACCTTGGGTTGGTTTTTCTCGTTATAGTAACTTCAGAAAATGTCATACAGCATTAAAGAATTTAAGGACATCCTTTAATGATAATTAAGATCATATTAGTGCCAATTTAAATTCCATTCGATAAGTTCCACAAATTGTTAGGAATTATTATATCTGCCGAAAAACATGGCTTTGTTGTAGAATAGGAATTTTGGTTATTCAAAACCTTTCACAATGTATAATAGACATTGTCAATTCTTATACTACGTTAAACAAAATTACTGATCAAAAACTCTTTATACGATAAAAATCTGAAATATCATACTCTAGCACTTTTGGGTTGACAATTTATTTTTTATAGATTTTTTCTCTGCGCCTTTGCCCTCTTGGAGGCCCCAGCAATTTTGGAAGTTTTAAGAATAATGCCCCAGCATTTTAAAAAAGTTATGAAAATATTTTTCCAGCACCAAAAGGGTTGTCAGCTAAAAGACCTTACGGTCTAGGTGGTTTGGGGTCAAAGCTAATGGAATGGCTACTTAAGTTTTAACATAGTATTTTCAATAATTGAATATAACACCAAAGTAAACTTTTTTTTAATGAACTAAAAGTAATACCAAAAACTTTTACATAATTTTGTCACAAAGAGTGATAATAGAAAATTTTAACCAGAAAAAAGTAAATCTATTAGTGTTTTACAAATAAAAAAAACATTATTTACTCAAAACCAAACATTTCTCCATAATTTCTCAACAAAACATGAACACCTGCAGTGGAATGTAAAGAGTGGAGACTTAACTGTGCAAAGTTGGGGTGATATACTAGGAGATAAACTGCGCCAAACTTGAGGAAGGCCAAACTGCGATGTTATCACATGTTTACATTGCCAACTGTCGTTTGTCTCCCCAACACTGTTTACTTCCCGTTTCACACTAGGATTACACTACTTATACAATGTTGACACCATTAAGTAGTTTTTAAAACTAACTTATTTTATAGGGATTGTTTTAACTTTGAATGAGAGAACTTTTAGTTTAAACTCAGTGTAAGAAAAACAAAAATTGCTTTAGGCCTACCCAGAATCATATCGTCTCCCTGGTTTTCTTCAGCTGTCCCGTGGTGGAAGTACTTCCCTGAAAAGCCCAGATTGAACCGAAATCCCGGGACAAGCTGTTTGATCCTCTCTTGGGTGGAAAGCAGAGCCTGAGAATAAAATAAAGCAAATTGATGTAGGCCTACATTATGTTAAATTTAAAACACTGGGTGTTATCACATTATGTTAAGAATTACATTTATTCATAACTAGCAGTTACCCATCACGGCTTCGCCTGCAATTGTGATTGTATTCAATATACAGGGTGTTCAGGTTCCACCTTTACAAACTTTTCCAGGTTATTGCCCACGTCAAAATAAGCAAAAAAGTTCCGTAAACATATGTTCTAAAATGCTTCGTTAACCCGCTAGCCGCCATTTTGTTTTTTACACAAAATAATTTTTATTCCCGTAACGGATTATTGTATTAAGTTAATATTTGGCATGAACCTTCACTATAACAATACCCATTTTCAGTAAAAAAATTATTTTTTTCCAATGTGTATTTTCAAAATGGCGGCCATTTTAAAACTTTAAACTCAAATATCTCAAAAACGATAAATTTTATAAAAATGTTACAAGAGACAAAAAATTTGACAAATTAAATTATCTAAACAATGACACCAAGTTTGTAAGGATCCAACAACAAATAACGGAGTTATTGTGGTTTTCCTGCAGAAAAACACTAATTTTTCACTATGATTAATGCCAATTTAGGTTATTTTCAGAGAAAAATCTCAATAACTCCGTTATTTGTTGTCAGATTCTTACAAACTTGGTATAAACCTATAAACTTACAAACTTGGTTTAGACAATTTAATTTGTCAACTTTTTGTTTCTTTTAATATTTTTAAAAAATTTGCCGTTTTATAGATATTTGAGTTTAAAATTTTAAAATGGCCGCCATTTTGAAAATACAAATTGGAAAAAATAATTGTTTTACTGAAAATGGGTATTGTTATAGTGAAGGTTCATGCCAAATATTAACTTAATACAATATGATCCGTTACGGAAATAAAAATTATTTGTGTAAAAAACAAAATGGCGGCTAGCGGGTTAACGAAGCATTTTAGGACATATGTTTAAAGGAACTTTTTTGCTTATTTTGACGTGGGCAATAACCTGGAAAAGTTTGTAAAGGTTGAAGCTGGACACCCTGTATATAAAATTCTTACCTAATAGCTATATTTACAAATCTAGTATGACTTAAGTTCGTTTTTAAAACAAACTTGTTTTGTGAACTAGAAAATGATAAATAAAATCAATGTTCACGTTATCTATCCGCGGCTCCATTAGTAGGTTATATAACTATCATTCAGCTCAAAAAAACAATAAGAGGTGTGATACATAGCTTATTGAAAACCTAGAGCTTCTAGAATAATTAATTGCGCGGCGATAATTATGTTTTAATAAACTAAGCAATGAACAGGCAAACTGTGATTTTTGTATATAGATTAAATCTTTGTACATGAACTGAAACCACTCAAATATATTGTAACCATAAATTTTGTGCTACCATTAATTTAAATATCTAATGAACAAAGAAGGAGATCTTGATTTGCCTTGAAACATAAAAATTAGTGCCTGACAAAAATTACAGTTTAATATGACGAGATTTTATATAAAATAAATTACTTATGTGGTTGTCCTTTGCCAAAAAGCAACAGTTCATAGTATTCAATTGATGATCTATTCTGCATTGATTTCTATTTAAAAAATCTTCATTGTCAACTAAAAGACATGTGAAGATAGTCATGTAGCTTAATACTAAATATCATAAGATATAATGAAACTTAACATCCTACAGTCTTCTTAGGCATAACTTTAACAATTACAAATTACTAACTTCTACCTCCATTAGGGAAAATGATCCCATCATATTTCAAAATGAGAACTAAAACAAACATTTAAGGTATTGAAGGAAAACCTACCATGGATGAGAATAGGCTTTCTTTACAATATTTGTATAGGGAAAATGATCCCATCATATTTCAAAATGAGAACTAAAACAAACATTTAAGGTATTGAAGGAAAACCTACCATGGATGAGAATAGGCTTTCTTTACAATATTTGTATAGGGAAACTCCATAAATTCCTCCATGGAGTACAGCTTGTTCTTGAAATATGTACAATCTCATCATGACTTTCAGTACTTTTTGTCAAGGGTCTTAACATCAGCTTGAATCTAATTAAAATACTTTTTGTGGCCCCTAGATGATGTTTGAACAATTAATGGTAATCTTACCTCTGTCAATCATCCAACGATAAAAGGTTACATTCTCCTACGTAGCTGACATGTTTCGTTGTTATTACAACATTTTCAAAGCATTCGTAGTCGTCAAAAGTTAAAATTACACAACACAAAAATGAACATTGAGACACACAGGCATATGAACAGTTACATGAATTATTGATAGGCCTATCATAGCGACACGGACGGTCCCGGCGAGGATAGCAGACTGCCAAAGTCAATCCATGTAACTGTTTGTATACGTGTGTGTCTCAATGTTTGTTTTAGTGTTGTGTAATTTTAACTTTTGACGACTACGAATGCTTTGAAAATGTTGTAATAACAACATTTTCAAATGTAACCTTTTATCGTTGGATGGTTGACGGAGGTAAGATTACCATTAATAGCTCGTATCTGGTTGACAATTTTCAATGCTCCAGCCATGTATTATGAAGTTCATGCTAACATTCAGGTAAATAGTGCCGAGGCCGTCACACTCCCACTCACCATGACATCGTCGCGCCGCAGCCTCGTGCCTCTCTCGCCGACGAAGATGTCGTCCACATCGACCAGCAGCAGTCGGCCAAGACTGATGCTCAGCTGGCCGTGGCTCAGGTAGCTGAGGGTGTCGAGGAACAACAGCCGGTGCAGCCAGAACCGCAGTCCCGCGCCGAACAGCACTCGCTGGATACCATCTAGCCGGCCGTGGTCCTGAGACAGAGACGGCGGTCAGCAGTGATCGCACTGTACCGTAGAACTCTAATGGATCAATTACTGGTCACTCGATACTCTGATAAACTTTGAATTGATGGCGTCAAATATTGTGGCCACTCTTCTGCAGTCAAACTGTTTTACACATGTAATCAAGTAAGTGGTTTTAGTAATATAGGAGGGTCTTGAAAAAAAAATAATCACCGTTTCAGTACATTAGAGTCCCGAAAACTTGCCATTTGATAACTCGGCATCCCTCAGAAGGCTGATGAAGTACAGCTGGAACTTTGCCTGACACTGTACGCCAGTTAAATTTTCCAGAGGAACATACTAGGTTGTTACAGCCTTAAAAGTATTTTAAGTTTAAAGACTAATAATTGGCTTTTAGTTTTTAATCATACCTTTTACAATAACATGACCATTTCACAATGGCCACAGTTCAGTCCATATTAGGCTAAGTTTGCGGGATTCTACTGTATCTTTTAAAACATCAGTCAAGTTTAAATAGTAAAATAAAATAAAAAATATTCAAATCTATCAGTTTTTTCCTCCCAATAGGCCTATGTAAATTTTAAGTCCTCAAATTCAAGAAGGTTATCAATGTATTGAGTTATCGATGTATAAGATAAATTTCAGAATAAAAGATAATAACCAAACTGTGGCAAAGTGAAGAAATTTTCAGATTAGCAGCAGTGGGAGTTAAAGCTCAAAATTTATTTTATATTATCCTAGTATTGCAACCAAAATCAGTACCTTGTTTTACAGTTTTCATATTGAGACAGCTTTTAACTAAATTGTCACATTAGGTAGCCTTGGAAAAACAGTAAGTTACTGTTGGGACTGACTACTCGCAAATGAAATGCCCCCATAGCAGCAGACCTGCGTACTCAGTGGATTTCCAGTGAAATCTGGTATTTTTTTAATTTCCCCATATACACCATGGGAATGTGGGTTTGCTGCCATGGGGGTGTTGTGCTGCATTGGGAAGGAATTATTGTCTATTTGTTTAAATAGTTGCTTAAATAGACGATAATTCCTTCCCAGTGCAGGAACATGCTAAATTACATCATATTCTGGTATTTTTTTTTCTCCACATAAAACTCTTGGGGGTGAGCATGTAGGTTTGCCGCCATGGGGATGATATTAGCAAATATGGGTTACACTCTACCTAGTGAATGTAAATACCAAATTTTATGAAGTTATATCAATAAATAAGTGAGATAGAAGGATTAGACTTTTGGAACCCCATAAAACCCCGTTCCCATGGTCTGATCGCGTAGGTTTTCGAACCCAAAGAGCGCTACCCTACACCTTCATACAAAATTTCATCAAAATCAAAGTTTTATTTCAAAAGTTATCATGTCCACGGATATGTGAATTTGAACGAATATTGTTTTGGGCTTCTAAGGACCTCAAAACAAAAAAGTATCATGTTCCCGGGCATAGGTCTTACTGTGACTATTACCGTAATAACGTGCTCCCTATAGGGAAATTCGCTAAAATTGGTCTAAAACCCAGGGATAATTCACAATCGGGCCTGCAACTAAGGGGAGAACTGTTTGTCCTATGGAACTGTTTGTCCTACGGAACTGTTTGTCCTATGTAACTGTTTGTCCTACGGAACTGTTTGTCCAACGGAACTGTTTGTCCTATGGAACTGGTTGTAGTACGGAACTGTTTGTCCTATGTAACTGTTTGTCCTATGGAACTGTTTGCCCTTTGGAACTGTTTGTCCAATGGAACTGTTTGTCCTGTTCACACACCTGTATGACCGTCGTGAGCGGAGTCTGGTGTCCGTTCTCATCCGTGTCGCCGAGCCAATCTTGACTGTTGTTGTTGGCGTACGCCAGCGGCTCGTACGTCGAGTGGTTGGCCGTAAACACCGTCCAATCGTCACCTGTAACATTACGATTGGAAGAATTGAGCTTTTGTAAGTCAAATGTTACTAAAATATAAAAAGCTCAACTGTTTTAAGAAAAAAAATTATCTGCATGGAAAAATTAATGTTTTGTTTTAGTAAAAGATGGAAAAAATAGGAATGCAATGTGTTGAACAATTGTTCATTATTTTCTTACATCCCTGTTGATAAATTAGATTTTTTTGTGTATGAATAGCAAATTTATTATAATAATGACAAAACTAAGTGATAACTAAATTATCAACCGCTGATTAAAATACAAAAACAGGACTGAAATTAAGTAGCTTTAGACAGGATAAAATCTACCGTAGCTAAAATATAAATAAAACAAAGCCAACTTCTATCAAAGTAAGGTGCATTTGAGAAAGAAATGTATTTATTTAAAACCTCCACAACAATGCTAAAACACTTGTTGGCAGTGGCATATTCTGAAACTACCTATTTATTCTGAGTGAAGTCTGAATACAATTATAGAGAAAGATCTTCCTCACTTTTCTTCATATTATCTTTAAATTTATTTTTAACAACATAGTTGTTTTCTCTCTGTTTTAAAGGGAAATTGAACAATTATAATACTTCTACCAAAAGTAATTTGAAAATTCTCGGAAATTTTATATTAACTGGTGCATCAAGATCTATTGCAAAACAAAGTTAAACTGGGATTTCCAGGAAAAAATCTTAGGATGACGTAGAACTTTTCAATATGCATTATAAACGCACATTCATCCTTTCAACGTATCTCAATAAGGAAAATCTTCTTTGTTTATTTCCAAGAAATAATAACAACTAACATAAATTATGCATGAATATTCATTGAATATATTTTAAATACTTTATCATGATGAAAAAGTAAACAGTTAATTCTCTTTGAGTTTTATAACAAGAGGCAACAGTTTTAATTGAACAGTTATTTTTCACACTTTTGCTTTAAAATTAATTATAAAAATCATACAAAAAAATAAAGTATGACCTTTGAGATTTTTCTTAGTTGAGGAAAAAGCTTTATTACCATTTCTATACTAGTCATCTAATATACTGTAGTGATATTGCTACTATAATGTCTCATTTTTTACAATGTAACCATTAATATTTTAGTGGTATTAATTAAATGGCTATTAATTAAAGAACCTGAAACACTTCCTTTCTTGCTCTTGCAACTTAAAATTAAAATGTATTTCAGAGGTATTCAGTCTGAAATTTAACGGCAACTACATTCCAGCTGTGTGAAAAAGTAAAATATTTGTTTTATTTTGTGATAAGAGCTGAACCTTTTTTCCTCTTTGGGGAGAAAAAGCCGAAGTAGTACCTTGACGTGTGCATTGAACAGCCGTTTCTCACACAGTGTGACACAATCCACATTATTTACATTTACGATATGGATCACCAATTCACCTGGTAAAGGTCCCCAGGCTGTTTCTCCCGCTCGAGTCACTCGTAAGATGGGGGAGGCAGCATTCAGCATGGCATCCTGTAACCAACAATGAAATGATGAGTGTGTGAAAAAGAATATATTTTAAGTAATGATTATTGTACTATTGATAAAAATTTTATTTTGGAGAAGAAGAATTACAATTGTAAATAATATTGTCAAATTACTTAAAAGTTCATACACCTTATGTATATTGCATTAATACAGGTTCAGAACTAAATAAGAGTTTGGGGTTTGATGTTTATTAAGGCTATAAATTAAAGTACTGGTGTCTAGCGACCTATAACGTAGAGCAATTAAAATATGGTGTAACATTTAATGTTGTGGATCAATGAAGGATAGGACACTCCAATCAAGAAAGGCAGGTTGTGTACATGACACTTGTTGAAGTTCAAAAGTATCACCACTATTTGATGGACTGTAGAATGTTTAATGGTTCATTTCAAACTTTAAATGTGGTAAGTATATTAAAAAGTCATTTTCCTTTAATTACATGTTAATGCAATTTATCACCAAAGATTAACACATATTGAAAATTTTAAAGGAGTAGTTATGAGCCATTGGTATAAAAAAAAAAAACTACAAGTGAATAATAAATGCTTAAGTAAAACTGACAAAATATATAAGCTTATGAAGGTTATTATTTGACGGTTTGTACGCTTTATTTTGCTATACCACAGTCACAAAAATCTGACATAATTTGCGCTCAACACCTTTTAATACAGGGTGAGTTTTAGGTACCTTCCCCCTTATTTTTTGTTGTTCAATGAACCCGTGAAACAAGATATTTAGGTCCAACATAAATGTGCGGTGTTTAAACCTTCTAACTTATATTTTACAGAAAATAAATAGGCGGGAAGGGACTTAAACTCACTCTGTATATTAAAGACCAAAGTCATGAAGTAAATGAACCCTTTAAAAAAATTAATCGCCTATGTCATACCCTGAGGTTTTTTTGTCATTGGAACTTTTCATACAATTGCCAATCTATTTTCAAGTTCTTCGTATCGTTCAAAAGGGTTTAATCAGATTGAAGGGTGCAGAGAAAGAACGATTGATGTCACAAAAACAAAATTTTACAGGACAGGCATTTTAAACTTTAAAACCTTATAAAACGACGACGAATAACAATAAATAATTAAAAGCTAATGTTTTATTATCTACTTCTAATCCTTCATTAATTTAAACTGAAGTTGTTTCATTTAAAACAATAAAATAGCTTTTATTAATAAATTAAAAAATACTTGCATGGACAACAAGCGTTTTTTTCTCTGTAAATTAGGACAATAAACACTGTTGCAAATGAAAGCTTGTAATATATTTACAAATTTCACAAAGATTTTAAGTTTACACCTTTAATAATGCTATATATATAGATATATGTATATGTATATATATATATATATATATATATATATATATATATATATACATACATACATACATATATTAATAAGTATTGACAACTTTTGACAGGGATATCCGATTTTGATGAAATTTTCTATGAAGGTGTAGGACTAGGCCTAGGTTTATTTTAATGAATTTGCGAACCAGCATATTGGGGGCCATGGGGGCTTTTTTGGGGTCCAAAAGGGTCAAAAATGTGATTTTGGAATTTTTTGACCTACATATTTTTAATTCAACAATTTCATCTAAAACCATTTAAAAGAGATTAAAAACAAACAATTTAGTATTCTGAATTTTTACTTGGCTTATCAGGTTACGGATAAAATCCAAAAAATAGTTTTTCCATGTTATTTTTATGGGGAATTAACAAAACCCTCTATCTCACATATTGACATAACTTGATCAAATTTGGAATGTACTAGGTACTGTTCAACTTATATTTACTTAAAGCAGCCATATGGCGGCAAACCTACATCCTCGTTCCTATGATTATTATGGGGGAAGTTTAAAAAATAAAATCCTGTAGGATATTCGCTGAGTACGCAGGTCTGCTGCTAATAGTGCCATACTATTAGGCCTACCTTTTCTTGGTAGAACCAGCACTCACATTCAAGTTCGACACATAGTCACCATCATTATCACCATCACTCATTGTAATATTAAAAAATAAACTTTAAAACACAATTAGGTTGAAGAGCACTGTTGTAGGCTGGCTGGCTTAACAGTCACAGACTAGTACAAGACACAGCGTGCATGCGCTTCAGAGGGCGCCGGCCCGCTTAGTGGACTACAAGCGTTTCTTCGCTGTTCGTGAGGGACAACAAGCACTAGTTCTCTGTATACCAAATCTTTATTGTTGATTTTTAAGAACCCCAATCATTATTTTGCTGTAATAAAAGCACGTGGTTATAGAACTCACATTTCCCTACACGGTGGTGGTATTAGTTAAATTTTGAATATTTTTGGACATCAAGCGTTTTTTCTCTGTACCCTTCTAGTTGTTTCATCTAAAAAATTGATAAGATTAAAAATTTTAACAAAGGCACTATCTATCATTGTTACAACAACATTGGTATTGGGTTGAGCAATTTAAACATCTGTTATTGTACATCTGTAAATAAGTGTAGTTTTGGGTGATTCCTGATAATCACAATATTGAATTTTGAAGAAGTATTTGATTTAGAACGACACGTAACATTTTTAGCAAATTGCTATCTATTAATACATTAAACCATGGAGGATATACCGGTTAACAAACTGCATAACAAGGATGTACAGAGTAAAAAGTATATGTATGAATTATTTTTTTTTATAAATATCCAAACAAAATTGCTCAATTTTGAGCAACGTGAACTGTGTACCTTAGTATCATTTTAGTAAGCTTCATGAAATACTAGATTTTCATAAGAAATCCATAACAAAATTGGTGTACAAATTTCATACCCACCAATCTTTTCCTAATAAAACCCTTCCACCAAGCAAATAAAACTAAATCCAAATCCAAGAACTTAAAAAACAAGTGGAATTAAATCCAGTTAATGCCAACGGATAATTAAAACCCTCTCGGTTCATCCGGCGGATGACAGTAGCTATTTGGCTGAGTCTCGGTGACACCCCATTGTTTTATAAATGAAACATAAAATGGTATTTAACCGAGCGGATGCGAGAGAACAGCTGGGGATGGGACCCGACTGAGAGCGTTGTGGGAAAACCACCACCTGTGGGGGGGAGGGGGGGAGTGAGAGGGGGGAGACTCATTAACTCTTTTGTCAACACATTGGACATTTGACTCTCCATCTCACTTTAACAATGTATATTTTCATAATAT
>CM061537.1:28886374-29100719 GCA_030545055.2 Neoaliturus tenellus | reverse complement strand
CAGCTGTTCTATAAAAATTGCATGTAATGTAAGCTCGATGTTTTTGGAAAAGTACCCCCTCTCCTCCCCTCGCCCTACCCAGCTGTTTTTGGCCATTCGTCAACTTATGTGGCGGGACTTATACCAATGTGTGGTACCAGTTTCTAAATTGAATTCGTGAATTACTTAAATGTCTTCACAGAAATAATTGTTGTTACTATGTACTATTTAGATATCTATATTCTGGGTGGAATTCTTGAAACACTCAATTACAATTACAATAAAGTTGTAAAAAGGTCGACGGACTTCTGATACACTGGCACATAATACACATTATATATTACATATTATTATGTTATACAGGGTGCCTCTGAACTCCTTACCGACCTGTTAAGGTATTATTCCTGGACCAAAGACAAGTCAAAATATCATATTTAAATTGTCTGGAAGTCTTTAGTTACTCACACAGCCGCCGTTTTGTTTTTTGTTTTTTTTTTTCACATAATAATTTTTATTTCATTAACGGATGGTTGTATTCAGTTCATATTTGGTATGAATCTTTATCATACCAATGTACATTTTCAAGAAAAAATTAATTTTTTCCACCGTATATTTTCAAAATAGCGGCCATTTTAAATTTTCAAACTGAAATATCTCAAAATCGGTAAATTTTATAAAAATTTTACTAAACACAAAAAAGTTGACAAATAAAATTATCTAACCAATGGTACCAAGATTGTAAGGATAACACAACAAATAACGGAGTTATTGCGATATTATCCATGAAAAACATCGATTTTTCTGTTAAAATGGCCTTAATTTGCATTGATTTTCTCAAGGTGTTTTTTGTGATATTACGAGGTCTATAAATTGTGCGATGAATGAGCTTAATTAATTCATCGTTCCCATAAACAATTTGCAAATCATCACAACATTACAGCATAACAATTACTAAAACTAAAAATTTACTCGAGTAATTCGCTGGATGATATTTAACGAGAACGCATAAAAATGCGAAAAAGTGTTCCCGGTTTTAGTAAAATGATATTTCTTTCAGAAAATCAATGAATAAGAATTTCCGTGATTCAGGTAGACTATCACGCTCTTTATAAGATTATAATGTTAAATTCGAAAAAGTAAATGAAATCACCATACCTGTATCCCATTTCATCAATATTACCTTTACCAATTTCCTCTCAAAGAATTCTTTTTAACAGTTAAATCATGCAATATTTTGTTTATTCTTTTCAGTTATTTTCGTAATGATTTATTATAGGTTTATTTTTCTATCGTATTTTATTTGGCATTACATTTAACATACATCAAGTGAAGAACTTTTGGCGACATCAATGCTGCTGTAGAGAGGCTTCTTTCCAACAATCAGCTGACACACAGCTAACATTCCTACAATCGTCTCACTTGTACAAGCATTTATTTAGGTTATTTTTAGAAAGCAGATTTATTATAGGTTATTAATATGTTCAGCATTTTTAATTGACTGAGCTCAATCTATCCTCCAAGACAGTGTTACAAAATAAAATAACCACACTCAAAATATTTTACTTCACTATTTATTGTTATTGCTAGAAACTCCCGTATATTAAAGCGATGTTACACAACGTCCGTACATTCCTACCTCCTTAACAAATAATAAAAAATAAAAATATTATAGACATGGATTTAACGACATCACTATAATGAGACACCTGAATGGAGGGTCGTACCATTGAGTATAAAACAAATGTAAAACAAAATTGTCAGGGATCAAAGTATATGCCATATTAAAATTATTTACATCTTAGCATGTGAAGGTTCATAATATATTTCAAATACTGTTTAAAACAAAGAAAAGTCTAAAAACATTTTGATCACTTCCTCCACTGAAAAGTATCCTTTCAATTAAAACCGTGTGCTCAGCGAATTAGGGGAATTTGAAATGCATTGGTATATTAACTTACCTGGCTTAGTTACACAGGCTTAAGTCTAGCCTATTTGAATTCGAATAAGGTTTAATGAGGGATTCAAACCCACAAACCATAACAGTTCGTCGATCAATATAGGATCGGGCCGAACGTCAAGTTCAGTCTTAATCTTTGCAGTACGATTTTAATTTTTTTTATTCATTACGGTTTTAATTTAAAAGACTAAATTTTCATTTGTTACAGTGATAAGCACTTAACTAATCAAATTTTGACTTATTTTCAATTATAAACAAGAAAAATGAGTGAACTTGAGTAAAACAATTACAAGGTATTCATTTTGGACTGTTATTAAATTTTTCCTAATGTCAGTTTAATGAGCATTGATAGATTAGGGCAGTTGAGTTCATTTTGAGAAAAATTTCTCTGGTTAGTAAAGTGTTATGAAATAATAATGTTAATGAAAGAGTAAACAAAATATGTAATTTTAAGAAATATTTAACACTTTCATCATACATAAATCAAATGTGAGCTGATACGAGGAGTTTAGCACATTGCATGCTATGTCTCGCGTCACGTTGGTGGTTGACATTACTCTTGCACTTCTTGCATTTTGTAACCGAATATACGTAAATAAACTACCTATGTTTTTATTTGCTACAAGTTAATAATATGGTATTAATATGGTAAATAGTTATGGTATTAATATGGTAAATAATATGGTATTTTTCTAATCCTAAATACCATGAATCTTTTTATGCAATATTTTGTCATAAATGTATTTTTCTAGTGACAAATCTCATCTGAATACATCTAACTGATATGTAATGGAATTTCAATTAATAAAAAAAAAACAAGAAATCCAATAGTTTTGTTTGGTTTTGGTTTAATAAAGGATGGGTTAATAAACCCTAAAATTAAACAAATTTCTTGGATTTTTATGTTTAAATTAAAATTACTAGATGACAAGTCAAGTTTTATATTACAAGACAGGCCCGAACAGTTGCCAGTAAAATATTCTTGTGGGTTACCTTTTTCTTTCAAAATCTTTCCTTTCGTCTTTTAAAAACCCACCTCACCATGTTTATCAGGATCTTTCATCATACAATTTTTTAATACATGGACAACAGATTTACGTACACAGTTTGATCAGATCACCCAGTTCAAAATTACACACTCGCGTCTTGAAGGTATTTAAGATTGGTTTCCTCAAGTTGAACTAATCCCCCTAATAGCAATAATTATTGATGCTTTTAGGCTCGCCTTGACTTGACCACAGTCACAGTACATGAGCCATTGGCAACTTAACACCCGCCCGACCGCTACCTCGCATTCAACCACTTTGAGCTCAGACATCCGCCTCATTTAGGAGTCCCTTTGATTCATACCAACAAATTTACTGCCCAGTTACCAACATTATTATGCAGTCTAGCATATAAGGAGGCGAAGAAGGGTTATTATGAAGAAAGAGTCGACCACCTTAGGCGGGTAAATATTTCTGAATGTTCCATATAGATAGCCAGTGAACGCAGAGGCCTATGATACTACATTTCTGCTTTTATTAATGACAGTATGGTAATTGTTCATGTATTATGACTCTCTACTCTTAAAGCCGTTCATGGAATGAGTTTTTTTTTCATAAAAAAATCTTTTAAAGATAGAATCGACAAATTAAAATAATAACAAATCAATAATAATAACAAAAACTCTAAGTTAAGAGACAAGGTCCGCGATAAAAAATAATACTACAATACAAAATTCGGTTCCCATGGAAATTACTAAAATAAATATTGATAAATAAATATTGTACCCGCCCTACACGAGGACGGACACTTCAACTTCGTCACATGCACCCCAGCGGCCGGGGGCTCAGGCCGGCCCTACACGAGGATGGACACTTCATCTACGTCACATGCACCCCAGCGGCCGGGGGCTCTGGCCGGCCCTACACGAGGATGGACACTTCAACTTCGTCACATGCACCCCAGCGGCCGGGGGCTCTGGCCGGCCCTACACGAGGATGGACACTTCATCTACGTCACATGCACCCCAGCGGCCGGGGGCTCTGGCCGGCCCTACACGAGGATGGACACTTCAACTTCGTCACATGCACCCCAACGGCCGGGTGCTCTGGCCGGCCCTACACGAGGATGGACACTTCAACTTCGTCACATGAACCCCAGCGGCCGGGGGCTCTGGCCGGCCCTACACGAGGATGGACACTTCATCTACGTCACATGCACCCCAGCGGCCGGGGGCTCTGGCCGGCCCTACACGAGGATGGACACTTCAACTTCGTCACATGCACCCCAGCGGCCGGGGGCTCTGGCCGGCCCTACACGAGGATGGACACTTCATCTACGTCACATGAACCCCAGCGGCCGGGGGCTCTGGCCGGCCCTACACGAGGATGGACACTTCAACTTCGTCACATGCACCCCAACGGCCGGGGGCTCTGGCCGGCCCTACACGAGGATGGACACTTCATCTACGTCACATGCACCCCAGCGGCCGGGGGCTCTGGCCGGCCCTACACGAGGATGGACACTTCATCTACGTCACATGCACCCCAGCGGCCGGGGGCTCTGGCCGGCCCTACACGAGGATGGACACTTCAACTTCGTCACATGCACCCCAGCGGCCGGGGGCTCTGGCCGGCCCTACACGAGGATGGACACTTCATCTACGTCACATGCACCCCAGCGGCCGGGGGCTCTGGCCGGCCCTACACGAGGATGGACACTTCAACTTCGTCACATGCACCCCAACGGCCGGGTGCTCTGGCCGGCCCTACACGAGGATGGACACTTCATCTACGTCACATGAACCCCAGCGGCCGGGGGCTCTGGCCGGCCCTACACGAGGATGGACACTTCAACTTCGTCACACGCACCCCTACGGTCGATTCAACAAAATAAGTAGTGGGGAATGGGGGCTTCTGGGCCAGTTCAAGGTCACCCGAGCGATGACGTCATCGATGACGTCATCGAGGTCAATGACCTCATCGATGACGTTATCGATTGCATCATTGACGACGTCATCACCAATGACGTCACATCCATGACGTCACACCCATGACGTCACAGAAATGACGTGCTGATGACGTCATCACCCCTTACGTCACCAAGATGACGTCATCGATGTCACAAAAGGTCAAGGTCACGCTGAAACCTAAAATTTTTCGGCACTTTTGCTGTTTCTCGCACTACGCTCCGAGTTTCAGTCACAGTTACCATGACCTTGACGACTTGGAGCGAATTTGCGATGAGAAACAGCAAAAGTGCTGAGGAAATTTGAAGTTTGCAACGTTACTCTGCCTAAACCGCCATGTAACACCGCTTGGGTGACCTCGAACTGGCCCAGAAGCCCCCATTCGACCATTACTGCAACCGCGATGCGCAACCTACGACAGACACCGAGCGACTGACTGTCCGGCCCCGCACACTCTAGGTATATGGGAAGTGGTGGGGGGAACTGTGATGACCTCGGGAAACTTGAAAATGCCAAGCCAGGTAGCACCGCTTTGGTGCTACCTTAAATTTACACGTTAAAGTGTGATGACCTTGAGGTTGACTGTGAACCGGGGACTTAGGATTGTCTTTAACAGCATGATGTTTTTCCAGAGTTTAAGTGTGGTGACCTTGAACTGGTTAAAATCAAAACTGCACAACACGGATGTGCACCCTACGACAGCCGCCGAGCGACTGACCTCCGGGCCCTGCGTACTCTAGATATATGGGGAAGTGGTGGGGGAAATCTCAAGGTCATTCAAACGGAGTTTTAAAAAATTCAAAGACTACTCTTGTGAGTCTATAGCGATTTCATTGATAGTGGTATGCCAACTTGATCTGTACTGACACGCTCCTAAATAATGTTTGCAAAAACCTGCAAAATGATTGTTGCATAATTTGCAGCCAGTTAGCTGTTTTAGATTAAATTCAATGCAACGTTCAGGGCAACAAGTGTTCTTATGCCCTCTCATCTGGTACACATAAAATGTTTTCAACTCCGGTTTTGGCTTCTTCCAAGACTTGCACTTACACATGCACTGACCAAAAGCTTCACATTTTCTACACGCCAGGCCATCCACCACATCAATATTATTCGGCCATGAAAAACATTTCTGTTCGCAAAAGTAGTTGAGTTGACTCTCCATGTTGCTGTGGTTGAAGGTGCGCAATGAAATGATGCTGTAGTCAGTGAGAGTGTACCTTAATTAAACTTAGTGGAGGGGGAAAGGTCAAGGTCATTCAAACGGAGTTTTAAAAAAGATGACTAGTCGTCCCCCTCCTCCTCGTCCGTCGTACTTGGAGAGCTGTCAGACGAAGAGCCCCGCGCAGGTGCTCCCCAGATGAAATGTATGTATATTTGAAAGCGCAGGCCGGGATCTTGTACCATCAACTCCTTTAATCTATTACATACCAATTCCACTTTGTACACATTGTTAATAATCAACACCCAAGGCTTTGGCTGAACATAACGTGTAGTTGAGTCAGCCTCGCAGACAGTTACATCTTCCGGTGATATTGGAGAGTATAAATGTGTAAAATCTCGTTGCTGAGGCTGGCTTGAAGTTGAAGGTTCTGTGCCGACCCTGGTTGCATCAAAATTCAAATCCATTCTACATTCAAGAGGTCCAGGGTTCCCGTTGAATACATAGAGTAATTTTTGATACAAGACTTCCACTTCTGTCGCATCTTGTAAATGAACAGTCCACCGCAAGGGAAATGCTTCGTCCGTAGTGGAGTCAACTTGAGAAAGAGTCCTGTCCGCCATGGTAGCTAAGCAAGGAATGAGGTGAGCTGCAGTCAGTTGTAACATTATCGAAAAGTAGAGGGAGAAATTTCAAAGTCATTCAAATTGGGTTTAAAAAAAAGGAAGGAGTGGAGGGGGAAAGTTCAAGGTCATCCAAATTGAGTTTTAAAAAAAGGAAAGAAGGTCACTCCCCATCAGCCTTGTCGTTGTCTCCTACATCTTTATCCGCATAAGATTCACTGTATGGGTAAATCGGTGACATTGGTGAGTATTGCGATAAGTGCTGACCGTTGTTGTCCTCCTGCCGCAATGTAACTTGCGACCAATCATAGTTGAAATTCATTTGTATTATGATCCCAGGGTTGTCCCGCAGTATTTCTTTCATCCGTTCGCAAATTGTTTCCAAATAGTGAACACTATCGATGGATAGTGTCCAAACTGCACTCGTTCCAACATCAGTAGTGGAGTCAGCTTGGCTGATGGTGTTGTCCGCCATGGTTGCTTGTCGAACAAGGAATGACGGGTGATGTGATGCTCATGCAGGAACATGGTGAAGTGGTGGGGGGCGTGGTGGAGTAGTGGGGGAAGTTTCAAGGTCATCCAAATTGAGTTTTAAAAAAAGGAAAACCTACAAAGTAACATTGAAACTTTCCAACTGATGGTGGCGGGCGTTTTCTTCTGCAACCTTGCCGACACATGTGACTATGCCATACAGTATGAAAAGTACAACCATAATAAGGCCGAACAATAAAAGATAGCCGTTGACTATCATGATATTTTCTGAGTGGATCTGCTTTCTTCTTATCGCCCTCTCCTGCATCCTCTTCTCCAACTCGTGGACGAAGTCACAGCATGCGTGAGGACATCTTTCATCTGTTGGTAGGTTTGCCATTGTTGATGTTGTCGGTTTGGCTGTTGAAGATGGAATGAGGTTTCCAATTGTGATGTACCATGTACACCAATAGTCAAGTGGTGGGGGTAGCGAAGCAGTGGAGGGGGAAGTTTCAAGGTCATTCAAACTGTGTTTTAAAAAACCTATCTTGTTACTGAGCTCATATGTCAGTAACAAGATAGGTGTTTTGCTCTTTTACTTCTTTAATATAATGAAAAAATAAACATATTCTACAATGGTTAGAACAAGAAATACAACTGCTAGTCAGCTGAAGTAATCCAAGTTGTCCGGCTCGGTCTTCATGGACGTCGGTGAGGAAGCTGTCGAGGAGTGTCCAGGCTCTTCCTTTGGCTGCCGGGTGTTCCGTATATTGCAAGCGTAGACTTGCACATTTATACGGTAGCCTCTTGCCACCATTAGCTGCAACTCCTTGTACAAATCGTTCAGCTCCTGTTGTGTCTTGATAGTCACCTCCTCATAGCTGGCACAGCTTACGTTCAGAGACATCCTGATGTTGTTAGGTTGGCTGCTGGATTAGAAATGAAGCCGAGGCACAGCGCTTGGAGGTATATGAAAAAGTGGTGGGGGTGTTTGCATTCAAACAGGTTTGACTTGTAGCGTGATGGTGGGGGTAACTGTGAAATGCAAAGGTCAAGGTCACCCGCGAAGTTTAAAAAAAAATGCAACATATCAATATGTGACAAACTTCACATATTGATATGTTGCATTTTTTGTCTTTTGTATTTTTTGTTTTTTATGGTTTATTTATTTATAAAACATTACAATAACATATGTACAACAGTAAAACTTAAATCTAACACTGCTGCTTGTCGGCGATGTGGATGGTCAACTCGGTGGAATTGCTACCCGTGCAACCGTGGGAAACCAGGTAGAGACAGCCGGGTTGGATGGAGCGCAGATCCTCGTTCTGGAGGAGATGGACGAACCGTTTCGGCAGGTAGACTTGGAACTTGGGCTCATCCCCCGGAGTGAACGGTGCCTCGCTAAGACTGCAGCAGATGGCCTCTCCAACTGTAGTCTCCATCTTCTTCATGGCGTGGATAATGTAGTGCTTCTCGTCTTTAAGTTCGGAACACTTCTTGACGGGTAGTATGGTAGATTTGGAGTGAGCATTGAACTGCTCAACCAAAGTTTGCAGGAACTGGTGAGATGCCATGGTCGAGATATAGATCGTCTTCTTCGTCTTCTTGCTGGGAGATGTTGTCGTCTCGGAATCTCGAGTAATACTCATGCCAGGTCCCGGTCTGCTCCTCACTTATATAACCCCCGTTACCCCCACCACTCCCCATTTCCCCACTTTGAAGGTAAGATGCGAGTTTATAGGCGTTTTTTAAAGCGCAATGTCTATCTTTTTCATGTTCTGGACTTTTAGTACAAATACAAACATTTTCCACCGTATACTTGTAATTTTTATCCAATTCCACATCATTAACCGGAACATGAGTAAATCCTTCGATCCATATTTTCTTTTCCAGCCCCTTTGTGTAAATATTGGTAAACTTGTCTGAAAAGTGATGCATAATGTGATACAAGTCCGTGTAACTTGTAAAACCATCATACCAATCAATATGATGGAAATGTTTTGAAATCCATCTGTTGGTGGTAGCGGCTTTACTAGTTAAAGATGAATTAGAACATGGTGGTTTAAATAAAAACGAATAAGGAACACTTGTATTCATGTCCAAAAACACAAGTTCTTTTATAATGAATCTATCATCATTACCACGAAACGCTTGAAACTCAATAATACCAGGCTTGGACTTTACTTGTTCTTCTTCTTCTCCCTTGTCCATTTTGAAGGTCACACGTCTGCTCATTATGAAGTCAGGAGGTCAACTGATTTCCACACCACGGTAGGTACTGCTTTTATACCAGGCCGTACAGTTGTTGGCGCGTTGGTGTATATTTAACGTGGGCACCGTCCCCAATAGGCCTAACCCCACAAAATGTTGGTTATTGTTTTAGAAACTAACCATTGTCATTTAAGTTTCCATCTTTATATTTTCCTTGTTTTCGTTTTCATCACTAACACTTGATTCTTCTTCTCCATCTTCCTCTTCTTCCTGTTTTACTGATTTTTTATGTAGTTGAGCGTACTTTTCCAATTGTCTCCACATTTGTACTTCATGAGGAACCCTATTGAATATAGAAGTATCCACAGGCCCGTACAATATAGGTGCGTCCGGTTGTTTGTCCAAAGTGTCTTCCAGATAATCTTTAATGATTGAACTTGAAAACACCAGTTGTCTCAAGTATCTTGTTATTGGTTCAGTTGCACAAGTTAGAATAAAAAACTCTTCTCGATTAAGTTGAATCTTGTTATCATGTCTTGTTGTGTCTCTAAACCGCAACTGATGATCACCACGATGTTTAACAATATCGATTTCCACATTTGAATCCAAAAGGCCTACTCTTGTCTTTCTTCCAAACATGTTACTACTTAAATAGCATTCTAGCAGATGCAAGTGTTTCATAAACGATTCCCAAGCAGTGTCCGTAAACAAAATCATTTTGGGTCCATGAGTTAAAATTACAGTAGGTGAATAATCCGTCGATTTCATAACACCGATTAAAACACTTTTGTCCAAACTTGATGAAATTGGATAAAATATTCGCAAGAATACCTCACTCAATATGTTAGGAGAAATATTATCTTCAATATCCCTTTTCCTCTTCTGTACATTCTTTCTTCTTTTACCTTTTTCCTCAACATTATTACTAGCGTGTAGTTGTCTGCAAGGGTTGTGTTCATCTCCTTCCGGTTGACCTTGAAGATCTAAAAAGTCAGATATCTCCTTCTCAATATCTACTACATTTTCTGGTGTACCACTAGGAGAAGCCATATTGAATACGATGCTACCCATACAACAACAGGCAACAAACTGATGAGGAGCGACCTAAACGCTCAAACTAAACTGCCTGTTTGTAAACTAAACTCAACTAAACTGCCTGTTTGTAAACCAAATATAATATACCTGGCTCGTTCCACATAATTAGATGTTTTAACAGTCCAAGTGTGGCGATCCGTAGCTGGCAAACTGGGATGTTCATGAAATTCCCAACTTCTAAAAGGAATTACAATATCACGATCAGCCTTTAACTTTCTTAATAGTAGCATTCTATGCTCATCAGCTAATTTAACATGTAGAACTCTCCATACAATCTTGTCTAATGTTAATTTCCATTCTAAAGTTGCATCTGTTGTACCGTCTGGAGCTTTAATAATGTCTTTATTGTTTGAAGATCTCAACAAAACTAATTCCTGTTTAACATTTAATATAATTTTTCTATAATCTTCAGCAAAACCAAGCAACAAACGTAACGGAATATGAAAATCAAAATTTCCATTTGTATCTGGAGTGATTGTGTCTTTTGCAGGTAAAACCCATCCTGCAGGTTGTATTAAATTGGTTTCATTAGGTGATATAGATGTTAATCCCTTTAAAGTTGTTGCAATACCTACTTTTTTAGTGGAATCAACTGTTACACCTGATATTTCATATCTAATTTCATCAAAGAGGAAAGCCATAGGATTATTTATAAATGGAACTGTTGTACCAGTAGTAGTACCGTCCTTTTTAGTAACCTTTCCTTCAATATACAAGTAACTTTCACATCGTAGTGTGTAAATGTCCTGATTTTGTATGGGAATACGAATTTCATCGTTATTGTTTAATTTTGATGAAGTGTAAGGGTTGTGGGTGTGATATTCTTTTTCCCATAGGGTTTCGTCGAATGTCGGACCCTGCGCTATATCCAGTATATCCATAATCGGTTAATTTTAATCCAATTCTCTCTAAGAAACGAATGTTCTCGCGTGTTAACTCCTCCACAGCTGAAGAGCTACTAATGCGGTTTCCCGTAGGTTGTTCGCTTTTAAATGTTAAACCCATGATTTTGTATTAAAGTGTCGATTTTAAATGTAATCTAACCGTAATAGGCTCTTCTCGGAAATCTATCAAGTTACCGTCTTGATCCAATACGTTCAACACGATGTCTGAAATGAAAGTGGTGTTCAACGGTAGATATACCAGGTTTTGTGGTTTTTCAACAATTTTAAATCCAGGTGGTACACTTGGGTAAAAAGTATGTATTATATGGGTATTTGCTCCATCTCTGTAAGCTCCTTGTATAATGTTACAAGTTATGTCTATACTATTGACTTTTAATATTGTTACAGTTTGTTTACCGGAATGTGTTTGATTTGGTTCTAAAATTGCTCCATCTTTGGGAAATCCTAATAAATCACCAATTGAGTTTGGTTGAGTAAAATCTATATAATATTCGGAAGTAATTTCAGCTTTCATCGTATTATTATTACCTTTTAATGTTATATTGTCTTTTCCCATTTTAGTTTGCAAAAATTCATTTATATGATCAATTTCATAGGATCCTGTGGGTAACCTGCACTCTTGTAAGTCTGTAAATTTCCCACTGGCATCTTTTCCTTTATAATAATGCAATAAGTTATTTTTACCTTCCGTAACATTGGGAATAGAGTTGTAAGTTGTAAAATCCAATAGTGCCGCCTCCCAAAATCTTCCTTTTTGCAAGCGTAACGCTGGAAAAAGCATACTTCGTAAAGTGGACGATTTTCCTGTTAATGATACCGTATAGGAAGACATCTCAATAGTGACTGATACTTTTAGCTAGAAATTCTAAACATAAATGGCCGCATATTAATGTGTTATCAGGTTGTTCTCTTTTATAGTTGTAATATATGTTTTTAGCAGATTTAAAGTAATCTTGAAGTTCTTTTGGTGGTGGCAGGTTACCGAAACTATCGAAATAATATACATTGCTATTCAGTTTCTTATAACACACCCAATGGGTGCCAGGCCCTTCAGTATTATCCAAATTTACGATTCCAGTCTCATTTTTCCATATTTTCTTTGGTAAACTGTCCTTCATGAATACTCCGCGAAAAAATGGTATTTTTAAACAGGAAATATATCTGAATAATTCAACATTAGTCAACGCTTTATGTGGTATAACTAATTGATTTCTTTTATTTAATATGCACGATACGGTCTTAGGTATAGACCTGCCCCGTTTTTTACCATTGACCATATTGTCGGTTTTTTATTATTTTTCTTCGTAGAACGTCTTTTTAGTCTAATATTACCACCATGTTTCTTCATGGTTGATCCTTTTTTATTCCTACCCCTCCTTTTTCCACCTCCTACCGCTGTTTTAGCCTTCATACCTGCTGTTACCGCTAAAGCTGCTGCTTTTTCCGCAATACTAGCGTCACTAGACTTTACTCGTTGCCAAGCTATATTTGCTAGCTTTTTATCAGCGATTGACCTATTTTTTGAATCGGTAAATGTGGAATATGCGATATCGTGTTCTTTACAAGCCTGATCTAACTTATTTATGCCTGGATCGCCTCTTTCCAGTCGTTTTTGCAATTTAGTTCCTGGTCCGCAATACTGATAACCTCCCGGTATGTGAAATTCGTATGGTAAAGCGTCTATTGCTCTGTTTACGATAGATCCTACTGGAATACGATTTAAAGCTTTACTTAACAGAGAAACCGCTGTGGACGTGATACCGCCTCCTTTCCGTATAGTGTCTCGATATGGACTGGTGTAATGAAATGCCATGATTGTCTTTTATATTCGAAAAGCGTAACCTATGTGTTACCTCTATGACAGGTTGCACATAAATGAAGTCATTTATTGGGTTATTTAATTAAATATCAATATCACCCCAATCTGATGATCTAAACTTTTGCGTATTAGGGTTTGTAAAGTATTTATTAAAAATTTCCCGTTTAACCCAATTACCTCTATCGGATTCGGACACCCAACTATGATGTGTACGGGTTGCAATAAGATTGTATACATCAAATAATGCATTTCCTAAAACTTTAATAAGAAAATTAACAGTGACGGCATTATCCACATGTTCAGGGTCTTTAAGGTCTGTTATACGTTTATTATTACAAGTATACACTTTGCTATCCATTTGTGATAATGTGATAGCCTGTCCTACAGTTGCAGCATCATTTGCTTCTCTTCCTTGCGCCATGTTTGTTATTTTTTTATTACTACATATAAAAAACGCATGGTAATTATTTGGATCTAGATGTACTGTTTGTCCTAAGGCAGCCACGTCTCTATCTGCATGACCCCATGACACATTTGATAACCTTCCATACATGCAATCCCAATAAGCGTTTTTGTATGTCAATAAATGAAATTTTTCATTACCTTGAATAAAGTCATCCCCTTGCTTTGATAATACTTCATCTCGTTTTGCAAATCCAGTTGTTTCTTGTTTTAAAGTCTCTTTCATTTGACCCACTGTTGCACCATCAGATGGTGCTGAACCATCTTTTACATTCGCCAAACAATTGCCAAGACAATCGATAACTCCCACATCACGTATGACACAATGATCTTTTATATATTTGAGATTTACAGCATCATTTTCATTTTTTGGATAACCTATATCGTTAATAACAAATTTATAAAAAGAAAATCCATCTTTTGTCTTTTCAGGTATCAAGGAATGTAAATAGCGTCTATTTACGCTGTCTTTTGCATCTTTAGGGTCATCTACGTTGGATATACGTTTATTGTTAGCACTATACGTTTTCCCATTGAATTTTAACGTATTTTTTAATTCAGATGCCAAATAACCTTTGTTTATTGCATCACCGTTTTGATTTGGTTTACCAACGTTGATAATTCTATGATCTTCTGCGTCATATGTGTTATTTTGTAGTCTTAATGTTGGCGATATCTTTTCCTTTAATATTTTTAAACTTATTGCATCGTTTTCATCCGTAGGATCTTTTATGTTTTTTAACCTTTTATTACTCATATCATAATCTCCATCAGGTGTTTGTGGTAAACCAGCACTTCTTTTTAAACTATTCGCATAATATAACCCATCCGAGGAGTAACGTCCGAACTTGTCGACACTCATGATGCAACTGAATAGTAATCTAGGGAGTAACGCATTTTTATGAGATTACCCCACGGTTTCGGAGTTCATCCACTAAAGCCACCCATTCGTTTTCCAATCCAGTATGACCCGCTTCTTTAGCTTCATGTATTAGTTTCATTCTATCCACCAATTTATTGATATTATTGTAATAAATCACATTTGTGTTATATAGTTTCTTCACTAAACCTGTACCTGTAACAGATTTGTTTCTTTTTCTTGGTTCTGGAGCACTTATATCCAAAGTGGATGACACAAACCTTCGTTTTACAGGTTTTCTTGGCATTATCAGCATTGGTTGTCTTCTCGTTGTCGGTATTAACTTGGATACAAATTCTCTATATTTTAAAGACCTAGATCTAAAAACTGGTTGGTCAGCTAAATACTTCCTCCTGTATGCATTGGTGTGTTCCAAAATCTGTTTATATGCTTCCATGTCTTCTTCTTTAACTAACAATTCTAAAGGCTTTTTTTCAAATAATAATTCAAATAATCCTCTTGTGCCCTTATATCTTTGATTACCAACAATAATATTATCATGTTCATCAATGTTTACCGGGCTATTACCCACCATTAAACCTTCTTCTGTTAATCTTACTCCATAACTATGGTAGTTTTTATTAGGATTTATTCCAGCTAACATTTTTATCATGTATTTCCTTCCTAAAGGTCCTTTGTTATGAATGTTTTCACCCAACAAGCTTATGTTTGACGGACCTTCCCTTGCTTCTTCTTCTTTTTCCTCTTCACTAGCAGTTGATACATCTTCATGTCCTCTTTTAGCTTTTACTTCATATAATTCTCTTATACCACTATAGTCTGGTGATTCTAGCTCTCTTTCAGGTTCTCCACCGGTAAAACCACTATATGTAGAGGATTCCAGGTCTTCATCACTAAAATCTTCTGATTTTACATTTTCTCTTTCAAACTTTGTAATAGGTGCAATTGCATCTCCTTCCAAAACGGGTTTAGCAAATTTTTTGTTTAATTGTTTCAAGGGTTCAGTAATAGGTTTAAAAGTAGATTCAAGAAATTTCTCCCTTTCGCTAATACCTAATTTTAATGCTCTGTTTTTATCTCGAATAGAATCACTAAGTGATTTTATTTCCTTTATTAACTTTTCTTGGTTAACCATGTTTGTAGCAAGACGTGTTGTACAACAATGAATGTTTTACATCATGATCAGTGTATTAGTATAAATTTATCAAATCCTATCCTGTATCGACCATTGTTTAGCGGTTGTTCCTTCATAATTGTTAAAAACCCATACTTTTCAGCCCAAGCCTTTCCACACAACTCTTTAAATCGTTCAAATGGCATATCCGCACTTACATGGTCATAATATATGTGTTTTAGGTTGGTTTCATCCTGTTTAAATACAATTAACATGTATGCATTGTCTCTAATGAGCTGTTTCGGTATTTTGCTGTAAGTTTGACCAATATACATGCTATCTATGTTGTTATGTCGACCCATGGCAAAGTTATTTCTTATTGTATTTTGATTTTCACAAGATACATCGTCAAATATAAATACTGAGAATGGTTTAGCCTCTTGCGGTTGCATGACACTCTCGCTTGCGTTAAATTTAAAATATTTAACTTCAGGCACATTATTGAGTATTTGTTCCAATAACTGATATTTTGGTTGTTGTAGTGACTTTGAAAATACATATAAATTATTAAAACGTAATCCTTTAGGGTTTGTAATCAAATTGAATACTACATTTGTTTTTCCACAATTGGAAGGACCGGTAACTAGACAACGAACCGTGTTTGGTAACAAAACACCATGTTTCCCAGTATTGAATTGAGAACCATCCACTGTGAGTTCATCTATATTATTAATAGTAAAATTGTCTTTTTGCGGTATTATCTCCATCCTTTGTAATGGTTTAACCCAAAATGATGCTCTATCGTAATATTAGATCCTCTTTAGGTATCCATGAATCTTCCGTCTTATTAAATCCTAACCATCGTACTTTAACCTTATCTTTTTTCCGTTGCAACACCTTTTCAACTAAATATACATCACCTACTGTTGACTTTAACATTTCATGTCCATAAAACCCTCCTTCCAGCAATTGTCCTTTATTATCTTTTAAAATGTAAGTTTCTGGTATTGTAGGTTGCACCTTAAATACGGTAAATACCTCATTTGTCCAGTTTGGAAGATATCTCTTACTAAATACACCTTTGTATTTGCTTATTCGCACTTTATCACCAACATTAAACCTTTTAGGCTTTAGTTTTTCAATTTTTGGTTTAGTATTCATTTTTATACGTTTTAATACAAGTTTTTCATTTTTATTAGTCACTTGGCTTGGTTTCATACCGATAGTTCTATGAAACTTGTTATTGTAATCGCTTATAAGTTTTGGTAACATATCAATCCATACGTGTGATCCTCTGTTGGAAAACATCTTATACATGGCACCTTTTAAAGTTCTGTTAAATCTTTCAATTATTGATGCTTTTACCTCTGAATTAGTTGAGTAATGGTTAATGTTATGTTTTTTCATTAAATTTGCAAATTCCTTATTAAAATATTCTTTTCCATCATCAGTTTGTAAATGTTTTATAGTATGTTTGTCTCTTTGTATAGCTGTTTCCATTGCTTTTGTAACACTTTTGCCACTTTTATCTTTTAGTGGTAAAGCATCTGCCATTTTTTAAAAACAATTAATAATAGTCAATATGTATTTAAATCCTCTATTTTGTTTACTGTAAGGAATCATTTCGATTAAATCCGCTTGATATAAATCATTTATTCCTTTTATCACTGTATTTCTTCGCGGAAACTTTCTTCTTGCAGGTTTATGAAGCTCGTTGACAATTTCTTGCTTCAAGTTCTTCATATTGCAGGTTTGAATGTTTCATGTATCACATGTATAATCACAATGAATGTTGTCTTAAATATTCACATGATTTATATAGGTCAAGGTCATCCAAACTTGTGTAAAAAAATGGGGAACACGGCGTTGGACTTGCCGTGTTCCCCATATTTTTACGGAAGGAGAAAGGAATAAGGTCGAAGTTGTAGAAGGACGAAGAATAGGTTACTAGTTGATAGGGTTTAGAGAGTAGTGGCCGAAAGGAAGAGTATGGATTTTATCCGGCATAATATGCCTTTTATCATCTTGAGCTGATAGTGCTCTTTTAACTTCAGTGACACTGTAGACCTCATGTTTAAAGCTTCTGATAGTGTTGAACGTTGCAGACATTGTAGAATCTTCAAACAAGCAGGTCTTGTAATGGTCAAATGTCACATGTTTCTTTAAGTATGATGTTTTGACTCCTTTAGCTTTCTTCACTGTCGGTATGTCATTTTCCATATACATCTTGAAGGAATATAATTTGGACATCAGCGCAACTATTTCCTCCAAAGGCATTCCATTTGCGTCATCTTTAAATTTTCCAATTACTTTTTTATTCTTTTCATTATAATTTGGATGGTTCTTTGGATAGTCAGAGAAGTCAAAGTCGTCTTTGTATGGGAAACTCCTTAGATCTTCATACATGTCCAAAGTCTTTATCCAGTAGATGAACGCGTCGGTATCCATGTATGCAACTCCAATGTTGTCTCTTCCGTAGTGTTTAACCATTTTGTTGTAATGGAAATCATACATCAGAGTTTTACTTATATCCAAAATCGACATTCCAATGTATAACGGACGATCCATCACTATTGTTGTTTTCTTCATACTAACGGCGACTAGATCTTCGTTTATAATCATGGATGTTCCAAAATTTGGTTTTTGCACTAATTTTTCCAATTTCCTAGGATCACTTACTAATTTTACAATCTTGTGTTTTCTTTTGTTTTCCAAGGTCTTCCCAAAGATGGCGTTGTTCATCAATTTGTAAAAGTCCTTTTCAAATGCTGATGTTGCTGCTGCTCTTCTTGTAGTGTTGGAATCAATATATGGTTTCAACCAACAAGACTGGGTGAATTCAATTGCTCTATGAATTCTTACTAAACGTAGACCCAATTCAAGAGCTTGTTGAACTACCCAGTAGTGAGCCACATACCGATCTTTATTCTCCAAGGTCATCATCAATTTTGGCCATCTTCCTGTTGGTGAAACTTCAGTCTTGGCTAAGAGAGGCAAGTCGTAGTGATGATCATGAAGGTGCTCTGGATATTCAAAATCACAGTCCAAAATATAACCTTTTTGACCATTTTTTGGGATCTGTGAGATGTCGCCGATGGTGGCCGGGTCGATCCATTTGAAGTCAGCGTAAGGAAGCGGATTTGACATTGCCCAACCATAAAGGTTGTTTGCGTCAAAGTAGCCAAGGTAGAGTGATGGTTGTCCCTCGTCGAATCCTGGGATGTACTTGTTGTTAGCTTTGACATGACGTGTTACAGCTTGTGTCAAACCGCCTCGTACACCAGATTCTATCATGAGCACCATATCAATATCTGTTAGAAGTTCCAATCGACAGTTGGTTGACTTCAGCATAGCTTGCCATGCTAATCCTGGAGATGTGTACGAGTGCAGAGGGTCCAGTCCATAGGCGGAGAAGCAGGTGTTTCGAAATTCTTCCATCACATCGCACAGCAGAGTTACGTCCAATTTTATGTAAAAGTCAGAATATTCCCCTAAGGTTTGAATGTTAAGTTGGTTCCAAACATTACAAGCATGATTGTAGTCTTCAACGGTGATTGCACTTTCATTTAACTTGCTATTGAAGGCTTCAATCGGTGGCAGACTGGTTTCTTCAAATTTTTCTGCAGAAGTTATGTAATCATAGGGGAACACTCCTTTACGCATTACTAAGTCCAATTTATCTTCAGGTACAATTTTGCTGGTTTCTTTTAAGTCTTCTCTTCTTAGGTTCTCAGACAATTTGCTCAAACTAGATGACATAAATCTATAAGAGTCTACGAAGCGAAGTTTAATTTTACCTACTGTTTTTGAGAAACTGATGTACTTCTCCAATGTTTCAGCTAATACTTCAATTTTTCCATCATCCCGTCCTAACTCTGGGATAATGAAGTGGGAGTCATAGCCGCTAAGATTGTGTAACACGACAGGGATAAAGTTTGGTAGTTTGTAATTTATATTGCATGAATTACAAGCAGCTCCTCTGTATAACCCTGTCAGGTGATCGTGATCTCTTACTTTTTGATTTTCTTCACTGAAACTCTTCTTGCATAAATAACATCTTGTTGCTGAATTGTATTCTTCTAGTTGATTTTGGTTCAAAGGTTCCATAGGTAAAACATTACCGAATAAGCGTTGCACCTTTTCAGCAATATCATACAACTGGTCTACAAAATACTTAGCGGCTTTTTCCCCACGGTAGAGTATTGGAGTGGATGTTAACCCATAGTCTTGCAACTGTTCTTCAGGCAAAGTGGATTTCACCAATAAGCAAAAACTGTTAGGTTGATGCAATTGATATTTGGTTCTTCTAGTCACCTCACCATTCGGAACCTCCTGTGGTACTAACGTGGATTCGAAATCTGCGTAGACGGCTACTGGAATCCGATATTGGTGAACTGTTTTGTTGAATTGGATGAAAGCTCGAGATGGCGGTGGCAGACTAATCTTCACTTCATAGTTGTCATTACAAAGTCTTTGATGTTCCATCAACCACTCCGATCCTCCACGTCTCAAGTCTTTATTTGTGAAACAAAAGCATCTCTTACACACTGTTACTCTAATTTTCTTTTTAGTCACTTGTCGTCCAACCAAAGTTTCAAAGTTCTTGATGTAAACATAATGTGATATTTCACCTTTGGTCAATAGCAGCAAATCTGTATGATTTTGATGTTCAGTCTTTGTAACTCGTAACGGGTATACATTATTTGATTCGTCTAAACCAAACACATTAACTGAAACTCCTGGGTTTTTTCTTTCGAATTTAGCAACATCATTAAGACTAACAGGATACGACATACCTTGGAAGTTATAGCGGTGTTGAACAGTTTCGTATGCTACGCTAGGTCTACAGGGATGGTCTTCCACATATTTTGCTAACATTGCATACCGGAAACATTCATTATCCTCATTTTTCACATTGATACATGATTTAGTATCTTGGATCACCTTTGGTAGAGGGATAAAGCTGCTACCTCTCATACCATATCCATGCTTGTGAACCCTCACATCCATACCTTCAATCGATGATAGCGTCCAGCCAGATCCTCTTCCTTCGTGTTCTTGGAGTTTCATTAGCAGTTCATACAAACATTCTTCTAAGATTTCGTTGATATCAGATGTGGTTGTAAGGGTTCGGTTTTTAGCAATGAATGCTCTCGGTGAGTTTTCACCATCGGTATTAGTAAACATAGCCTCCAACACCAATCCAAATTTAATAAAGTTCAATCTTGCCAATTCTTCCATCAATGTTTTTACAACTAGATTTTTAGCTTGGGTTATAAAGTTTTCCAATTCCAATTGCACATTATTAATTTTGAAATGAGTTACAACTGGTCCTGGCAAGGCTGTGGTGCGCAGTTGTCTTATATCTTCCACTTCTTCTGTATCCTCTTCTTCCATATCCTCTTCTTGGGTACGCAGTTGTTTTACATCTTCCACTTTTTTTTCTTCCATTTCCTTTTCAATAAATCCTTCAGCTGTAGATGGTCCAGCTCCGGCAAATTGAATAACACTTGGTCTTCTTCTTTGCATTAACTGTAAATAGCTAGCCCAGTCCTTCTGCTTCTGGGGTGTTTCCAAAAACCGATCAATCGCATCCAAGTCTTCTTCACTTACTACAATCTCTTCTTTTCTGTTCTCTTCACGATGCAATTCTCGGTGTAACTGTAGATAGCTATCACAGTCGTCCATCTGCTTCTGGTAGTTTTCCAATAACCGATCAAACGCATCCAAGTCTTCTTCACTTACAACAATCTTTTCTTTTCTGTTCTCTTCATGATGCAATTCTCGGTGTAAAACAAAGATATCTTCATCTTGGAAAAACTCACCACAAATATCGCAAAGAGCCATTTTTTTACAGTTTGGCTTTGAGTGTGCACTCGGTGAATGTCCAAGCAATAATGAGCAGCGCGCTCAACCGGGTCCCTTTATACCCGAGGTTGAAGGGTGGGGGAAGATGACGTCATATACATCCGGTTTATCAATCATTTAGTAAATTTGGCTTTTAAACACCCATTTTCAATATATTCTTCAACAGGCTTGATAAACCAATAATGTTTGGTCTAAATCCACTACTTTGTACAAATTTTTTGAAAGATGTCTGTTTGAGCAAGTTTATGTGGAACAAGGTCACTTGGAATTATTATTTTTAGCGGGGATAGAGCACTGCAATAGAGCCATGGTATAGAAGTGGTGTATCCATCCAATTGGTTTGCCCTTTTTTTATACCCCCCACAAACTATGCATTTATGTAGGTCAAGGTCGCGTAAAGATACCCTTTGAGCGGGGATAAACCACTAAGCAGCATGCTAGTCCATTGCCGCAAAGTGATCTATCCCCCGCTCTGTTCTACAAAACCTCAATCAAGTCCAAGTTCAAGTCCTAGTTTAACACTTGGTTGGGAGAATTACATTAGTTTGATGCTTATTTCTACCGTTACACTTGCTCCATTCTCAAAAAGATATAAATAATATAATCCTGGATACTGTTTTGTTTCACGTCCTGCATGTTCCTTAATAAAGTCAAAAGCCAATCTTTTTGAATATTCATTATGAAACACCTCTCTCACACAAACAAGAATTTTTTCTTCCACCAATTTCAGTTGAATTGATGTTAGTTTGCTTACATCATCCTTGTCTATCAGGGGTAGCTTGTAGGTGAAAGTATTTGGCGGTAGTTTGTGCGTTCTGTCAAGTAAACAACAAAATTTTTTATACAATTTCTTCTCATTGTCTGTAATACTATTAATACCAATCAGATTATAGTACAAAGGTTTATAAGGTATACGACGAGACATTTTTGGTCACCGGTCTTCTTAAGAATGAGCTCCTGGACAGCCACTTCCAACGAAAGCTGGAGCGTGAATGAGAAGTGCGTGCAACCTGACCGCCTTATATCGCCGCCGGGCGACCACGCCCAGGATATTAGGGTGGGGGAGGGGGTGGGGGAGGGGGGTGGGGGTGGGGGAGGGTGGGGGAGGGGGGGGCACTTCTCGTCCGGAGCAAAAAACTTTTTGGTCAAGGTCAAAAATTTTTCAAAAAAAATTTAAAGGGGGGGGGACTTTTAAAAAAATTAAGCCCCATGGTATTCTTATGTTACCATCGCTGTAGTCTCCGAAAAGATACAACTATGGACAACTCCAAACTTGTGTTAGTAATGCCTACCCATTAATGTTTACAAAGTACTTTAATATATTTACTGTGTTAAAAAACATGACTGTTAAAGATTTGAAAACTTTTATATATATAGGTCAAGGTCACGAAAAACTTGAAAAAAATTAAGCCCCACACCCCCCTATGAGGGTGTGGGGCACTTGGGTTGTCATCGCTGTAGCCTCCGAAGAGACCCAACTATGACAACTGGGCAACATCCAATGTCGTGTTCCCTTCGCCAAGCGAGACTTACTGCATTGTCTTTTCAATAGCTAACAAAAGTTCATTTTCATAATTTTGAGTTTCCAGGAGGAAACAAACTGAGGACACCCTAATGGCTTACGTCCTCGGTCCGAGTGCAGAGGCCGCCGCAACCTTTTGCATGCCAGCGTACAAACGGACATACTCCCACAACCCCAGCCGCAACCTGTTGCATGCCTGAGAGGAGCCTAACAATACTTCAAACTGACTTTACACGGGGGCCTACTCCCGTAACCCTATCTTTAACATTTTAAATTTAACAATGCAGTAAATTTTTACAAGTCCTTTGTGGGTCAAGGCCACACGGACATTAAAAAATTTCGGCCCCCGTACATCCATGGCGAACCACGAATGTTCGGGGGCCTTGGGGACTAAAAAACACAAATAGCTAACAAAGATTCATTTACATAATTTTGAGTTTCCAGAAGGGAAACTAACTGAGGACACCCTAGTGGCTTACGTCCTCGGTCCGAGTGCAGAGGCCGCCACAACCTTTTGCTTGCCAGCGTACAAACGGACATGCTCCCACAGCCCCAGCCGCAACCTGTTGCATGCCTGAGAGGAGCCTAACAATTATGAAAAGTGGCTTTACACGGGGGCCTACTCCCGTTCCCTATCGTTACAATTTACTTTGAGCATTGAAAAAGCTCAAGGGGGATTGCTAAAACAAGCGTATACACTTTAGGAAAATATAACACACTTACAACACACAATTGAGCTCAACGTAGTCAATGCTGGAACAAGCACATACACATTAAACACATATGACAAACAAGACACAAAGAATAAAAGACACACAGGAGACATAGGGTACAAGTAAAACACTCTCATATAAAACAATTCCCAATACCCAAACGCAAGCGCAATATCTTAGAACTAATACAAGTCTTAAAGTTAGAGTAGACTTCGCTAAACACTGAAGGCGCCATTCAGTGTTTAGTGAGGCCTATGGCGGTCCGTCCCGATCGTTCACGTTCAACGCGCGGGAGCGGACTGCAAGCCGGCAACTTTTTGGTCAAGGTCAAAAATTTTTCCGAAAAAAAAGTTAGGGGGGGTGTGGGGGGGAAGGGGGAGGGGGTGGAGGAGGGGGTGGGGGAGGGGGGGGGGTAAGTGGGTCAAGGTCACCCACAACACTTCTACTCTAAGTGTTGGCTATACCCCCACCACAACTGAGTCCCTAGGCTGCACAACACCGCTCCGCCAGTATGTCTCCAGCTTCCATGCGGTGCGTTTCGCTGTTCTCTAACTCTCTATATGTAAGTATTTTTACAAGTTTTGAATCTAGGTCAATACACTTTAACTCTGGAACGATATCGACTTGTACTATTTCTGTGTTTTGACTCAAGGTCATCACACTTTAACTCTGGGATGATTTCGACTTATAGCATTTCAGTGTTTTAACTCAAGGTCGTCAAACTTTAACTCTTTGGCGGGATCGACTTGTAGTATTTCTGTGTTTTGACTCAAGGTCACCACACTTTAACTCTGGGACGGGATCTACTTGTAGTATTTCTGTGTTTTCACTCAAGGTCATCACACTTTAACTCTGGGATTATTTCAACTTATAGTATTTCAGTGTTTTGACTCAATGTCACCACACTTTAACTCTGGGACGGTATCAACTTGTAGTATTTCTATGTTTTTACTCAAGGTCATCACACTTTAGCATGTAACTTTAAGGTAGCACCGAAACGGTGCTACCCGGCTTGACATTTTCAAGTTTCCCAAGGTCATCACAATTTCCCCCACCACTTCCCATATACCTAGAGTGCGCGGGGCCGGACAGTCAGTCGCTCGGTGTCTGTCGTAGGGTGCGCATCGCGGTTGCAGTAATGGTCGAATGGGGGCTTCTGGGCCAGTTCGAGGTCACCCGAGCGGTGTCACATGACGGTTTAGGCAGAGTAACGTTGCAAACTTCAAATTTCCTCGGCACTTTTGCTGTTTCTCATCGCAAATTCGCTCCAAGTCGTCAAGGTCATGGTAACTGTGACTGAAACTCGGAGCGTAGTGCGAGAAACAGCAAAAGTGCCGAAAAATTTTAGGTTTCAGCGTGACCTTGACCTTTTGTGACATCGATGACGTCATCTTGGTGACGTAAGGGGTGATGACGTCATCAGCACGTCATTTCTCTGACGTCATGGGTGTGACGTCATGGATGTGACGTCATTGGTGATGACGTCATCAATGATGCAATCGATGACGTCATCGATGAGGTCATTGACCTCGATGACGTCATCGATGACGTCATCGCTCGGGTGACCTTGAACTGGCCCAGAAGCCCCCATTCCCCACTACTGTCACCTACGATAGTCTCCCTATATAAGAGATGCCGGACGAGACAGTTTTAGTTGGGTACGAAGATGACGTTGCGACACTCATCGCTGCACGAAAGTTGAGCTTGCCCACATGAAGCTGAACCAAGTCATGCGCATTGTCCACGAATGGATGAGTGGACAACGGACTGTCCCTCGCATTGAGCAAGACAGTTACTGATATTCTCACGAAGAATCGAATTGACACTATTGTTCCACTGAAAGTGGGAAATGAAGTGGTCCAGACCACGTGAGCTGAAAAGTACCTCGGGATTATAATGGGTTTTAAACACCTTGGAGGAATCATATCTTCCGATGGACAAAGCTGCTTGGATTGTCACTCGTTATGAACAATGAGGTCCCCGGTCGAGTAGAAGAATACTGATGATGTCCAGTCCCATGTACGGCTCTAAAGTGTAGGCAGATGCTCTCACTAAAGAAGTATACGGCGAGCGGGAGACCCCCAAAAAGTCGCTTAGTTTACGAGATACCGGCCATATTGAGTACTACCAGCCAATTTATGTTTTAATCGGTGTAGGTTGATGAGATGAACAATCTTTTGTATACCGTTTTTTTATTTTTGTGGGGGAACATTGAGTTTTTTCGCAAAAACCTATGTTTTATAAAGTTTTTTGAAAAACCAAAATTTTGCACAAAACTCATTCCAGTTTCAGCTATGCATTGTATTTTTCAATGAAACTTTCACAGTTTGTTCCGTGAATGATACTTGATGGATTACAAACGATAAATCCGGAGTTTTACATTTTATATACAAAATGTAGGGGTTTATATATGTAAAAGTAACAAAACTACAATGCAACAATAAAAGTCGTATAGACATCATGGTTATTTTTTCAGACATTAAATGATTGTTGAACTCAAAAGATCAATGTATGTGGCAGTTTTCTGAAAAGTTTCAAATCTCTATGTTTTGTATCAACGGAGTACCAAGCCTTCAAAGTACTCGGACGGCGCGGTGGGGCCAGAGCGGCGCGGCATCGAGTCGCGACGCCCGTATATACTCACCTGTTTTTCAAATTTATTTCAACCCAACGGCTCGTCCTACAATGTTGGAATAAATTGCTTGAGCACTAAATTAACTATAAGAAACATTTTAAACACACTTTTAAAAATGTATAAATACAGGGTGTTTCAAAATCTGAAGGTTACTGGTTCGAATCTCAGACATTTCAAATACAAATTTATGTCATATTTTACATAGTTTTAAAACTTGTTGTAATAAAGTTTTTTTTAACTGATTTTAAATACCTAACTCCATTTCAATATGGAGGATTTTATTGTGTACAAAATAATAATAATTACGGAATAGGCCTACCCTGTAATTCTATAACAATTGTATGAAAATTAGGCTAATTCTGATTCAAATAGTTTTGATGAAATTCTGTAAGCTATAGAACCATATTTTCAATTACACGATTTATTTTAAAAATTTGGTTTATTTTGTATATACAAAACTTAACTTTTTAATAGAAACATATGTCAAATCGTATGTAAAAAGTTTTATGGTTGACAAAAAAAATTAAGAAAATCACCAACAAAACATAACTACTTGGTAGCTGGCTAAATAGACCCTACGATAAAATAAAATAAAATAAATAAAAAACAAGCATAAGCTATTGTAGTGAACATTATTTTATATTGCTGGAATTCGACATTTAAAAACACAATGTTATAAAATTCAGAACGAAGTGTCAACTGATTTTTATGTAAGGCTAAATTAGACAAAAAAGAGTTCGATTTAAATTAAAGTCTTGTTTTTTTTGTTTTTTTTTAAAGGAACACTACAGTTAAGATTTCAAAATGAATCAAAGAAATCTATATTAAGGGTTAAGGTTTAGGTATAAGGCAAAAAGTCCCCCTCAGGGGCAGTGGGCTTTCCACTGTACGGGTGTTTCTTGGCGACCCCGGGGTACCTGAGCCAAGCTGTGAGACCCTCCTCACAGTTCTTCCCGAGCTAGGGCCTTTCTTCTCATCTTTCAGGTCTTAGCTCACCGTCTTTATTCTTTCCTGAGCTAACCTTGCTCACCTTCTTATTTTCGACCCCGAATCAAGGGTGTCTTTCCACCTTCTTTCGACCGGCGAATGCTGGGGGGTCCTGGGAGTGTCCCTGTTGTGTTGCAGGGACTGATGTGTGCCTCGCACTGCCGATGGTCTCCTCCAGTGTGTCGTCAGAAGCCAGCCGCTTCGGACCTTAGTCAGGGAGTGCGGCATGGATGCAGGGATCGGACTCTGCATTGCCACGGTGCGACCCCCAGCACGTCCGGCACATTTTGTGTATCGGTGCTGGGCAAACGGAGGTTCGGGCCCCGGAGTACCGGGGTAGGGGTGTCTTATCTCCTACGGGGGGTAGACCTCCAAGGGTGTACCCGCTCTCGGCCGATGAAGGGCCGCCTCTTGCCGCACGATGCGCTGGTGACATGAAAGCATGGATTCTACTAAACGAAACACGAAGAACGTAAAGGAGAATGAGCAAGCCGCTTTTAGGCGAAGCTCTATTGTGCAGAGGTCTCCGACCTCGAAGACTGGGGCGCCGACAGGGGGAATTAAAACCTCCCCCCCACCGGCGCCGTTTAAGACGGTAAGTGACGCCGGATCGTCGTCCGAGCCTGAAAAGAAGGAAGTGGAGGTCAATCTAGTGATGGAGGTGACCAATCCGGTAACACCTTTAGCCAATACCCAAGGGATTCCTCCCAGGAAGAGCCCTCTTCGTGCGGCATTCGAGCTGCAAATGCTTCGGCAGCAGCAGGACGACGCCCACGAGGAGGAAGACTCATGTCTGAAGAAGATGAAAGCTCTTTTGAAGGAGATGGCCAAGGCCCTCTTAATTCAAAAGAACGTGAACAAGGCGATAAAAGAGGGGATCCCGAAACTCGAAGATGCTCTAGAAGAAATTGAGGAATGCCGGAAAATCAGGCTAAAGGCAGTGAAGCAGGAGCGCGATGTCACGAACCGAGTCATCTCTGCTTCGCCTCAAGCTCACCTGGCTGAGTCCCAGACTCAAGCCAGAAAGCGAAAGAAGAGGCAGAGCGGTTCTTCGCCGGGAAGCCCTGAGCTTGTTGAGGTGGACTCAGTGCCGAGACCGGTTTTTGTCACTGCGGCATCGCAGACATCTCCTGTCCAGGCCACTCAATCCGCCCCGGGCGCTGTCGTGATTCCAGCGGCTACTCCTGCAGAGGTTCCTGCTCCGGCGGCTAATCCTGCCTTGGCAGCAAACTCTGCCTCAACACCTTTGGGGGGCTGGAAGACGCGCCTGTCTAAGAAAGAAAGGAGGAAGCAGAAGCAAGCGGAGGCAGCTTCGAAAAGTGCGTCGAGGGTGGAGCGGACGCAAGTCTCAAACCCGGTTGGGGAGGCCTCTGGCAAGTCTGTCAGAAAGCCTAAACAACCCATGCCTAAGAAGCCCAGGACGGAGGCAATCTTGATCAAGCCCTTAGGGGGGCGATCTTTTGCCGATGTTCTGGGTCAGATTAGATCGCAGGCCAAACCGGAAGAGACCGACACCGTTATCAAGTCTATTCGGCGAACCCAGAACGGGGATGTCCTCCTCGAACTGGGGAAGTCGAGTGACAAGATCGGTTTTGCCGCTTCCCTCAAGACTGCACTTGGGGACAAAGGCTCCATCAAGGCCCTAGAACCGAAGTGTTCGGTCGAGATTCGGGACCTTGATGCCCTCTCCACCGAAGATGAGGTGACCCGTGCGATCCAGGTGGCACTCCCGGAGATACCGGCTGACGGAGTGAGGGTATGGCTAACGAAGCCAAACCGAAGTCAACTCCGGATGGCTGTCGCTGAGATGGGCGAAAAGCACGCTAATAAGCTGCTTAGCCTTCAGCACCTTAGAGTCGGTTGGGTCAGTTGCAGGCTCAAACGGAGGGTGGTAGTTTCGAGATGCTTCCGCTGTCTCGGTTTCGGCCACTCCTCCCGAAACTGTAAAGGGCCCGACAGGAGTGCCAACTGCTTCCAGTGTGGAAGCCAGGGCCACAAACGCAAGGAATGTTCCTCGAGCCCCTCCTGCTTCCTCTGCAAGGATTCAGGCTCCAGTGCCCTCGGTCACTTACCCGGGTCTGGTCAGTGCGGTGCCTTCAGAGCCGCACTTGAACAGGCAAAAGGCAGCGGATGGTAATTCGCATCCTCCAGGCCAACCTTCACAGATCCTGGGGAGCTGATAACCTTCTAGATCAGCTCGCCCGAGAACTTGGTGCTGACGCGCTCCTTATCAGCGAACAGTATCGGGACAGAGACCCAAACATTTGGTTCTCCGACAGCCTCGGTACTGCTGCATTTTGGGCACGTAATACGCAGGATGTCTTGGTGCGGAGTCACGGGCGCGGCGGAGGATTCGTCTGGGTTCGGTGTAGGGACGTGACTATCTTCAGTTGCTACGTCACCCCCAACGAGGCCGTTCAGGACTTCCGCGACAAGAAAGATAGTCTAGAGGAGTGCGTTCTCGGCACCACCGGGCATGTCGTCATTGGTGGCGATTTCAACGCCAGGGCCGTCGAGTGGGGAATGCCTTCTACCAGCTCCCGGGGGAAATACATCATGGATTTCATCGCCAGGGCCGGTCTTGTCGTCCTTAACCAGGGCGACACACCTACTTTTCGGCGCCCCGGGCAGAGAGGCACGATCCCCGACGTCACCTTTGCGTCTGAGTCGCTCCTTCCGAGGATCTCTGGCTGGAGGGTTGTGGAGGACTACACGGGTAGCGACCACCAATACGTCGTTTTTGACCTGCATGATCAGGCAAATCGTCGAGTTTCCGCATCTCGGGAAGGGCCACGCCGGTGGAACACCAACAAACTGGACGTGGTCAAGTTCACCGAAGTCATCTCTCGGGGAGCGCAGGGGAATCCTGGTGATACTGGGGCCGAGGCACTAGTAACATCCACGATGGAACTGATCGTCTCGGCCTGCGACCAGTCTATGCCGCGAAGGAAACCCCGACGCGACAAACAACCCGTTTACTGGTGGACTGAAGAGATTGCGGAACTCAGAAGAACATGTTTAAGAACTAGACGAGCTGCCACAAGAGCGAGAATTCCCGCAGACAGAGTTCGTAAGTCGGAGGCCTATAAAGCTGCGAGAAAATCTCTCCGCCAGGCGATCAACAGGAGCAAGGCGAATAGCTGGAGGAGACTTCGTGACGACGTTGACTCCGACCCGTGGGGCCTGGGTTACAAACTTGTAACACAGAAACTCGGCGCTCGTTCTCCACCTTCCATCATGGAGGGCGCCACCATGGGGAGGATCGTCGCTGCGTTGTTTCCTGAACATCCAAAGCGACCGCCGGTTGACTTCGGACGGGTAGAGGACATTCCACTCTTCACCTTCGAGGAGCTGGAAACCTCCGTTCTCTCCCTGAAGAGCAACAAGGCTCCTGGCCCGGATGGGATTCCCAGTGAGGCTTTAAAGAAAGTATTTTCAATCAATGCTGACTTGTTGTTGAGAATGTACAATGCCTGTTTAGTAGAAGGGGTGTTTCCGGCTCCCTGGAAAACAGCCAGGCTTGTACTGATCAGCAAGGGCAAAGGTGATCCCGAGCTGCCGTCGTCCCACAGGCCTCTCTGCATGTTGGACACGGCTGGGAAGCTGTTCGAGAAGCTGATCCGTTCCCGCCTGACTTCTGCCGTGGAAGCTACCGGGGACTTATGCCCCCGTCAGTACGGCTTCAGAAAGGGACGGTCAACGATCGACGCTGTCACCGAAGTTCAGAGAGCTGTGGAGAGAGCCGAGAGAAACAACCATTTCTCCCGCCGAGTAGTGCTTCTTGTTACGCTTGATGTCAAGAATGCCTTCAACTCGGCGAGGTGGGTCGATATGTTGGATGCGCTTCGAAACACCTTTCGTATTCCTGCATATCTGTTGCGGCTCATGGAGCATTATCTACGCTCTCGAAGCCTGATTTATGACACGAGGGACGGAACGCGGACGGTGGAAGTCACTTCTGGTGCCGCACAAGGTTCAATACTCGGCCCGGATCTCTGGAACGTTGCCTATGACAGCCTCCTGAGGTCCGAGATGCCTGAGGAAACCACTTTGGTTGGGTACGCCGATGACGTCGCAGCTCTCATAGCTGCACGCAACGTTGAGCTGGCCCAACTAAAGTTGAACCGAGTCATGCGTGTGGTCAACACCTGGATGTCAGATCACGGTCTCTCGCTTGCTCTCAGTAAGACGGAGATTGTGATCCTCACGAAGAAGAGGATCGACACCGTCGTGCCACTCCGAGTGGGAAGGGAGGTGGTCACATCAACTCGTGCCGCCAAATACCTTGGGGTTATGGTGGACACCAAGTTAAGCTGGAGGGATCAGATCTTCCGTACAGCGGACAAGGCCGCTAAGGTAGTCACTTACCTTAGTAGGCTGATGGCCAATGTCGGGGGTCCCCGATCCAGCAGAAGACGTCTGTTGATGTCCGCGGTCCAGTCCGTGCTCCTTTACGGGGCAGAGGTGTGGGCAGGCGCTCTAGATAAGGAGTGCTACAGGTTGCGACTCGCCCGGGTTCAGCGTCAAGCTGCGCTTCGGGTGTGTTCCGCCTACCGGACAGTGTCCGAGCCTGCCGTCCTGGTGGTCGCCGGAGTCATACCTGTCAAGCTCTTGGCAGGGGAGAGGAAAGCGATTTATCAGAGACAAGGCGAGATCGGCAAGGACATGGCAAGAACAGAAGAGCGCTCCCGAACCTTCCAGCAGTGGCAACACAGCTGGGAGCACGACACCCGAGGACGATGGACTGCGCGACTCATCGAGCAGGTCCAACCATAGGTAGAAAGGCGGCATGGCGAGGTGGACTACTTCCTCACGCAGTTCCTGACAGGTCACGGCTATTTCAAGTCGTACCTGAACCGGATTGGCAAGACCGGTTCACCGGATTGCATCTACTGCCCGGGCGTTCCCGATGACGCGGAACACACCTTCTTCCGCTGTTCGCGTTGGGAAAGGCCCCGCCTGGAGGCCACAAGAAAACTCGGTGTTTTTTCGGTGGACACGGTCTGCCAAAAGATTATGGAGGATGAGGGCAACTGGGATTGTTTGTCACAGTTCGTCCGGGGCATCCTCCTGGAAAAGAAAACCGATCTGGACCGCGAAGTGGCCGAGATCCCTTGATCGAGTGGCTGGATAAGGAGCGAGCCCCACGGGCGTAAGCCAAATTTAGGCCTAGCCTGACGTAATGTGACAAACAATTCCAGGTTAGATTCCTAAAGAGTAGAGGAGGTTTTTTAGTGGGTAAACCCGTTTTTAGGGGAGCCCCACACTACAGGCTGGCCACCTGTGTGCGTAATGCATTTTTCCGCCTCTCCCTCAAAAAAAAAAAAAAAAAAAAAAAAAAAAAAAAAAAAGTCAAAAAATACAAATTGTTGATGGTTATGAGGGAAGGAATTTTTCAATAGGACCAAACATGTTGTCGATAGAACTCATAAAAGATTGTTATTACTAGACTAACATTAGGCCTACCATATAATTGCAAAAATAGTTTTTTTAGGGTTATGATAGAATACAACCCCGTCGCAGCAGACCTGCGTACTCTGTGAATTTCCAACAGAAATCTGGTATTTTCTATTTCCCCATAAAACCATGGGGTTGAGTACGTAGGTTTGCCGCCATTTGGTTTTTATAAGCCAATGTAAGCTAGACCCTTCCTAATCATTGTACATACCAAATTTTATCTAGAAATGTTAATAAATAAGCAAGATAAAAGGTTTTGTTTATTTCCCATAAGAATAACATGGGAAACATATTTTTGGATTTTCTCCGTAATCATATAATTTAAGTTACAATTTCAAGATACTAAATTGTAAATTTTTTTAGCTCTTTTAAACGGTGTGTGTTATAATTACTGTATTTAAAAAAATTAAGTAAATAATGCCAAAAACCCGTTTTTGACCTTTTTAAACCTCATAAAACCCCGTTCACATGGTCCGATCATTCTGGTTCTTGAACTCGTACTAGTAAATGCTGGTATACACCCCTGTACCAAATTTCATAAAATCAGAGGTCAAAAGTTATCGTGTTCACGGATAGGCCCCTACACATAATTCAAACGATGTTTTTTTCCTTCTGAGGACCTAAAAATAAAAAAAAGTATCATGGTCCCGGGCTTAGGTCTCGCCGTGACTACTACCGTAATAGCGTATTCCTAATGGGGAAATTGGCTAAAATGTGTAAATTCCCGATTTAAGAACCATTAAATTCTGTCCAGAATGTTATAAGTTGAGATTTGGTAAAAAGTAATGGGGCCAAAGTTGTAATAAATTAAAAGATCTTTGACTACGATTGTCTCCGATTTTTGTAGGGTTCGGTCGCTAGAGCTCAAAAACCCAAATTATAAGTTCCAATTTCCACCATTTTTTTTTTTTTTTTTTTTTTTTTGAAGGGATAAAATTTGAAATTACTAGGTTGTGGGATTTTACGTTTTAATCAACCACGTAAAAAGCAAAGGTTTCACAAAATGACTACGTGTGTGCCTAACTTCAAGTTTCTCACTCATCCGGAAGGCCAAAATACTTTGTATGATGACCCAGTCAGTTACTTTCACACTTGGGTAGAGTATGTAACTATTAATATTGAACGGAAAGATATTTTGAGCCAACTTTTAAATTATACTTTTCTTACTTGTTAGTCTACTTTCTCGGTTGCGTAGTAACGAAGAAAAATCTTACTTTTTCTTATGAACTACATACAATGAATACAATTCATTGCTACATATTAATTGCTGGAATCACAACAATATAATAAGTCCTCCAACACTTTATGATCCATCTTTATGATGTTCAAAAAATTAACATGCGTGGTACACAAAAAAATAGTTTTATTGTTACTTAGAAAGCAAAATACTTACACTCAAAATATAAATTAGAAAGTTGGTAGACATTCTGACCTTAATTTAACGTATGATTTGGTTTATTTGCAGTTAATTTTTTAACATATATAAAAGAATTTTACTAAAAATTTGTTTAATGGTTGTTGTGTAATGTATTGGCGTGGAGCGGATCACATAAAAAACATTTATTAACAAGAATTTTTTTGTTATACAATGGTTATACATATACAGAATATTCCATGAATTGTTAACATTTTGAAAACAAAAATATCTGCTATGTTGAAATGAAGGTGGGTATCAAAACTCAGTTTATACAAAAAAACTTGCATTATAACAAGCTTTAAAACTATGTAAAATATGACATAAATTTGTATTTGGAATGTCTGAGATTCGAAATAGTAATCTTCAGATTTTGAAACACCCTGTATTTATACATTTTTAAAAGTGTGTTTAAAATGTTTCTTATAGTTAATTTAGTACTCAAGCAATTTATTCCAACATTGTAGGACGAGCCGTTGGGTTGTAATAAATTTGAAAAACAGGTGAGTATATACGGGCGTCGCGACTCGATGCCGCGCCGCTCTGGCCCCACCGCGCCGTCCGAGTACTTTAAAGGCTTGGTACTCCGTTGATACAAAACATAGAGAATTGAAACTTTTCAGAAAACTGCCACATACAATGATCTTTTGAGTTCAACAATCATTTAATGTCTGAAAAAATAACCATGATGTCTATACGACTTTTATTGTTGCATTGTAGTTTTGTTACTTTTACATATATAAACCCCTACATTTTGTATATAAAATGTAAAACTCCGGATTTATCGTTTGTAATCCATCAAGTATCTTTCACGGAACAAACTGTAAAAGTTTCATTGAAAGATACATAGCATAGCTGAAACTGGAATGAGTTTTGTGCAAAATTTTGGTTTTTCAAAAAACTTTATAAAACATAGGTTTTTGCGAAAAAACTCAATGTTCCCCCACAAAAATAAAAAAACGGTATACAAAAGATTGTTCATCTCATCAACCTACACCGATTAAAACATAAATTGGCTGGTAGTACTCAATATGGCCGGTTGGTCATCGAATTTGGGGGTCTCCCGCTCGCCTATTATGAGGCTCGCTCGAGTGCAGCGCTCAGGCAGCACTCATGGTCACATCCACGTATCGTAGACGTTCAAGAGGGCTGTCGTGGTTATCGCTTGAATAATCTTCATATCTTGTCACAGGAGAGAAAGGTGATATTTTTGTTGTTGTTTTATTTGTCAGAGAATGCATTCAAACTGGATTTAAATACGCGAATAAAGAACAAAGGAGAGTGGATAGTAATAATATAACTTTACTAAAGAATACACGAAGGAAGTAAAAGAAAAATAATATGTCCAAACAAAGTAAATTTAAAAACAATAAATTTGCCTAGTTTTTTTGTATCGTTTTGAGGAATTAACTACTTAAGTACCGATTACTAACATTTTGACAAATTAAGATAGACGTATAATAGACTGGAAACAACCAAATCGAAGTTTTCTTCTTCGAATCTCAGGAAGTAAACTTGTTAGTTAAGTTTAACGGTTATTTTATAACTGCTTTTAAGGGAATTGTAAAGCAAGGAGGTGTGGAATAGAATTTATTACACGAGACTTTCCTTTATAGGCCATAATGAAAGATCTTTATCTTTTAAACGTAGTATTCCATTCTATTAGCACTTATAACTGTTTGGTTTTAATAGAGCAACTGAACTGCTAAAATAGTGGGATGAAATTTTTTTTGTGTTATGGATATATATTTCAAGGATACACACAACATTTCGACTGTTTATGCTTGCTTACAGTACAGTTGTAGGTAGATTTTAAGTACAGATTTTAAGTTCTGTTGATTAAGATATAAAAAATCAAATACAAAAAACGTCAACATTATTATTTACAACAAAATTACTACACAATTGTGTAAAAATATGTTAGGAATTGTAAAATATTTTAAAATTAAAGTCAAATACGTATATAGAGTTATAGACAAACCTTCTTAAGTTCTTAAGATGACTAGCTTTGAACTACTAAAAATTTTTAAATATTACTAGGTTTTGTGTGTAGAACTTTTAGACATTTCAACTGTCCTTGTTGCCTTAAGAAGTGTTGAAAATTGTTCTTATATTTTCAACTCTTTGGTTTGTTTGGTTAATCAAACTATATTTGTATAAGACACATAAAACAAAAATAATACAAATAGAGATGAATTAAACTTGACACCTTATAAATAGTACTTATGAGTATATTTTTGCTCAAAAAGTCTAGTTTATTACGCTGTCATTTCATCTTGTACAAAATGACACGTTGGCAGTCAAACAAGTTGATGAGTGGTTTAAAAAATCTCAATATTTTGATGATATAAATTAATTTAATTATTGTTATGAAAATCTAAATTACATAAAATTTTCCCTCATGTTTATCAAACTAAACAGTTATTAAATAAAAAAAATTTGAAAAAGTTTAAATTCAACAGCTATCTATAGGTAAATGGTTACTTCAAAATAAATTAATCTCCTTGAGTTTATAATGAGATAACAAGGTTTTAACGTTCCCAATCTCCTTAAAATATCACTGTGATATAATATTTAACAATGAACGGCAATCTCATTAAATAGGTTGATTGGCATTCATTAGCACTTAAAAAGGTTTGAATATTTGAAAGGTAAGTAATCTTAGTGCTTTAAACTACTGTAATAAATAACGTCTAATGAAAAAGGCTTTTTATTCTTGTTTGTATTTGTTTACAGTATTTATCTTATAATTATATTTTTCTATTTATTTTATCGTCATAGCAAGAAGTTAAATTGTAGAGATCCAAGTTTCAATAGAAAGTGTTGGAAGCAATGGATAAGTATAGATTGCTGCAGGGACCTCCAGCAGCCCCGGCGATATGTCCTGGCCTCCCAGACTCCCGGAGGGGCTCACGGACATGCTCACACTGCGCTCTACATCCCACCTGAAAAAGTATAACAATCAACAGAATACAATTAACCGTAAAATATCTGTAATGCTTGATTTTTATAAGATCCTTATATTGTATGTCTTTTGACTAGAGAATGGCATCTTCTCGTTTATATTTATTAACTAAAAAAATCTATATAAAAACATGGTTCATACCGACATGGTATTTTATTATTTAAGTTAAATACTAATAATATGAGATACTTTTGCAAAACAAACATTAAAAAATACATTATGTTTAAGTTACAAATATGTATAGTTTACATTTATCAGTTTAAAGGAATGTCTTAAATTATTGTTTTATAGGCCTACATGACAAACCAGCTGTGACGAATATAAATTGGTCCAACTGTTGGACTGACAATGATATTATATTGTGGTTTGGTGTAAATAAAGTTATAAAATATTAATTCAATTATTTACTCTGACAAATTTAAAATAAATTTAATTTTGACTACAATTATCAAGAATGTTTCGGCACAAATTTGGTCCTTCACGTTTATTCAAACGTGAAGGTTTAATCATTACTAGTGGAGTGTAGGGGCAAAGGCCCCTAAAAATCAAAATGACGATGTCTCCAAAAATAAGTTTCAATCTATCACCTCCTTACAGTGTTAATGTATTTTTCTCAAGCTGTAGTGAGAATTTACACGTTTGGGTTTTCTAATAAAATATTTACTAATCTTGATGAAACCTTTTTGGCGGTATCAGATCAGTACATTACCAATAATTTCCCATGTATTAAAATACAGTAGTCTATATTGTGAAAAAAATATTGCACTATTATACTTCCGAACGTGGCATAGAAAGTTTTAACCTTAAACATGTTCATGAGTTTGTAACTCAAATAAATTAAATAGTTTAATACAACAAAAGCCCCATTAATACTGTACACTCCTTCACCCTGGACCCCTGTGCCCCCCATTCCCTCACACTCCCCGTGCTCCCGTTCATCTCTCCAAACCCGTGTTTCCTATACCCCCTATGCCTCCGGGGCCCAAGTACCTTCCATGTCCCTGTACCCTCTTGCCCCTCATAACCCTGGGCCCTTTATTCTCTCTTGCCCAAATGCCCGCAGTTTTCCCCGTGGCCCCCGTGACCTCTATGTTCCTCATTCCTGCCCAATGCTCCCCATGCCCAACAAACTTCCGTGCCACCGATGTCTCTAGTAGACCCTACCCCTTGTTCCCCCATCCCCATGCCCCCATACTCCCGTGGCCCATGCCCACTATTGCTTCCCGTGCACCCTATATCCCCATGCCCCCCTAATCCCAGTGCCTACAACAACCCTCGTGCCCCCATGCCCCACACTCACGGTACTCCCTTGCCCACATGCCCATCGTTCTTATCCGTGGTCCCCATACCCTCTATGTCCCCCAAGCCTTCCCCGTGCCCCTATGTCCATCTGCCCCCCCCCCCCCCCCCCGTGCCTCATGCCACAGATACCTCTATTGTGCCTTCCCACCCCACGTCACCACGTTCCTCGGGCACTCTATGTTTCCGTACGATCATGCGCAACGTTGCTCCCCATGGCAACCGTGCCCCCATACCCATCCACCCCTTTTGCCACCGACGCCCCTAGTGCTCTTTGTGCAGCTGCAACACCGCCGCCACGTGCCACAGTGAATCCCCATGCCTCCCCAGGGTGCCCCGCACCCCGTACTCTCCATGCTTTCGTGCCCTCATGCTCGCCATTCCTCCCTGTGCTATGTCGCCCATGCCCCCACCGTGCCCCTTATGCCCCCTTGTCTCCAGTGCCACCGACAACCATCATGCCCCTCGTGCACCGCGTGACCTTCGTGCCCCCATATCCCCGAACCTCCTGTACTCAACATGGTCCTGTGCTACCATCCTCGCCGTCTCTCCGAGCCCTTTTGTGCCCCCACCGTTTCCCCTATTTCCAACATGTCTCCCCCTACCCCCATGCCCCCTTACCCTCCGCGCCACCGACATCCCTCGTACTTTGATTGTAGTCTATTTTGTCTGTTCGTCAATGAAGTAGAACGGTTGATACATTGTTAGTCTTAGCAAACTATCATTTACATGAAAAGCTTCCCGTCCTTAAGGATTAAGGGGCGTTTATTGTTTCCCTATGACCTACGTAAGAAAAAAAGCAGGGAATGGATAAAACCAAAACAAAATATTCCTCATACTGAGGTTATCTAATGTTGGTAGTTTGATTCAGTCTAAAATAAACAAACACACAACAAAACGATTCAACTCTTCAACTCTATCTACTAAATATCCAATATATAAAGCAGTAACGTAATAACTAAACAACATTCACTGAGTAAAGACCGTTAACCACTATACCAACCTTGCCACGTCTAAACCAAGTTTATTTTTGATTTTTATTGTGATTATACAAATCATTCTATTTCTGTTTCCTTAATGACATAGATGGGGTCACGAAGATGAAATCTCCTGAGGATCCGTAATCCGTTCATGACTATTAGTGTTCTCCTTTTTTATAGTGCATTGCCAATTTAAAAAAAGTTATAACTATGTGGTTATCTTAACTCAAAATATCTGCTCAATAACCAGCTGAGTTTATGATAAAACACTGGAACATCTGCTTAATCACACGTGTAGGTCTAAATAAAAATCTTCTTCCCATTAGATTAACATTGGAACTTCAAGGTCCATTGGGGCGAAGCCCATATAACTTTTGGGAATTCTGGTATTTTTCCTTGCGTCCTTGGACCTCAAGCTTTAAAATGAGCCATCATACGTTACCCTACCTTTTTTCTAACTCGAGATATTTCGTGGGGACCGATTCGCTTACGGAATTATATATATAGATTTCGTAGTCATGAAATAATGATAAGGAGAAAACCTTGCGTACAACTGTATTAACAACCTGATTATTTCAATTTAAAGCCACAAACTATTTCTAAATTATTTTATGATTTCAAAGATTGATTAATTAAAACCGTAATAAGACTTGTTATAGTTGCTACCTTAAAGAAATGTATTTTATTTATCGACATCAATGTTTTCCAGGATTAATATTATTTAGTCTTAGAGTTAATTAAGATTACGTCCCACGATGCACTGATATTACATAAGATAAGAGCTAAATAACAATAAGAGCTAAATTGAACAAGTGAATGTTATAAGTAGAACCATTAAAAATTAATTATTTGATGTTCTCATAAATTATTATTATCAGAATTTATTTTACTGCATGAATAAAAATTTAAAAAAACATTACTAAAAATGTATGATAAACTTCTATTATACCTGTTACAACTGTAAGTATTTCCAATATAGCTTTAATTTAAAAATGCTTAAAGGAATGTTTAATTGCTAAATTATATATAATATAAGGTTATTAACTGAAATGATTAAAATCTATATATTAATACGCAAGCATGTTTCATTTCCTCCTTTTTTCTCATCTCGTGTACATCGTAGGAGAAATCCGAGCATACCGTTAGAAAGGTATAGTCCTGTAGATGAGCAGAATCCAATTCTAATTCAAATAAGACTCCAGGGATACGCCCCACAGGCTTTCAAAGTTCCAATGTTAATCTTATGGAGAAGGATAATTGATTAAATCAATAGACAGCTGTTGATGTAAAAACAACTGCTAGAAAATTATGAAGAACAGATGTTTTAATTATAAAATGTTTTTACACTTCTTGGGTCCAGATCAACTGAAATTTTGATCGAATTTCGATCAGGAGGCGATCTCTAGTCAGTAAGTAATATACAAAAGTAATATACAAACTAACAGAAATAAACTTTTCTTATGATCATACTTCACCATTCTAGGAGCTAATACTTCCTGCCTAGATGGCACGTTATCAACGGAACAATTGATCACTGTACACTTTGGTCTTCCTACGCTTCTCAGTGAATTACTAATTAGCCCAGCGCCACCGACAACTAAAAAACTATGGGAACTCTCCCTAAGGTCATTTGTAGTTTATAATTTCATATTCATTGGGACTTATAGTTTAAAGAAAGACAACATATTAAAGGCAAAAGCCGTTGAAACATGAAAATATTACTTTACTTAAAATTATATCTTAACATTTTTTATCGCATACCAAAGGGCTGATCAAAATTAAGAATCAGTTCACTTCATCTGTATCTAGGCTCAATTAGAGGTTTTTTCCCCTTCTGGAGAATATTCATGTTTTCAAAAGTTTGAAAATACCATTTTTAGAACCAACAAAACATAGGCCTAACTAATTGAATTTGGTGCAAGGCATTCCAATTTATTTCACCAATCTCATATAAAATGTAAATGCAGGGTAGCTAAAAAAGAATGGTCATATTTTTAATGAATATAACTTCTTTATTTTCAACAGAACTTTGTTCAATTTATATGTTTTGGTTTGATAATCTTGCCAATTTAAGCCAATAAAACAATAAACAATCCTAGGGATCCAATTTGTTTCTTAACACAAATGCGTAAAATTAATGACTATTATTTTTGGTCTCTGGGAACCTCAAAAAGAAAAAGTAACATGGTCCCAGGCTTTGGTCTTATTATGAGACCTACGGTAATAGCTTATTCCCTATGGGAAATTCGCTAAAAGCTAGTGAGCGTAATGGGCAAGCTTGCGTCTTAAAGGGAATTTCATAAACTAAACTAGACCTTGCCTTAAATTAACTTATCATAAATACATTACTGTAACGTATTAATGTAATACTAGAGATCGCCAACTGGTCGAAATTCGACCAAAAATTCAGTTGATTTTTTTCCAATTAGCTTTAGAATGTTTATCACTGAAACATCTGTTCTTCCTGATTTGCTAGAATTTGTTATTAAAACAGCTGTCTTATGATTCAATGAACTATCCTTCTCCCATAAGATTAACATTGAAACTTTGAAAGCCTGTAGGGCGTAGCCCTGGGGGCCAAGGGGAATTATAATGGGATTCCGCTCATCTACAGGACTATACCTTTCTAACGGTGTGCGAGGATTTCCCCTACGATGCTCATGAGCTGAGAAAAAAGGAGGAAAAGAAACATGCTTGCCTATTAATATATAGATAGATATAACAATTAATGCGGCAAAACAACAATCTGTAATTAGACCTTAACGTGTGTTAATTACCATAAAGCGACGTAATATCGACATGAAGCGCCATTCAATCAAACACGATTGTGGAGATGTTCGTGCTTATGGATAGATAATTGTACAGCAGTGTGATAAGCCGAGACCTGTTCACATCACCTCCCACACCGCACTGTGTGTGACGACGACCTGTTCACAGCAGTCCCTCTAATTGTCTACGTGTCTAACTGATGCAAACAAGACAATGTCCTACAGTATGTCATGCTATGTTAACCTATACAGCCCACAATAACCTTATTTTTTTTATTTTGTTACCTTATTGTTATTTTTTTAACAATTGGTCCCATATAAGTTTTACAAAGTGTTTCAGATCTTAATGGCAATATTTATTTATTTTCCCGGAACGCAAACGAATATCAGAGTAATATCGTCTGAAAAGTATTCAGTTACTTCCAAAGCCGTCATTTTGTTTTTCATTAATTAATTTTTGATCAACTCATTTGTCTACTTGTCTCATTTAATATTAAATGGATAAGAGATTTAATTTTTATATAACAATTAAATACAAAGAAAAAGTCGTTTACTACTCAAAACTGCGGGAATGAAAAATATTAATTATCTAATAAGCAAGCACGTTTTTTTCCTCCTTTTTTCTCAGCTTGTGTTCATCGTAGGAGAAATCCGCGCATACCGTTTGAAAGGTATCGTGCTGTAGATGAGCCCTTGGGGCTACGCCCTACAAGCTTTCAAAGTTTCAATATTAATCTTATAGTCCAGTCATATTAGCGAAATTACCTAAAAAAACTCTTATAAGTGTAAAACTTGGTACATTTACTGTATTTTACTTCTGGAATAACATACTAAAAGTCCTCGAAAAATAAACTTGTGCTATGGCCGCCATCTTGGAAAATGGCGCCCGAAAACCATTTTTTCTCCAATTACTCAAAAACTATTCATCCTACAAAAAAAACCTTAAATGTAAAAAAATGTTCGCCAAAAAAGAGCTACAACTTTAGTCCTTAGCAATATTTCTATATAATTAACCGTTTAGCCATAAAATTCAATATTTAGAAAACAAACTTGAAAAATCGTTAAAAAAAACCTGATTTGCTATTAAAAATGTTTTAAATACATTATTTTAACATTTATTTTACTATTGGAATTTTATAATTAGAATGTTCTGAACATTTTCATACCAGTAACATAACTTTTACCTTTCCATTTATATATTTTTGTGAATTTTTTTAATTTTTCGCTGCTGATGTTTTCGTTGATAAACTACCATAATATTCCCATACTGAGTTCATTATGGTACAAGGATGGGATTTTTTACATTTAAGGTTTTTTTATAGGATGAATAGTTTTTGAGTAATTGGAGAAAAACTGGTTTTCAGGCGCCATTTTCCAAGATGGCGGCCATAGCACAAGTTTATTTTTCGAGGACTTTTGATATGTTATTCCGGATGTAAATATCAGTATATACATCAAGTTTCACACTTATAAGAGTTTTTTTAGGTGATGAAGAAATTTTGATTTAAAATGACTACACTATTATGGGAGAAGGATAATTGATTGAATCATAAGACAGCTGTTGTAATAACAAATGCTAGCAAATAAGAAAGAACAGATGTTTCATTTATAAAACATTTTAAAATTATTTTCCTCAAGATTTTTTTTGTCCTTAATTTTATATTCGCAACTGTACAAAAAAAATACAACGAGCAAATTTGCTAATAACATAAGAAGAACAATAACATGAAACATAAAACATGAAAGAGTAGGCTCAGAAGTCTTCCTCCTTATTCTTGCAGATGTTAGGGGTAGTCCTCTTCAATATTAGGGATTCAAACTAGAAAGTCCCGACTCCAATTCCGTTTTAGCCTTCTTCGACGGATGCCTGGCAATGTTAAGGTGAAAAGTCTTGTATCAGGGGATTCATATGGCCATCGAGTTTGAGAAAAAAATTAAAATGGAGTTCTTTTGCCACTTCATGTACAAATTTAAAATTGAAATCATCATGCAAAGTCTTGTTGCTTACATAGTAGGGAGCCCCAGATATTAAACGTAGTATTTTTGACTGAAAAATTTGAATTTTCTTCATATGTGTAAATTTTGCTGTGCCATAAACCTCAATGCCATATGTCCATATTGGTTTTAATAGGGTTTTGTACAAAAGTAATTTTGATTTAAGAGGAAATTTTGAATTTTGATGAAGCAGCCGATATAGTTGTTTAGATCTTGCATTGAGAGCAGTTCTCTTTTTTGTGATGTGGGTTTTCCAAGTTAATTTTTCGTCCAGGTAGAGTCCAAGATAACGTGTGTCTGTACTTTGAGGGATTCTAGTTTTTTTTTATATCGTATGGCTCATTCAGCCAGCCACCATGGTTTAAGAATGATAAAATAAATTCTGCGGTGCAGAGCACCTGAGTCAGTATAAGTAAAAATCTAAACACTACAATAAAATAAAAAAATTAGATCTCTCTTTATAGAGCTAAATCCAGGGCGCTAAGCCATTGCAGCCCAGCTTCACTTGAGCTATGCAGACCGGCCAATCCTTCGGGGAAGGCACTCAGTGGGCACTCTTCGACTATGTGTTCCATAGTTTGATACTCTGCTCCGCAGTCGCATGACTGGTCTTGTGTCATACCCCATTTGTGCTTCCAATAATTACATCTTCCCACTCCAGTGCGGAAACGATTGAGTATAGTCCACTGCTTCCGAGGAAGATTCATACCACCTACCGCTACGGTCGGGTCATCTATCAAGAAGTGGTTCCGACCTTGAAAAGCGTCCCAGGAGGAAGTCCAGTTCGTATGGATGGTGAAGTTCGAGTCCATCAACTGGGAGGCTGTTCGTAGAGGTGGTTTTCGGGACCTCAATCGGCCCGCATTCTGGGGTAGGTAATCATGGATGGGCAGCTGTGGAGCAGATAAGATCTTCGTGTATTCCCTAATGAGTGCATCCCTTCGTCTTATTTCAGGAGGAGCGATATTACACAGCACCGGGAGCCAGGGTACAGGAGTTGCCATGAGTGTACCACTAATGGCTCTCATGGCCATTAGTTAACAGATGAGGGATTCTAGTGTTGTTTATATAAACCGGTGGGCACAGGCCCCGTTTTAGAGTGAATGTGACATGTGAAGATTTTGACGCATTAACATTCATTCGCCAATTTTTTAACCAGATACTTAAAAGATTAATGTGGTTTTGGAGGTGGCTACTTGCTTCAGTGGGATCTTCTGAAGTGCTGAGGATAGCGGTGTCGTCTGCATAAGTGGCTATCTTGGTATTGGGAGTTTCAGGCAGGTCAGCTGTATAAATATTGTAGAGAAGAGGGGATAACAATGACCCCTGATTTCCTCAAGATCAACTGAATTTTTGGTCGAATTTCGACCAGTGGGTGATATCTAGTATATATTAATAGGCAAGTATGTTTCTTTTCCTCCTTTTTTCTCAGCTTGTGAGCATCGTAGGGGAAATCCACGGATACTGTTAGAAAGGCATTGTGCTATAGATGAGCAAAATCGCATTATAAGTCCCCTCGGCCCCCAGGGCTACGCCTTAAAGGCTTTCAAAGTTTCAATGTTAATATTATGGGGGAAGGATAATTGATTGAATCATAAGATAGCTGTTGTAATAGCAAATTCTACCAAATCTGGAAGAACAGATGTTTCAGTGATAAACATTCTAAAACTAATTGGCAAAAGATCAACTGAATTTTTGGTTGAATTTCGACCAGGGGGCGATCTCTATTCTAAACTCTTTTTGATGTTTTGATATTTTATTAGCGAATTCCCCATAGGGAGGAAGTTATTACTATAAATATCATGGTAAGAACTAAGCCCAAGACCATGGTATTTCCTCGTTTTAAGTTGCCCAGAGACCAAAAATAATAATCATAAAAATTTATTATAAAAATATTTATTTATCTATTTATTTATGTATCCCTAGACACAATAACTATCGTAAGAAAAGATAAATATTAATACGAGAAGATAGGGAATTTTTTTACTTCTAAGGGCCGGTTTCTCCAAGCACGTTTAACTTAAACTTAGTTTGTTCAATGTTAAAACATATGGGCAATTTTGGTTTAAACTTAAATTAAGGTTTAAACTTGCTTCGAGAAACCGGCCCTAAAGGAAATGAAAATAATTATTTTATCACGTGTTTATGTAGAAATAAATAATAATATGTCTTTCTTTTATCAACTACTTCAACCTATAATTACCCATTAATTTCATCACAGCGCGTGGTAAACAGCGCGTGTTTTCAGATATTTTATCAGTTTCTGATTATTTTGATACATTATAATATATTAAAATATTTCATATATTACTTGTATATATTTATATATGATATAATATATTATAGAAAATAATAAATATTCTAGTGAATTAGATTCTAGTAACAAAAAATATTGTAGTATGACAACTGTCTCTCTAGTAACATCACATGTTTATGTAGCTTGATTTGGAAATATTATGTCCAATGTTTCAAAATAAACCCAAATATTGAATTTTTTTTAATTCATATCTTCTAGAATATCAGCCCGAGTATAAAATCTTTTAGATTGTTTTCAATCCATTTAGAGTATTTTATCTTGAGTTATTAGTATTTATGTAACTTGAAATATATCAATTAAAACGAATCCCTTCCCTGTCTTTCCTAGTATTCATGTAGCTAATATCATTCCAAACACAAAATAAGATATTTTTCATTTAATGGTTTCTAATCCCAGTTCCAATAATGAGGTATAGGATTCTATTGTATTTACTAAAACTATAATTTTTTCTCATTTTTCTCCTTCCATGTTGTATTTTAATCGAATATCTCTTATATTTTTCCATTAATATATGACAAAAATATAGTTTTTAGTAGGATAACAGACTGGAATTGAAATAAATTAAATAAACAACATCGTAACAAGCTACAGTTGACAAAAGTACGACCAGCTACTGTAACTGTTCATCTCCAGCGTACGATGTAAATTATGTTTGAGTAACGAACTTGCTCTCATGTACCATGACAGCGTTTAAATTCACTAGTAAATTATATTCCAAAACACGCGCTGTTTATCAGGCACAATTTATGCTGTCGTTATAAGTTTGAGTAGTTGGCAACACTGTTTCCCTTGACTTTGTATGTCAAAGGGAATAAATTACGTTGTAAATTTCATCATTAATTTAAATGTTGTGTGAAATAATTAGTTATTTTCGCCATAATAAATGATAAATAGAAGATAATTTTAACTTTTTTTATAATCGTTCAGTACCAAAAACGTTTTTACATGAATTTATGCATGTATTAATCATGAAAATAAATCAATATGCTCCATTCATATTTTTTACATTTTAAAAAAATTTTAAAAATTAAACCTATTTTAAACATTTTTTTATAATATGTTTTATTAAGACGTTTAAATATATTTATAACTAGATAGTACCTTCTGACATTGTTTTTCGCTTTTTTCTCAGAACTTAAAATTTAGTTACAATTTATTTTGGCATTCCAGTAGTATGATATGAACCCAAAAATTATTAATAATATTTAATCATACTGTATGAAAATAATGTGAGGTTGAACGACTATAAATATGCAGTGTGTCCCTTACCTCTCCATCCTCCTTTTCAGGTATTATTCCTGGACTAAAAACAAGCCAAAGAATCATATTTAAAATTTCCAAAACTCCAAAGTTAAACGTATAGTAGCCATTTTACACTTTTTAAACAATATCTTTTAATTTAAGAACGGCTTGACGTAATAAGCTGAATTTCGCTGAAATGTGTTTATCAATCTAAGCTACTCGTATTAAAGGTGTATTTGGCTCTTGCCCATTTATTGGAATGTTTTTCTATACACACTTATACTAACAAAACAGAACAACTTTTAAGCATAATAAAATCCATTTAGGGATACATAAGATCATTTGAAAATTTGGGGCTGCCCCCAAAATACCAAATTTTGGGGCCAGGGCAAAGTTGTGTAGTTGATGAAAAAGTGCAGTTTTTCATGTTGTTAACATGTGCCGAGTTTGGTTTTCCTAAAGCAACGCGTTAAAAAGTTAACTGGGGGTGTCCACTGGACAGACACTGTCTAGACGTTTGCCTAACCTTCTGCTGTATATTACCTATGAATTGCGACACAGAGAGTAGTCAGAGTTAGATACCAGTATTGTCTATCTTTTCACAGACAATGGTAGCTACTTTATTGAAAATTTTCAAAGTGGCTTATTGCCTTAATACATTAAAAAAATTAACCATGCGTGTGTTACTTTACATCATTGAAATTCAGTAAAAGCTTTTAATAATTTTTTTATCATTCTGCATGAAATCAGCCTGTTTTTAGTTTTTTCTTAATGGTATCAACAAAGTTTCTTTTTTGTCCTAGGATTGAAAAGTAAGCAGTTTTTCTAAGTGATATTTAATAATTTTCTATTCAGAATAGGGAAATTATAATTTTAGAAAAGCATTTTTTGTAAATAACAGAAATGTAATCACCGTATATCAAAGATCAACATAAAGTTGAATCATCCGATCCCGTCAACTTCCATGCAAGCCTGCCACCGCTTATTTAACGTGGGCCTTCCCACAAACGTTGCCACAGATCGGCTAACTCTTTTAAGAGTTGCACCACCAGGTCAGGTTTGGACGTGAGCGGGAATCAAACCCAATCCATCGTAGACATCCTGGGTAAGGAGCCTACGACTTGGCCTTCTGAGCTATCACGTCCGGCAGCCTGGACACGTGTATTAAGGTTTTGAACTGTGGGCGCGGGGAAAACTGTAGGCCGTTAGTAAGTGAGTTTGCTACGAAAGCGCAGTACTAAACGGCTGCATTTTATTTAAAGGAAATAAATTGGGCTAATACGAGTTGATCGTTTTTAAAAACTCGGTTGCGCCTCGTTTTTTAAACACGATTGCGCACCAAAAAACCCACTTTTGTTCCTAGTGATCACATCTACTATTACACCACAACAAAGCTATTAATCTTTTAGAAAGTGTGTTTATTTTAACAATGTTTCAGAGTTACCACAGAGTAAAGAACCTTTTAAAGGTTCCTTCCTTACTCTGTGGAGTTACTTACTACACGTTAGTACAACAACATTAACTTTGTCACTAACTGTTTACCATGTTGCTTCTGACGTTTGGCTGCTTTTACCTCGGTCATCTGATTGCTCTTTGTTTTTCTGAGTTTTCTGTTGGATTCGATCTATCAATTTTAATCATTTCGCGTTATTTATTACTTCCCAAGAACCTCTTTGCATGATTATTAATCAATAAAAATCCATAATTCTAGTATTTGTGAGTTTATTTTTTGTATGTTTGTGAAATAAAAACTTATTTCGAGTAGGACCACAGTATGGGTAAGATATAGTTTTCAAATCCTTACTCTATGCCTGACACACAGACGTTGGTTAAAAAAAACTACTAATAATCTACAAACTACGCATAAAATATAACTCGGAAGTTTAAAGTTGATCGGAAACTTTTTGGAAAGTTATATTCTGGCATTAAAATTTGGTTTCAAAAATATTCCTATATTCCTCTTCTATTCGGTCGGCTAGTTAAAAATAATAAGCTGTTTGTATAATTTTCATCAGAACATTCTTGGCATAATACATTATTCGTTTTCGTTAGGTAAACCGTTTTATAAACATTAAACAAATATGCATAGTTTGATAAAACTTAATGACTAAATTGTGGTCTCTGTGTTTGATTGTACCATATGAAAAAATATTAACTAAAGAGGAAACGTGATTATTTATTCTGAATGAAAACAAGCCGTCGTCACAATGACATATGATGGATGGCCAAAACTGTTGACACAAAAACTCGCTGCGAGCCTACAGAGTTCTCCGAATATGAACATATATAATATCTTCACAAAAACAAATTGAGTGTGATGTACCAAATTTAATTCATATGACATTTAACATGGGCAATGTTACTTGTCGTTATATAATGGATGGGAAAAATAACATCGACGTATACGTGCTGTTTATTTCAGTTATCATGCCTCACTTTGTATCAATTTTTATGTCAATTAATGTATTTTAATGTTCATTTGCAAGAGTATCCAAGTTCGGTATGAATTTTTTGTTAAATAGTAGAAAAACGTTTTATATACTTACCAAACGTTTTTTTAATCCAATTTTATGCCATATATATTAATTGTTACGAGTTTAAATTTTTTTGTAAAAATATGGTAGTGATTTTTTTTAATTGACACAGTAAATGAAAATGAATGGGTCAATACAAAACTCTATGTGCCAGGCACACAATTTGTGTAGTCGTTGTCACCAACAAACCAGAAATAGAAATTACAATATGGCATTAGATAAATAGGATAAGCAAATAACATATTTTGACTAAAATAGCTAAAAACTTAATAATTTATATATTACATATATTATAGTTCATAACTTTAATTTCATACTATAGATATATGCTATTAGAATTCTTCATATTACTACACTTAAAAAAAAATCAATATGTATAGGCTTTGAAATTCAAAAGAGCTATTCAATTTAGGGTGGAAAGTTTATGGTTCATAGTGTTACACATTCTAGCATGTAAAATTGATCGATTCCTTGATACCTAATGGAACAGGTAAAATCAGTTTAATAATTTATTAATTATTAAGGCAAATAATAGATAGATTACTTAATCTATTACAGTTATCAATGGATCATTCATTGTTTCTTCTTTACTATGACAAAAAATGGTGTAGCATTGTGAAGAATAGGGCCTAAATCAATGTTAGTTTTTTCCCTAAATAAAGCTTTCCGAAATATTAATACATTATTCAAAGGGAGAAATGTTTTGGTTTACTTTTCATCAACGTTCGCGACTTCACAAGATTAAATAATAACATCACCATTGTTTTGAACTTTACTTTCATTAAATCTTAAAAACCTCAATTACTTTGAGTGTTGTTTTTATGTTGAGACGAAATTTAAATTGGCTTTAATTACTTTTTTAAACATTTACGATTTGTTAGTTTTACATGTAAAACTAGTGTTTACACAATTTAGTGTTCTGGAAAGGTAAAATATTTTAGTGTTCAGTGTTAAGGAAATCAGTAATTAATATTTCAAATTTAACAGATACATTTTCGAAGAAAGCTTATGCTGCACTTTAAAAAAATAAAACTGCTAAATGATGCAATTCTGCTGAGTTGGGTAAAACATATTCAATTCGATAATGACAGAGGTTTTCAATAGACACTTTAAGGCTTCAATTGACAAACTTAACATTAATTACTATATAACAAATGAAATTTAGCACACTTAGTAATAAAATTAGTAAATAGATTTGATAATAAGGTGCATAGGTCTATAGCCTAATCAAGTTATCGCTAAGAATTATTCAAAGACTGTGTATAAGAATTTCATGTTGTCTTTCCAGGCAAATAAATGAAAATAAAATCTATTAGATAACGTTAGAGTAATGATCTAAGTATAAATAATTTTTATAATTATTATAAGGATATACTTTATGTATAAATTGACAACAGAATTATTTACAAAGCTGATGGTACAAAATCCAATAACTTATACTTTACAAGATCCAAATGGGAATATTATTAGGGGTGGGTTTTACGATTGTGAACTAATAAAGTCAAATAATAAAAGAAAATGTAGGCTACTTTAGTAGAACAATTTCTTAATAATGAAGTTGTATGTTAAATGGTTGTGCTTTCCAGTAAACCATAACGCTTATGTTTATGAAAAAGATGGTTAAATTGAGATTAGGAAAGTTTAACTTTTCCATACGATCTCTTAACTTATTTATTCATACTTATTTTACAATGGACTATCATGTACATATGCATAACCATAAATAGTATTTCGGATTTAAATTTGTCCCGAAGTGTTCAAAATAATCCTTATGTTTCTAGTTATTCCATGTTACCAAAAACATCGATTCTGAACCCACTTTCTGGTTTTATCTGTAGTCTAGTAAACAGATCCCAACACAGCTCATAATATCTTTCTCATGTGATTCGTAAGTGATTGTATCATGCAATTTACGTTTGCATTGTCTTAAACTAAATATTATACTACGGAAAAACACCGAAAATGTATTAAAGGTTCGTCTAGTTCATTAAAAATAATTTTAGGCTTTTATTTATCGTCAGAAAAATAAAAACTTAATACAACGTTATTAAAAAAAAAAAAACTTGTTTCACGATAAACTTTTTTAACCGTCTTCCACTCAAGTTTCAATGGAACTCATCTAGAAGATAACAACCTAATTTTACAGTAATAATGTTTTTGTGTTAAACTTGATTATCAAGGAATTATATTAATAACTTCACTCCGCCACGACACTTGGGAACGTAAGGTATTTGACAAGAGACAATAGCGGAAATTTGATCCCCGCTCACGTTTACTGTGACGTCACAATAGAGATACTCCAGTGTCGAGCGACAATGTTCCTGAAGTTATTAAGTAATGAGTGAAATGTGACATCAACTTCCAACTAAATTGTTACAATTGAATTATTAAATTTCAAAATAAGAACCTATGTTTATTTTAAATGTTCTCCTTTTAAATTGAGCAATGTTACATTCATTAGACTCAATTGATTATGAGTATGTTATCGTTGGTTAACAATTCTTATAGTTGCAAAGTAGCTCATTGGAAACTAAATTATAATGGTAAAAGGGACGAGAAATGGAGTCTAGTCGTCGTATTAAAGTAAAGTTATCTTGAATTATTAATAGTATGTTCATAAAAAAATGAATCGAATCTAAAACGTGATATTGGGCACCCGTTTTATTTTCACTCAGTGAAAAACTGCAAAACACAAAGTGAGTCAAAATATAACTATATATTTTTTTACTTAATTTGGTAGTGTTTAAAACAGTAGGTTGGTGTTATTAATTGTTAAAATTAATGTTTTATGAAAAATTATATTAACACGTTTGCTGCTGCGAGTGCTCCCGAATGGCACCGTTCTATTTCTTTTTACGGTTACATCGAAAACCCAGGACTTTATTGGCTTAAACTCTCTTTAGAGCTTTTGGTAACGTCCTTTCCTCACATTTTACATTATTAAACTTAGTTTTAGGTAGATTTGTTTAACCCAGTGGGGAAAAGAACCGGTGTGAGTTGTGTTGTATTGGTTAGTGCACCGGACTTGAAAAATGTCGAAGCGATGTCGTGGGTTCATATTTGCTTTCTGACAGTACACTGTATCAGTACCATTCCCCTGTACTGTAGTGGATATCCCCCTTATAATTATAAACAACCGTTTATATAAAACATTATTATAACAACCGTATGAAAATAAAAACACTGGAAACATCTGTTGGGAATTTTTTATCAGTGTATTTTTTTAATACTGAGGTATTCTGTTAAACCAAATACATAGATTGATTCAATTGGAAGGATTTAAAGAAAATCAAAATAAAGAGTTAAACCATTGCTCAAATATATATAAAAACATACTTTTATATCATCATAATATTAAGTGGAATAGTAATTTGTCTTAGTTATGTTTAGTTTACAAACATACCACGTTTAACATGGTTTTTTTCGTTTCGTTTTAATTAAGCTTGTAATAAATAGTAATAAATACTTATGCAGTATTTACAAACTAGCTTTATTTAATTATTATCTTGTGTTTAATTTTTAGAGGCGGGACGGCACATGATTGTAATTAGAGTTTTAAAACAAGCACATTTTAGCGAATTTCCCATAGGGAATAAGCTATTACCGTAGGTCTCATGGTAAGACCTAAGCCCAGGACCATGTTACTTTTTCGTTTTGAGGTGCCCAGAGACCAAAAATAATAGTCATTAAAATTTATATATATATATATGTATTTATATATATATGTATATATGTATATATATATGTGTCCCTAGACACGATAACTCTCGTAAAAATGGTCCGATCGACACCAAATTTGGTAGAGATGTGTAATGCTACGTTTATTCGGATGAGTTCGAAAACCAGACATATCGACCTACCGGAAGGGGTTGTTTTGGGGGGTTTTGTACCCCAAAAACGGGTTTTTTGCATTTTTCATATGTAAATTGTAAGAATTTTAAATTTTTATTTTGACCATTGGATTTAGCTAAAAAAACACACACAATTTAGTATTTTGAAGCTTTGCTCTATCTCCAATGGTTACCGAGATATTACAAAGTCTAAAGACAGTACATTGTCTTTTGGGGCTCCAATGTTAATCTTATGGAGAATAAGGATGTGTTAATATTTCACTTATTAACCAATATTTTTGGATGAAACTTGGTATTTAGCTTCATGTGGTTGAGATTCATCCATTTAAGGTAAAAAATCTAGGTTTTTGTACTTATCATGGCAGCAAACCTGCATACCCTTTTCCTATGTTAATCATATGGAGAATAGGCAAACTCTTTTATTTATGGACAGATATTGATGAAACTTACTATTTGGCTTTATATGGTCGAAATAAATTTTTTCTATGCTAAAAACCTACTTTTAGTGTCCCCCATGGCAGCATACCTGCACACTCTTTCCCTATTAGGAGAATAATAGACATTTATTTCCCTATTAATGAGCACGTGATGAAATTTTGTTTACAAGTTTAGCTGGTCAAAACTAATATTACTAATTTGGAAATTCGCTGAGTACGCAGGTCTGCTGCGACGGGGGGTATTTTATTTATCACACCGCATAGGATATAAGAATAGAGAATTCACTTGTTGCATGTCCAACTTAAAATTGCATTAGTCTGATGACTCTCACTGTAGTAAGAGTAATGTGGAAGAGATACGTTTTTCCTGCGTCTGTTTCCTGGAAAGTATTAAGTTCGAGGTTTTTATGCTTTCCAGAACCAGTTTGATATATGACGTACCGGCAGGTTGTCTTCCTTTATAAAATCTTAATTCCATTGGTTACAGAAGTGTAATCAGTCGGACCACCTAATTGGGCGACCTGATACCAACGACGTACAACACCCGCAACTGAACAGCAAAGCATTTGGTTAGTTAAATTGAAATAGTTAATTACTTTAATGACTATGCCGTATCAGTGTGTTTTTATGCATTTGCAATACATTTACTGAGCTTTGTTTCCTCACAAAACATTTTTAACAAGTTGATTAATGCCAAAAACGATAAAACTCAATTTTGTGACCAATATAAAAACTTAAAATTATTTTTTATTGTTAAGAATTTTTAAGTTTGATATTTTTAAATTATAGTAGCATTAGTTTTATAGGTAGCCTCAAACACAGTTAGTTGTTGTCACTGATATTATATGCAATATTAATTTATACTTATTTAATACGCTAAGGTTTTTTTGTGTTGAAAACTCCTCCTTCAGTTTTCGACCGATTTAAAGTTTTTGGTGTCTTTGTATAGGGCTTGGTTTGTAGTTGTTTCCGCCAAAAACTGATGAGAATTGGACTGGATATAAAGGCGTTATCCACCATTGAAATCTCAAAATTTCCCTTTAAATAACATTGGGATTGAATAAAGCATTTTAAACATCTATTAATAATCAGCTGTAAATACGTGTAGTTTTGTGGTTAAAGAGATTCACAATGTTGGATTGGTCGGATGTCATTGATTTACAGCTAAAAGTAACATTTGTATTATATAAAATAAATTGCTCGATTTTGAGCAACACGTATACTAGTTACATTAAAATAATTCAACCTAAATTATTTTACTGAAATAACAAACATAGAGAACTTTATCATAGTAATATACCGCTTATATAACGTATTTGAAAGGAAACAATAAAGTAATTTGATCTCCACTAACGTTTCCCCAATGTCAAAGCGACGTCGCCTTCTGTCTCGAACAGTAATTGTTCTAAGGAAACTGGGTTATTAAAGCCTTTGTAGGTTATAGCTGCCTTTTTAGCTAGCTTGAGTCTTGGATTCTTCAACATGTTTAAGCAATTACTTAAAAGCATATAACTTATTTTCATGTTGAATTTAATTTATATTTAATCAAATTATTAAGTTCTACTTAGCTCAATTATGTCTACTTAGCGGCAAGGGCGTTTTTCTCACATTTTAAATCCTAATTTACACTAAAATTAAATAAATACCACCAATGAAAAACTTTACAAAAAACGTATGGAAATAGTTATTTTTATTTCTCTTTCTTGGTTAAGACGTTGTTTTTCTAGTCTATTATATGTCTATTATATTATATCTATTATATGATTAGAAAGTTGAGTGTATGTATGAAATTCTATGTGGATTAGGAAGTATAAAAAAGTAGCACAAAGACATATAAGGAACAGATATTAGATGACCCTCGTTTACAATTATTTATGTTTTAACAAGTCGTGTCTTTGCTGTTTCAGGTTGATTTCAGTTTGATTTAGAAGACTAAAAAGAAGTTTTTTTTAGAACAAGGATGTTAGTTGAACATGAAAAAGGTCACATATTTAGCGTACTTTCAGAAGTTAAAATTTTTTTAATGCCCAATGAAGAGATTTATGTTTTTATAATAACCTTGGATGAGACCATACAAAAAGTTTAAGGTCAAATTACTGTTATTATTATTAAAGATACGTATCTATATCACGAGATCATTAGGTTTTGATTTTATAAATGCTGAAATCAACAATATGAAAAAATCATATATGACAAAAAAATACACGTCAGGCAAAGGGAATGTATACGGTGCCCGTTTTTGTAATTTCAATTTTCAGACAGTTTGAGGCTTTGTGGCGTTGACACTTGAGTTTGTGAAATGGTCAATTTGTAATTGGTATGAAAAAATTATTTGAAAACTTCCTGCATTAAAAATCATACAGCATAATAATGTTTAAAATGCAGCTAAAATAATTTTACTTCAGTAAAACTACTCAAAAAAATGGCTTTCATTTGTTATTAGTACATTGTATTGGAAAACCAACCAAATAAAACATTTATTTAATAAAGAGAGATAAATAATTCTTGGATTTAAAACTCTTATTTTTAATACATTTCGAATTTTTTAAGAAATAAAGAATATTCATCCATAAAATATACCTTTTCTCATATCCCGTTCATTCTAATTACAACGCCTCTCTGATTATCGATGTACAATAAACCTCTGATCCTTTAATAACAAGCGAGGCATTCATTCGCTTGAATAATCCTTAGTGAGCTGCTGCATATTCATTCAAACTTTATTGGGAGGCAAAAGATAAATTAAATTCCATAGCGTTAGAATTTAAAACATTTCTTGCCGAAAATCTAATTTAAGAAATCGACGTTATCTAATGTGATTTGTCTGCTTCTCTTTTATCATATTTTTATACCAAAATGTTGGGTCTGATGATGATATATTAATGTAATGTTTTATTTTGTATGTAGTAAATTTTCTTTTACATTTCGAAATCTTTAATAATAAGAATAATTTGATTTAGAGAATCAAAACAACTTTGAACTGTATATTTGTTTTATGATATAAATAATACTGAATTGTATTGTTAGGATACAGAATTACTTCAAAGTTCAAGTTCAACCTTTACACTATTTTTATTTGGTGAACCATGGATTTGCGATCTATAGTTGTGCTTTTACCTTATTTTTGTAGTTGTAAAGGTTACTAAAACATTTATGTCCTTCTTAAACATTGTTACTACTATTAAGGGGTCGTACAACTAACAATCGAAGTGTGATATATAATAATAAATCAAACTAATTTTAAGCTTATTTAACAAAATTTAAAACATGCCAATTTTGTATAAGTATTCAAAGATTTTTTACGAGTCCTATGTATTGGGAAGGAACACGCTCGGGTTTTAGGGTAAGTCATTTTTTTATATCTGTAGTTGAAGCCCACTTTGTCATGGCGACATTGACTATATACACTCGTATACACACTATATACATCGTATCGTTGGATTTTATAGTCAATGATTTTACCATCTTCAATGGTTAACGTTCCATAGTATATATGTAACAAAATGCCATAGACAATTTACTGCATTTAAACAAATTTAATTTAAGGAAACTAAATTTTTAATTTTCAACAATTTCATGGACATAAAAATTAATCTTATCCCGTAAAACTTACATTTTATAACCCTCAACGACTAAACATCCTTTGATAAATCCATCTCATAGTAAAATGAAGCTAAAATAGATTATTAAGACAGTAGTTTTGTTTTAGAAAGCTTATAATAAATTTTATCTTAAATTTTGACATCCTATGAAAGAATTTCTGTGTCAAAAAATTAGTCTAAAAATAAGTAATAGGTGCGTACTCTTATAGAAGAAAAGTGGTGTTTGAATCAAGGTTTAAAAGCAAAACTACAATAATGAATTTATAATCTAATTATAGTATTAATGAGATTAAGCAGTAAAATCTAGACAGAAACAATCATTCTGGATAAACGACGCTATCCGAAAACCATTTGTGATATTTATAGCCCGTGAACAGCGACTGCACGTTTGAAGACCCGACTGATACTACTGTCGATTAGATTTTAAACCGATTTGATTATTTGAAACTATATTTACTAGCCATTGAACTTAACATTTTGTGATATAATTGTGAACAAATAACTAACCATAGTGTGTAAAAAATCGAAATAAGGATATAATACTGTAGTTATTTTATCCTAAAATTTTATCTTATAGAATTTTAGTCCTCAGTTTGTAGCGTTGCAAGTTTGTGACAGGTATTTTTCGTTTAATTCCTTACGGTATGATCTTTTATTCGTGGTGGTATTAATCATATCAATTTGTTTATATTGGCTACACATCACTTGAATAATAAAACAATTTTAGTTCAATCAGATTTAACGAAAATTGTTTTATTATTCTAGTGATGTGTAGCCAATATAAACAAATTGATAAGGTATTTTTCGATTTACATAGTTGGAAGGTAGGTGAGTAAGTTGTCTAGATTGAATGATTAATATTAAAGATAGTTTGTACCAAGGAATCTAAAACTAAAATAAGTAAAAAGATATAAAAATATATAAAAAGTAAAAAGCTATCTGTTTCTAGCTTCCTTGGTTTGTACAATACAATTCAGTTTCAATATTTAATAAAGATTTAGAAAACTTTTTTTAAGAAGTAAACTTGTAGTAAATCGAAATATTTTGGTTTGTTACGTTACTTGAATCAAAAACATAGGTCAATTGATCAAAAGAAAAACGAAGAAACTTAATTAAATGACAAACGAATCAAAATATTGAGATTAAGCATAATCTATTCAAAAAGTCTTAAATTTCTTAAGGGGAACGTTATGTAATTCAACATTATGGTCACCCAAAGCCTAATAAAACGAGCATAACACTTTTATACCCATATTTAATGAAAAAATAATAATAATAACTTAAGCCTTCACCACTTTGATATGCAATAAGAGGTATTGGATTTTCGTCAGTAGATTAACTTGCTTAGAGCATTTTGATACTTTTCCTCTTAAAATCTACATAAAAGCGTATTAAATAACCACATTATAACCTATTCAAACATGTAACTTTTTTCTCACGAATGAATTACGTTATTAGCTTTTGTAAACTCGAGTTTTAGTGAGGGGTTGAAATGTTAGCGATAATACCAGGATTTCGTCCGAAGGCAAAGGTTCTTTTATTGCCAAGGCGATCACCCAATCAATCACGGTCAAATCCTTTCTCTCGACGTAACCTCCAAGGTGTACACTCAACAATTTATTTCCAAAGTCCGTAAATCAATCATATTGCTTTTTCTAGTTTATTGCAAATTGAGCTCAATATATCACGCTTAAAAATACGTTTAATTTCTTTTAGACAGTTATAAAACCTGTGTCTCGAGTTATAGTAGTTCATGCAACTATTGTGTTATGGAGGCCTTTAAGTCACAAGTGAGATATAAGATTTATGTAATTGTTAAACTCGTGTTTTAAATATTTCATGAGAATCGTAAAGTTAATACAATCGTTTCATACACTACTTTATCTACGGAGATCTTAAATTTGGATAATCACTGTAATAAATGTTGAAAATGTAGAGGTAGTAGGCGGTCACCCATCCAAAAACTAGGCACAAAGATGTCGCTTGGCTTAATTATCGAGCCCACTCACATATAATAACAATCGTTTGAGGTTAATGAGAACGCTGAAACATGAATCATAATAAAACAATCAGCCGATGTGCTAAAACACTACTTTCGTCAAATTCCATCACTGAGAATACTGTACGTTTAAGACCTCATTTAGCAATGGATTTGAGTAATTTACCTCTCTATCATAATTTATTGCATGAGCGTATTTGGTTGAAATATCCGGGGGTGGGATCAGAGCTTGCCCAAAGTTGTGTGATATTTAAATAAATAAAAAACTCATTCTCCATCACAACCCAAGTTGAGAAGCTGCAGAACGCGCCATCTTGGACTTTTATTCCCATAACACTAATGTTAAATTTGAAATATCCGCTATGCCTTTAATATTGGTCGAAAAAGATTCATCCTAATAACATTTTAATTTAACTTTATATTTCTAGGGCCCTATGAAATCAAAAGTTTTATATTATTCACTGTTTGATTATAATCAATGTTTATATTTTATATGTTTATAAACAATAAAGTATTTTCAGAAATTGTTGTTAAAACGGGGGTGTTTTTTCATTAGTCTAATCTCATAAATCGCTCTTTAATCGTGATTTTTATTTATCAGTGCCCTTGATGTTAAAATTATTTTCCTAAACATGACATAAACTTTAATCTTTTTGTACCAATATTATAGGAGTAGCGGATATTTCAAATCTAACATTAGTCTTACGGGAATAAAAATACAAGATGGCGAGTTCTGCAGACTCTTAAAAGGTTCTTATATTGCAGTAGTGGCAAAACACCGGTTCTGCCCCAGTTCAAGGTCACTCATTTTTTTGGGGGTTGGAAGTGGCAGGTGTGGGGTTGGAAGTGTGGGGTGGGGGTGACAGTGATGGATGGGTTTGGGAAGTGGGTCAAGGTCATTTGGAGGGAGTTTTAAAAAAGTGGGAGCCGCAGGGGCTCGGTGGGAATGGGGAGGGGTGGGGCGGCGCCGGGCCGCGGGAGGTTTTCGTTTATTCTTAAAATTAAATTAAAATAATAGTTGCAAGATAGGAGAGCTCCTAGGTGTTTACAGTGCGAGTCGATACAGTAGAATGAGACATGTGTCCAAGGAAGAACGATCATATAAACCTGGTAATATAGTGAATACGAATAATTGGATAGCGTCGTCAATAGGAGTAACAAGATTGAAATGTTGATACTGCAGCATGTCAGTTAAGACAGCGTGCAAAACAGTATCAGTACAGTATGCAGTGTTGCACAGGCTAGGTTTTGCAAAGTACAACGGGTGAAAACTGTAGTATTTCTTAAGCTTAGCCAATGTAGTACGCGGTTTAGAAACTGTGAAGTTAGATTGTTTCTGTAAAATATGTTTTGTGCGTAAAAGTTTTAGTTGTAAAGAGTGCGAAGTCATGATAATACACGAAGGGGAGATGTGTACTCTCCGACAATCGGCGAGTATATGACCGGCGCCCTCGAGTGTGCCTGAATATATAGAGACTAATTAGCATAATAAGTGCAAACATATGTTAGAGTAAAAAAGCGTAAGTAAAAAAAAAAGTGTTAGACTAGGTGTTAGAGACTTGCGGATAGTTGTTCACTGTTGCCCTATCGCCACTATAATGACGCGCGCGCGGTACCGATGCCCGTTTTATAGGGGTTGTGTGGCCCCTCCCAACCCCCCCCCTTCCCCTCCCCCTGAGAGGATGACATAAAAGAACAGAACTTCGGAGAGCTCAGTTATTTGTCGGGCGGCGCCGCGAAAGGTTGTAGCAGGGGGAAACATATAGGCGAAGAAAAGTATCGGTAGCCGCAGAAGTTAATTAATTATTCAGGTGCAGGATTGAAAGTAATGTTCCGTGCACGAATAAGTAGGAATACAATTGTCAATTGTACATGTAAATCTTGTACTGTAGCAATAACTATAATATTAGACGGTTGTAAAGTGTATGACCTGCTAATGTGCAAGAAATATCCCGTGCACGACTAAGTGGGATCACAATTGCCAATTGGACAGGTAAATCTTGTTTTGTAGCAACAAGTATAATAGTAGACCGTTGTAAGGTGTATCACCTGCAGGTGTGCAGGAAATGTCCCGTGCATAAATATAGAGACTAATTAGCATATTAAGTGCAAACACATTTTAGAGTAACAAGCGTTAGTTATAAAAGCGCTAGAGACTTACGGATAGTACCTCACCCGACCGATTCTGCCACCGAAATGGCACGCGCGCGGCAGCAACCCCTCTTTTTATGCGATCGATGAGTCACGTGCGACTCCCCTCCAACCCCCTCCCCGAGAAAACCGCATAAAAGAGCGAGCTTTGGGATAGCTCGGTTATTTGTCAGTCGGCTGCGGCTACGGTCACAAGAGTCAGAGGAAGAGACAGATAGTTTAAGAAAAGTATCGGTAATAGCGGAAGTTAACTAATTAATTATTCAGTTGTAGGATTGCAAGTATTGCTCTGTAGATAATCAAGTGGGGGACCACAACTGTGATTGAACAGGTAACTATTGTAGTATAGCAATAATGTTAATATTAAACGGTTGTAAAGTGTATAAGCTGCGGGTGTGCAAGAAATGTCTCTCGTACTGTAGCAATAATTATAACAGTAGACGGCCAGCAAGTGTATTACCTGCAGGTGTGCAAGAAATGTCTTGTGTAATGTAGCAATAAGTATATGATTGTAAGGTGTATTACCTGCAGACGTGCAGGAAACATAGCATGCACTATTCCACAGGTAAATCCCGTAGTGTAGCACTAATTATATTAATATGACCGAGAAGTAGCGGTTAGAGTTTAAGTGTTGTTAAAGTAAGAGAGTTATTTGCATATTAAGGAGGAAACAGGTGTGTAAGAATGGAACCTGCAATTAATCAGTGTGAGTTTCCTGCACACGATGTTAATTAGCATATTTAGTTAAAAAAAAAAAAAAAATGGAAACTCGACACAAAAATAAAATTGAGATCTATAAAATAACTGGTGTAGTGTTAAGAAATAGTGTAAAAATAATTAAAATGTTAAAATAAATCGTGTGTTATAGTACTATGTGGTATGAACTCACGGATTGGTTGTTTACCGCTGGGGTGTCAGCTCCCTATATGGGAGGCGCGCGAGCTTACCGTCGTTTATATACATGCGGATGGTTACTCATGCATGACCCCCCCCCCGACCGGACCGGAAGCCGGAAGCCCCCCCCCCCCCGACGTCACAACGTCTTGGGTGTAGCGTGTAAGAAGTACCGACCAGGCCAAGGGTTATGAGCATAAGTAATGCATTTCCAAACAATAGTCTATTGTATGTTAAAAACAAGTTGCGTGTTTCGGCGGCCTATTTCCGTTGGAACTATAATTAAGCGGCGGAAGAGGGTGGATAACAATCGACGATAATTATGCTGCCACACGATGGGGAAAGCCGCGGATGTACTTGTCAGCGGATGTAATTTGATGCTATCTAATGCAAATAGAGAGGGACAAGGCTCCACCTGCGTTTTAGGCGACCCACATGTAACAAAGCACATCCGTTTGGAATTTTCCACTGACGTTTCTGGAAAGTTCCGCGCCCCTCAAACCCCTCCCGGCCCCCCACCACTCTGGGAGCCGAGAACTATCCCGACGACTATTGCCGCCGCAGTCGGGCTCGGAACTCTGGACGCAGCGCTCCGACCCGACTCAGAGGGCAACTCAAATGTATAAGCGGCCGATATGTATTTGAGTTACTCTTGTTGTTAGGCTATTACTATTTAATATTTGTTGTGTGTGTGTGTGTGTGTGTGTCTATGGTTTTATGCAAAGTGTTATTTGGTTTTAGTCTTAAGATGTGTTAGTTTTAAGGTTTAACTTGCGCATTGCGATGTTAGCATTAAGGTGTGTTATGGTATTATTTATGTTTAAGAAATGAGTTTTTAATTTTAAGTATTGGATTATGGTGTGTGTGTGTGTGTGTGTGTGTGTGTGTGTGTGTGTGTGTGTGTGTGTGTGTGTGTGTGTGTGTGCATGTCTATGGCTATGTCTGTGTTTATCTGTGTACTAATAATTTTTTTTTTTATATTCCACAGCTAGCTGTTAGGATGGGTAGATTAAATTTAAATGTAAATGTAAATTGAAGAAGTTCGATTGAACTTCATTAAATATGGGTGGGACATGCGCGTTGTGCCGTAGGTAGCGCATATTTTTATTGTTTTTGATTTTTGTTTCTTAATTTTGGTCAGGCAAAAATATGTTTGGGTGGGTTTAGATTAAGGGTGGGAGGTTAGAGTTGCGTCTTGCATTAGCTGTTCCAGAGTCCCCATTGTAAAATTGGAATGGTCAAGTCCAGTGCCCAGGCCCGAGGCTGGCCGCCCGTATCACAGACTACCAAACTGGATCGCCATGTGCGTGCGGGCCAAAAATTGGGATCCCTCGCAAGACGTAACTTTTTGGGTTGGGATTGGGAGTGTTTGAGGAATACAGGGTGGTGGAGACGGTTACAGCCGCCTCCATCATCTTGGATCATTATTATTTTTTGGTGACCTTGACCTAAATCCACTCATGCATAACCCCCCCCCCCCGACGTCACAATGTCTTAGGTGTACCGTCTTAAGTATAATGTCTTAAGTAAAATGTCTTAAGTGTAGTGTCTTGACCTTGACCTTGACCTTGAACTTGGCGAGCCCCCCCCCCCCCCCGACGTCAAACGTCTTAAGTGTAGCGTCTTAAGTGTAGCGTCTTAAGTGTAACGTCTTAAGTGTAACGTCTTGACCTTGACCTTGAACTTGGCGAGCCCCCCCCCCCCGACGTCAAACGTCTTAAGTGTAGCGTCTTAAGTGTAGCGTCTTAAGTGTAACGTCTTAAGTGTAACGTCTTAAGGGTAACGTCTTGACCTTGACCTTGAACTTGGCGAGCCCCCCCCCCCCCCGACGTCACAACGTCTTAAGTGTAGCGTCTTAAGTGTAACGTCTTAAGTGTAACGTCTTGACCTTAAACTTGGCAACCCCCCCCCCCCCCAACCCGCCAGCCAAGTGCTAACAAATTTACTTATAACTTGAGAACGGTTTGCCGGAATAGGGCAAGCGATACATCATTGGAAAGCTCTAATTAACAGTAATATTGTGGTAAAGACAGAATTAAATTATTTTCTTTTAATAAAAATTTATTATTAAAAGAAACCCCCCACTCATTGACTTGCCTATATAAGAGTGTTGTGGTTTGCGTTGGGACATTCATTGCCAATAATAGCTATAGTGAACATGTCTCCCCGAGATGCTCCAATATTTTATAACAAATGTACAAAAGTTGAAGAAGTATTGGAGGTGGATGAAGAAATCAATGAAGAAGACGATGTAGAAAACGATGTACAAAACAATGTACAAAGCGATGAAGAAAACAATGAAGAAATTGAAGAGCCTTTGTTAAGTGAAAATGTTGTAACAAGAATATTTGTGGATCCGAATTCTCCAATGGATATTATAGGAAGGTTTGTAATTGAAGTTATGACATGGATAGAAAATGAAAGATTAGTAAACATAGCATCTCCAATTTTAGTTGATGATAGACCCACCTTTGGTGTATATTGGGGTAACAGTGATCTGTTATGGCTATGGGCGGAGGCATATGTGGAGTATTTGCAATTGGAAGAAAATATAGGCTTTAATCATTACTTTTCAGCTTTAGTCTTAACCTACTATTTTTAACATCTCACTAAAAATCTTACCATCCCCCCCCCCCCCACACTACAACTGGGAGGCTATAAAAAGGAAGCAGTAGAGAAGCATTTCATTTCGCTGCTAAATTTCAAAGAGTAAACATCAGAAAGATGTATCAATGTGAAATTTGCTTAGAAACTTTTCATGATAATATTCTACTAGAAATACACAAAGAGTTATTCCATAATAATAATGAAGATGTAACAGAAACCGAAAATGAAGATTTAAAACTATATGGAGAAGAACAACAAGAAGATCAACAAGAAGAACAACAAGAAGATCAACAAGAAGAAGAACAAGAAGAAGAACCATTAGCAGGACCATCTAATGCTATGCCGAGTGTAAAAGTATTTGCTTTAGCAGGTAGAGTAGTAATGCATCACAAAATTCAAAATGAAAAATTGGAATTAGAACAGTTTCTTAAAGAAGCAAGAATAATTGTCAGTAAAACTATAAAAGAAGAACTACAAAGATTAAACTTTATTAAATTTGGCATATTATTAAATGCTATGTTTATTAATGCAGATGAAGAAATGTCTCCTAGAGGATTTATAACAAGAAACCAAACAATTATGGCTACTTCAAATATTGATTCAATAGTTGAAGAGTGTTTTGATGAAATTTTAACTGGAAGAGGATCAGGTTGGAGTTTGCTAAGTATTGAGGGAATGGATTTAAGAATTCACAAACATGGATACGGGCTTATGGGAAGCAGTTACATTCCACTGCCAAAGAAAATACAGGATACAAAGTCGTGTATAAATGTAAAAAATGAAGATACAGAATGTTTTCGTTATGCAATGACATCAAAATTTGTAACACCTAAACATGCGGATAGACCTAGCCAAGAATATGAAAACCAAAGATATAGGTACAATTTCCAAGGGTTGTCGTACCCGGTAGCATTGAAGGATATTACAAAATTTGAAAAACAAAACTGTGGAACATCTGTTAATGTGTTTGGTTTGGACAGTTCAAATAAAGTATATCCTTTAAAGGTTGTAAAGAATGAGCTTGCAGACCACACGGATTTATTGCTAATAACGCAAGGAGATGTTTCTCACTATGTATATATAAGAAGTTTTGAAAGGCTTGTTAGTAAACAATTATCGAAAATTGAACACAAGAAAATAATATGCAAAAGATGTTTTAGTTTTAAGGAAGAAAGAATATCAAACAGAGGATGGATACGAGAACATCAGGAGCTATGTAACAACAACTATGAAGCCAAAATAATATTACCAACAGCAGATAGAGCCGAGCTAAAATTTGAAAAGATATCTCATCAGTATCGTATCCCTATCGTTGTATATGCAGACTTTGAATCTACCCTTGTTCCTATTGAAAATGATGATGATGGAGCCAAGAAAAGTGTTAAGTATCAGATACATGATCCAAACAGTTTTTGTTTACTAATTAAATCTACACTGTCAGAAGAGCATTTAAATAAATATGATCTAACATCAAAACCTGTCATATATCGTGGTGAAAGTGCTTCTAAAATTTTCCTTGACCACTTATATGCAATAGCTGAAAAGGTACAAAGATTGTACAGTGATATTGTACCAATGATACCGATGGATGAAGAAGAAGAGATTCAATATGAAAATTCAACCCATTGTTATTTATGTAAAAATGAATATACTATGGAAAATCACAAAGTACGTGATCACGACCATTTAACAGGATATTATAGAGGTGCTGCATGTAACAGATGTAATATTAACTATCAAATTCGCAACTTCATACCTGTAATTTTGCATAACCTTAGTGGTTATGATTCACATTTTATTATACCGGAATTGGGACGAGATGATGGAAGAATCGATGTGATAGCAGAAACCACTGAAAAGTTTATTAGTTTTAGTAAAACGGTTGGAAATATGAAGTTACGTTTTCTAGACTCTTACCGTTTTATGCCATCTAGCTTAAGTAAACTTACTGAAAACTTAAAGAAAGAAAATTTAATAGAAACAATGAAGATTGTAAGTAAAGATAAATTGGACTTGGTTCTCCGCAAAGGTGTTTTTCCCTATGATTACATCGATTGTTTGGAAAAATTTGAAGAAACATCACTTCCGCCAAGAGAAGCCTTCAAGAGTAAGTTGTATGAAGAGGACATTAGTGAAGAGGACTATGAACACGCTTGTAAAGTATGGAATGAACTAGGAATGACAACATTGGGAGAATATTCCGACTTTTATGTTAAATTAGATGTGACTTTACTTTGTGATATAATGGAAGAATTTAGAGATACCTGTTTTGAAGCATATGGATTGGACCCACTTCATTCTTATACATCGCCTGGACTAGCATGGCAAGCTATGCTGAAAGAAACAAAGTGTAGACTTGAACTTATTACAGATATCGATATGGTTTTGATGATAGAGTCAGGTGTTCGTGGAGGATTGACGCAAAGTGTAACTAGATATGTAAAAGCTAACAACAAATATCTCCCAAACTTTGATGCGTCACAACCAACAACATTCTTAGGTTATTTTGACGCAAATAACCTATATGGATGGGCTATGTCAAATCCTCTTCCATATGGTAATTTTAAGTGGGCAAACCCAGATTTGATAGGCAATATAATGGACATACCCAAACACGGAGACATTGGTTACATTTTGGATGTAGACTTTGAGTATCCTGAACAACTGCATGACCACCACTACGATTTACCACTATTGGCCAAGACGGAAATATCTCCAACTGGTAGATGGCCCAAGTTAATGATGACGTTAACCAACAAGTCAAGATATGTAGCTCATTATTGGACAATACAGCAAGCAATAGAATTGGGATTGAAAATAACAAGAATCAATAGAGCAATACAATTTAATCAATCTTGTTGGTTAAAACCATACATCGACAACAACACAAGAAGAAGGACTGCAGCAACATCCGATTTTCAAAAGGACTTTTTCAAATTAATGAATAATTCAATATTTGGCAAAACGTTGGAAAACAAAAGAAAACATAAAGATGTAAAATTAGTTAGCGATCCGGCGAAATTGCAAAAATTAGTACAAAAACCAAACTTTGGAACGAGTATAATTATTAACGAGAATCTTGTAGCTGTTACCATGAACAAAATCTCAATAACAATGGATCGTCCTCTATATGTGGGAATGTCTATTTTGGATATTTCTAAAACCCACATGTATGACTTTCACTACAACAAGATGGTGAAGTTTTATGGAAGAGAAAACATCGGGATAGCATATATGGATACAGATGCTTTCATTTATTGGATAAGAACAGAAGACATGTATGAAGATCTACGTACTTTTGTATATACTACTGACTTTGACTTTTCAGATTATCCTAGAGATCATCCCAACTATGACTACGATAGAAATAAAAAGGTGTTGGGCAAGTTTAAAGACGAAACAAATGGTGTACCAATGGAAGAAATCGTCGCTTTAATGTCCAAACTGTACTCATTCCAACTATACATCAGTGAAAAGGATGAACATCAAGTGGTGAAGAAAGCCAAAGGCATCAAGACTTCATATCTAAAGAAGAAAGTACAGTTTGAACATTATAAAAGATGTTTGTTTGAAAATGTGGAAACAACCGCAACATTCAACACCATCAGAAGCTACAACCATATATTGTATAGTGTAAAGCAAACAAAGTGGGCATTAAGTTATAAGGATGATAAACGCCACATTCTTGAAAACAACATCAACACATTACCATTCGGTCACTATTCCCTAACCAACATTGACCAGTAAACCTTTTCTTCGTCCTTTACCTTCTTCCTTTTTCCTTCCGTAAAGAAGAGGGGACATGACAAGCCCAATGTCATGTTCCCTCTTTTTTACACCAACGTAAAATGGCCTTGACCTATATCCTAACCGTATATAAAAGAGGATAAACCATTCTAGAGATCAGTACCTTTACAAGCGATGTGGAAGACACAACTGAAGATGGAAGACTTAAAAAATAAAATTGTAAATGAACTTCATAAGCCAGCAAGAAGAAAATTTCCTAGAAGAAGTACAGTTATAAAAGGAATGAATGATCTTTTCCAAGCCGATCTCATTGAAATGATACCACATAGTAAGTTGAATAAAGGATTCAAATACATTTTAGCGATTATAGACTGTTTTACTAAAGTGGCTGATGCCTTACCGCTAAAGGACAAGACTGGTAAAAGTGTTACGAAAGCTATGGAAACGGCTATACAAAGAAATAAATTCAACATCAAACATCTACAAACTGATGATGGGAAAGAGTATTTTAACAAAGACTTTGCAGCTTTAATGAAGAAGTATAAAATAAATCATTATTCTACAAATTCTGAAGTTAAAGCTTCAATAATAGAAAGATTCAATAGAACATTAAAAGGAGCAATGTATAAAACATTTTCCAAACGAGGATCATATGTTTGGTATGATATCTTACCGCAACTTATAAAAGAATATAACAACAAGTATCATCGAACCATTGGTATGAAGCCTAACCAAGTAAATAGCGGTAATGCTAAGATGGTATTAAAACGTATTAGGAATAATACAACTCCTAAACATGAAAAAATGCAGCCTAAAACATTTAAAGTTGATGATAAAGTTCGTATAAGTAAGTACAAAGGAGTATTTAGTAAAAGGTATCTGCCAAACTGGACTAATGAAGTATTTACAATCTATAAAGTGCAACCAACAACACCTGAAACTTACATCTTAAAGGACAACAAGGGTGAATTACTCGAAGGTGGATTCTACGGGCATGAGTTGTTAAAATCATCAGTCGGCGATGTATATCTTGTTGAAAAGATTTTACAAAGAAAAAAGGATAAGGTTAAAGTACGTTGGTTGGGATTTGATAAAAGTGAAGACTCTTGGATCCCTACAAAAGACTTGGTGTAACAATTTATGAACTCATTACGTGTTTAACCTTTACACAAGATGGAGATTGTGCAACAAAAGGATCGATTTTTTATTAATAATATTGATGAATTAACAGTTGACAACGACAAGTTAAATCATGGAAAACATGGTGAACTACTGCCAAACACAATAAGATGTTTAATAACTGGACCGTCAAATTGTGGAAAGACTAATGTGGTTTTTAACTTAATAACAAATCCTAAAGGACTACGTTTCAACAACATTTACATTTTTTCCAAATCTTTGCAACAACCCAAATACCAATTATTGGATAAGGTACTCGCAAGTGTGCCTGAAGTTAATTTTTACAAGTTTAATGCTAGTGAAACTATAATGGAGCCAAACGAGGCTAAACCATTTTCTATATTTATATTCGATGATGTATCTTGTGAAAATCATGACACTATTAGAAGTTATTTTGCCATGGGGAGACATTACAATATTGATAGCATTTATATTGGTCAAACTTACAGTAAAATTCCAAAACAACTAATAAGAGATAATGCAAATCTACTTATTATCTTCAAGCAGGATGAAACAAATTTAAAGCACATATATAATGATCATGTAAATGCAGACATGTCATTTGATAAATTTAAAGAAATGTGTGGCAAAGCATGGGCTGAAAAATATGGATTTCTAGTTATTATGAAAGAAGAAGCTATCAAAAATGGAAGATATCGTATAGGGTTGGATAAATTTGTATTAATCCATTGAACGATTGATGATACGTTTAGTAATAGATTGGTCTTCGCAGCGTAAACATGGTGAACCAAGAAAAACTATTAAAAGAAATAAAATCACTGAGTGACTCGATTAGACTTAAAAATCGAGCATTAAGAATGGGTTTGAATGAAAGAGAAGAATTTCTGGAGACTACATTTAAGCCTATTACAGAACCTTTAAAACAGATAACAGAAACTATTGGTAAACCTCATTATGAAGGAGATGTTTTGCTACCTGTTTCTAAATTTGAAGTAACAAGTTTGAAAAAGGAAGAAGATGATGATTCTTACACAAGTGATAGTGAAGTTTCTCAAAAAGAAGAAGAAACAAGACAAGAAGAACCAGAAATAAATGTTGAAAAAGAAGAAGAACAAGAACAACATATACCTGAAGCAGAACAATCAATTCCAAATCTAACAAAATTAAGTAGTGATATATTGCAACAAGGACCTCTTGGAAGAAAGTATATCATGAAGATGTTACATGAAATAAAAGATAACCCAAAATTACACAAGTCGCATGTATATGGTGCGAGAATTGATGGAAATGAATTAAAAATAGGAGATTCAAAAGTACATTTGACTGAAGATGATGATATTGTTATTGGTGAGCATAAATATAAAGGAACAAAAGGATTATTTGAACTGATTTTCAAAAATATACCTATAAGATATACGCTTCAAGATTTAAATACTTTTAAAGAAATTTTGCAAAATACTAATGCCCATAAGAAGAATTACTCCAAAGATTCAATGATAAATAGAACACGTGCAACTAAATATACGGTTGTAATAAAAAGATTGTTTCCCCTGAAAAAACTACCAACATTACGAACTGCACCAGCTGTAAAGAAACCTCTTAAGAGGAAGTCATTATCACTTATGGACTTATCACTTATTGATGAATATGGTAAAAAGAAAAAAGGAGAAACTTCGACATCTGGTAAAGGTTTAATGAAAAACCTATATAATACAAATGTGATTTACTATAATGATATAAACAAATTGGTTGATAGAATGAGACTATTACATGAAGCCATGGAAGCTGGTCATACAGGTTTAAATAATGAATGGGTGGTTTTAGTTGACGAACTTCGAAATCGTGGAATAGTTGTATAAATCATCACGGATATATAAGAGAGCTGTGAGCATACAATGGATCAGTTCAATCATGAGCGTCGACAAGTTCGGACGGTACTCCGGGCTAGGAGTACAAGGAGGAGAAGACAGAAAAAGAAGTGGATTGCCGCAAACACCTGAAGGTGACTATGATATGAGTAACAAACGTTTAAAATTTGTTAAAGACCCAGAAGAAGATACTGATGGAGCGAATTTAAAGACAGTAAAAGAGGCTACTTCAACATCATTGAAATTAGATAAGAATACTTACGATGTTAAATCACATAGAATAATTAATGTTGGTAAACCAACTGACAGTTCTGATGCAATTACTAAAGAGTATTTATCATCTGAACTTTTAAATACTTTAAAATTACAATGGGGTAATAATTTAAAAGATGGACAGACATATGATGCTGGAAATCATAGAATAACCAACGTGGCAAATCCAAAAAATGATAAAGATTCAGTTAATAAAGAATATTTACATTCTATAATACCGGAAAAGACTCAACGCGGATTTTCTTTTTATAAATTTATAATAAATGACATTGGATACCCAAAGGAAGATGGGGATGCTGTAAACCTGAAATACATCAAGGACAACTGTATTTTACAAGATGGTGATGAAATCGATTGTCATGGGAAAGTGTTGACAAATGTAAAGTTCGGTTCTCAACCAAAAGACGCTGTTACTATGGAACAATTATCTAAAGAATTAAAAAGGGGAACATCGAATTTTGTAAAACATGAAGATGCCGTGCTAAAGCGAGGAGATACATTTATACATGGAAATGAAAAGTTTGATTTAATGCAAGGAAATAATGATGAATGGGATGCAGGACATAAAACAATAACAAATGGAAGATTTGGTATAAAAGATACAGATGTACCTCTAATGGTGCAAACATTAATTGCGAGTGGTGGTACATTAGGTACATACAATGGTCGTAATAGAAGAATAAAAGATATTTATCCTGGTTATGAAGATGATGATTGTGTTACATTGAGACAAACAATAACTTGGGATAAACACTTTGGGACCAAATATGATGCAAAGATGAAGAAAATAATTAATATTTTACCAGGAGAAGATTTAAATGATGCTGCTACTATTGGACAAGTCATAACAACGTCGAAAAGTGATTCGACTGCTTACACGTGTAATGATAAACGTATTATGCAGTTACACGATCCCCAACATCCAAAAGATGCTGTAACTTTAGACTGTTTAATAAGAATAGTGGGCAATTTACTTATCGATACCCACAATCATATAGCTAGTACAACGAGTCATGTGATGATTCAACCCGATGAACGAGAAGCTTGGATTAAAAATAGAATTATAAATCAGTATATAATTAATTTGAATAATTAAGTATTTAAATATAAAAATTGTGCATGTGTTATTCATTTATGTAAAGCAGCTCGTGGAGTAAACACGCTGGTTATATAAGACGACATAATGAAGACCGCAACGCTCAGTCGTCGTCAAGACAGCGGCAAGAAAGGACGTGGTATAACATCAGCTGCGTTATCCCTGCTAAGACGGATTCCTGTTGGTGCTGTTCTAAATCGAGCAATAGACGCTTTACCATACGAATTTCATCTGCCCGGAGGCTATCAATATTGTGGACCCGGAACTAAGTTGGCAAAACGTTTAGCAAGAGGAGATCCTGGAATTAATAAATTAGATCAAGCTTGCAAAGAACACGATATAGCGTATTCCAAGTTTGCAGATTCAACAAATAGATCAATAGCGGATAGAGCGCTAGCGGAAAAAGCTTGGCAAAGGGTTAAATCAAGTGACGCCAGTATTGCGGAAAAAGCAGCAGCTTGGGCAGTGACAACAGCCATGAAGACGAAAGCTAAGTTTGGTGGTGGAAGACGACGCGGGAAAAAACCTAGTAAAAAAGAAGCTGCAAAAAGAGGCGGGAACATCAAAAGAAGACGTCGCACTAACCCTAAAAGGAAAGTCAAGAAAACATCCATATGGTCAATGGTAAAAAACGGATCGGGTCTTTACTTAAGACCGTACCGTGTATATTAAATGAGAAGAATAAATTGATAATTCCAAATGAAGCATTAACAAACTATCAATTGTCAAAATATGTGAAATGTTTAAGAATACCATTCTTCAGAGGAGTTTTTATGAAAGATACATTACCAAACAGAGTGTGGAAAAATGAAACTGGAATAGTAAACTTAGACTCTAATTATGGACCAGGTACTCATTGGGTATGTTATAAAAAACTCGGAGAAAATGTTTACTACTTTGATAGTTTTGGAAATTTACCGCCACCAAAAGAACTTCAACATTATTTTCGGCACTCCAACAATATATTCTACAACTACAAAAGAGAGCAACCTAGCAATACAGAAATGTGCGGACATTTATGTTTAGAGTTCCTAGCGAAGAGCGTCAGTCAGCTTTAAGATGTCATCGTATACAGTGTCGCTGAGCGGAAATTCGTCAACATTGAAAAGTACACTTTTCCCAGCGTTACGTTTATCTACGGACAAACTATGGGAAGCAGCATTATTGGATTTGACTACATACAATTCAATTCCCAATGTTACAGAAGGAAAAAATAATTTACTACATTACTATGAGAGTAAAGATGAAAAAGGAAATTATTCACAATTAAAAATAATTCCATTATCTACAGGAGCATATGAAATAGACGATATAAACCAAGTATTACAAAAGAAACTTGGAGAAGAAAATATTTCTATAAAAGGTAATAATAATACATTGAAAGCAGAAATAACTTCAAAGTATTATATAGATTTTAGTTTAGACCACTCAATCGGCAATTTGCTCGGATTTTCAAAGAAGAAAGGAATTTTAGCTCCTGGAAATGATTATACTGGCGATACAACAGTAACAATATTAAAGGTGAACAGTATTGATGTAACGTGTAATATTATACACGGATCATATAGAGATGGAGTAAATCAACATATATTACACACATTTTACCCGACAGTAGCTCCTGGTTTTAAAATAGTTGAGAAGCCACAAAACCTGATATACCTACCGTTAAACACCAGTTTCATTTCAGACATCGTACTGAACATATTGGATCAAGACGGCATTAGTGTTGACTTTAGAGGAGAAACAATAACTATACGGTTACATATCAGAGCGGCAACATAAAGTCAACATGGGATTATCATTTAAACCACAACGGAAGAGTCGGGAGCTCAGTAGCTCCTCAACATTCGACGAGTTAACACCGGACAACATACGCTTCCTACAGAAGATCGGACTAAAACTTGCCAACCATGGATATACTGGATATAGCACAAGGACCGACATTCGACGAAACCCTATGGGAGAAGGAATATCACACTCACAACCCTTACACTTCATCAAAATTAAATAATAATGATGAAATAAGAATTCCCATTCAACAACAAGATATCTACACATTACCATGTGAAAGTTATTTATATATCGAAGGAAGAGTAACAACATTGGATGGAAAATCTGGTTCAACTGTTCCTTTTATAAATAACCCTATGGCATATCTGTTTGATGAAATTAGATATGAGATATCTGGAGTAACAGTTGATTCAACAAAAAAAGTTGGTATATCAACAACTTTAAAAGGATTGACTTCAATAACACCTCATGAAAAGAATTCTTTGATCTCGGCTGGATGGGTGACTCCTGATAAAGACACTATTACTCCTAATTCAAAAGGTTACTTTGATTTTAATGTACCTTTACGATTGCTTTTGGGATTCGCAGAAGATTACAAAAGAATAATAATAAACGTAAAGCAAGAACTGGTACTGCTCAGATCTTCAACAAATAAGGATGTAATACAAGCGCCAAGTGGAACTAAAGATGCCGATTTGGAATGGCAACTTCAATTGGATAAAGTTGTATGGAGAGTACCTCATGTCAGATTGGCGGATGAACATCGAGTATTATTATTGAAAAAATTAAAATCTGACCGTGATATTGTGATACCATTTAGAAGTTGGGAATTTCATGAATACCCCATATTGCCTCAAACAGAAAGACAAACATGGACTGTTAAAACCTCTACTTATTTAGAACGGGCAAGGTACATAATAGTCGGTTTTCAGACTAAACGAAAAGATGTTATAACTGCGCACGCTGGTCAATTTGACCATTGCAAGATAAAGAATTGCAAAGTTTTTCTAAACTCTCAGTTCTTTCCATATGACAGTTTAAATGTTTCATTTGACAAGAAACGTTATTCCATTCTATATGACATGTATGCAAGATTTCAATCGTCATATTATGGTAAGACGAATACACCACTTTTATCACCAGAACAATTTTATTCAAAAGCTCCAATTGTCGTAATCGATTGTTCAAAACAAAATGAATCTGTGAAATCTTCAAGTGTAGATATAAAAATTGAAATGGAATTTGAAGATAAAATACCAGATGGAACTTCAGCATACTGTTTAATTCTACATGACAAAATAGTTACTTACACACCGCTGACAGGAATCGTGAAGAATGTACTTTAAGAAGGATTAACACAACATCTGCACGATTTGTAAGGTTTTTACAAAAGATCAATAATATCTAGGTCATCTGCGAGTATAAAAGCGAGAAAGAGGAGCTGGAAATTCATTTCATCTTTGATTGTCGTATGGGTAACATCGTCCGCAAGATGAGTTCTACTACATCAAGTGCTAATGAAGAAACTACACCTCTTATGGCTGACAATAGTTTGGATATAGAAAGACAAGTTGAACAGGAAATGGAAGAGTTCCTCAAGTTTAAACATAAGAAGACAGAAGAAGAAGAGGAAGTTGAAAAAGAAACAAAGAAAAGGAAAATTGAAGATAACATTCCCGCTAAAATCTTAACGGAAGTATTTCTTCGAATATTTTATCCTATTTCTTCTTGTATGACAAAGACTGTGTCTGCTGGAGTAATGAAATCATTGGATTACTCCCCAACTGTTATTTTGAATCACGGATCTAAAATGGTAACCTTCACTGAATCTTCTTGGGAATCTTTTATGAAACATATACATCTTTTGGAATGCTATTTGAGTAACAATACGTTTGGAAGAAAAACAAAACTAGGTTTGTTCGAATCAAATATTGAAATCGATATTGTTAAACAACGTGGTCAACAACTAGTTCGATTTAGAGATTTAACTAAATATAATATAAAAATACATTTGACAAAAGAAGAGTTTTACGCTTTAACTTGTGCTACTGGTCCTATAACAAGATATTTAAAACAGCTAATATTCTCAAGTACAATTATCAAAGACTATTTAATTGATGCATTGGATAGACAACCATATGTTCCAATCCTATACGGTCCAGTAGATACTTCAATCTTCAATAGGATACCGCATGAAGTAGAGATGTGGAGACAGTTACACCACAATCAAACCAACTTTAATTTAGATGAAGAAGAAAAGCAAGAAAACAAGGAAAACGAATCACGTTTCAACATTCAACAATCGACAACAAATTAAACAGACAAAGAATATTGTAAGTAAGAAGAAGAAGAATGTTGGAGTATAAAAGGCTGCCAATCTGCATTGACATACCAGTTGTCTACTGAACGTCATCATGGATAAACGAGTTTCATTCTCTAAGAAGACGGAAATAATGGAAGTAAAGCGAGGTATCATAGAGTTTCAGGCATTCCGTGGTAATGATGGAAATTTTATAATCAAAGAGTTAGTGGTACTAGATATGATAACATCTGTTGTTTATCACTTTTTATTCATGCCTCCTTTGCCGTTCAACAGATTAACAACCAAGGCTAAAGTAACAAACAAATGGTTGATGAAACATTTTCATAATCTAACATGGGATGAAGGTTTTATAACCTACAATATGATGCCACACATTATGAATCATTTCTGCAAAGAGTTCAAAACTATTTTTACAAGAGGATTGGAAAAAGCAAATTGGATACAAGCATATACAAACCATGAAGTGATAAATGTGCAAATGGAGAAAGATTTTTATTGCTACTTTGCTAACATCTGTATTGCATCTAAAAACTTTAAACATCGGCAGTCTCAATGTGCTTTAAAGAACGCATATCGTTTAAATGTCCATCTCCAGCAAAGTGGTGGGGGAAGCGATGGGTATAAAAGCGAGAGCGGCACTATGACAATGCATGAGTATTGCTCTAACCTCCGAGGAGTCAACACCTCTGACGCGCAAGCACAAGAAGAAGAAGACGAACAATAGTAAGAAGACAAATAATGGCATCGCAAACTTTTCTACAGTCACTTGTTGATCAATTCAACAAACATTCTAAATCTACAATACTACCGACAAAGAAATGTTCAGAGTTGAAGGAAGAAAAACATTACATTATTCACACTATTAAGAAGATGGAAACATCAATTGGAGATGCCATCAATTGCACATTGAGTGAAGCACCCTACACACCTGGTGATGAACCGAAATTTCAAGTATTTCTTCCCAAACGCTTTGTTCAACTGCTGCAGAATGAAGATTTACGACTGATTCACCCCGGCGCACTCTATTTGGCATCCCACGGTCCAAGCGGAACCAACTCTACTGAACTTACACTTCATGTTATGCCTATTAGCAACTAGTCTGTAATTTGTATATACTGTTGTACATGTGTGTAACCGATTTTAAATAAATAAAAATGAAAAAAAAATAAGAAAAGGCAACATATCGATAGTGTTTCTGCACTATCGATATGTTGCTTTTTTTAAAAACACGTTTGGATGACCTTGACCTAGTTTCGAGGGTATATAAAGGCCGTAATTTTCTTGAAGATCTCATCAGTCTACGACTACCTTTCGTGCTGTACACATCTCTGTTGGCTCTCCAGTTATTACAAATAACAACATGTCTCTTAAGGTTAAGTGTGCATCATACGATACCACCACCATCACAACTTTTGAAGAACTCGACGATTTTACTAATGAACTGCGAGTGTTACTTGCCGGTGGTTATCGTTTAAATATTGATGTTTATGCTAACAACATGAGGATGTTTCCTAAACAAAAGTTCTGCAACGAAGAAGTATTCGTTTCCACACAACCTTCAACTACAACACCATCTACTCAAAGTAATGTTAAGTTCCAGAAATATTACTAATGTTAAATAATATCAAGTGGTCGCTGTAGCATCTATAAAAGGAACGTGTAACCTAACAGAATCATCATTAGCTCTCCAACTGACACAGCGAAAACAACTACTAATACCATGTTGTACAGAATGATGATTGAATTCAATGGAAAAATCTATGGAAAGGACTATCAAAGTGCAGAACAAATGACGTCCGATCTTCAAGTATTGACTAAAGAGGGATTCCAACCAAAATTAATTCTAAAATTTCCTGAAGTACATCCACTCTCCACTGAAGATCTCATCGCCATGGCTAAAGAGGAAAAAGAAAAATACAAACAAGATGTAAAGAAAGAAAAAGAAGATAAAAACTCAGTATCGTAAATAAATACATCTTACACTTGTAAGATGATCTTTTTTAAAACTCCATTTGGATGACCTTGAGATTACCCCCACCACTTTTCTTAATCTATAAAACATGCTATCCTACACTATACAACTTCATTTCTTGCCTACACTTAGAAGCATCAACATGGAAGAGAAGAAAAACGAGGACACACCGCGCTAATGTTGTGAACAGAAATGCACCGATTTAGGAAGATGGATGGTAGACGGATTAGCCTGTACAAAGTGCGAATTCTTCGGATCCTATTACTGCAGATGCGAAACAAAGCAACTACCACCACCGAAATTGCGAACCTTCAAGATTTTTAAATCACGATACTTCCACACTTGCTGTCCCCAGAGGTGTATCAAGTTTCATCCGGAAAGACTTGTCATTTGTCGAAAGTGCAATGCATATTATAAAGACGACTTTTGTACATGCATCATAAGTGCGTGCAAGTATAGATCAGATTGGTCTTCTGAACCCGTTGAAGCTTCAAATGTATAGCTGTAGTCACTGACTGCAGCCCTTTTTTAAAACTCCATTTGATTGACCTTGAGATTACCCCCACCACTTATTTTTTACAACATATATTCTACGGATCATTCGATACGTTTCTCATTTTTATTTCATTACTCACACTGACAACAACAACAACAACAACATGGATGATAAATTCATTTCCTTTCAACATTTAACTACCGACAGAGAAGAGATGGAAACCCTATTCCAAAACTTACTCACACTTATTGATAACTATCCTTTAAGATGGATCAACATCACAGTGCAATATGTCAATCCTACCAAAATATTTTCATCATCATCTTCTTCTGGCACCTCCACGTCTTCATCGTTGCAAAGTGCAGAGGAAGAGGAACAGACAACTAATGGTGTTAAAATTATTGAATTAAACAACGAGGAACAAGAAATGCAAGCTCTGGTTAAATATAAATTTAATATTTAATTTACAAACATTATTAGTATTCCTAACTTAAAAATACAACTAATGCTTATCTTAGTACACCTCCTACTACCTACCCGAATGGCGTTTCGCAGCGAAATGCGCTGGCCAACGGTTCGCATGGGGGTATATCGCCTTTCCCCCACCACGCCACTACCCCTCCACTTCCCCCACCATGCCACCACCCCTCCACTTCCCCCTCCACCGCCCTTGCCCGCATATAAGCGAGCCGCTGACTGACGCTCGCCATTTGTTTCCCGACTCCCGTACGATGAACAACGATCCGCTACCACATATGAAATCTACTTTTATAATTAGAACAAGACATGATTTAAAAGATTTAATGGAAACTTTAGAAGATATTATAGACAAATTCCACTGCATCACTATGAATTTGGAACTTGTTTACGGTTGTCCAACATGCGATAGGGTTAAGAGTGAAAATGAAGATGGTTTGCTAGAACTCACACCTGCATCCTCCAAACCTACACCAACAGCTGACGATGACGTTTGATCGGACACACAACTGTTTTTCTTAACCCCCCACCACTTTCCAGTAAATATACCCTGTCCTCATCTTCGTTTCTCATTTCATCGCCAACTTTCCGACCGTCAACACCGCTCCCGTTTCACAAATAGAAATTAAAACGAGCACACAAACATGATGGATGATTTTTCACTTAAAACACAATTGGAAGAGGACAGACTCAAACTAGAGATCAACAGGCTGCAATTGCAAACGGAAAATCAACAAGGGATGGTTCGCCTGCTGCAACTGTTCAAATGCGTACTGTGCATGTTGTGCATCTACCTTCTCTTCGCCACCGCCTTCGGCGTCTACCACTCCCTCACCGTTGGACGATATTTCAACACCTCTCTGCACAAGAACACAACTTTGATTTAATTTTAAAAATAAACGAAAACCTCCCGCGGCCCGGCGCCGCCCCACCCCTCCCCATTCCCACCGAGCCCCTGCGGCTCCCACTTTTTTAAAACTCCCTCCAAATGACCTTGACCCACTTCCCAAACCCATCCATCACTGTCACCCCCACCCCACACTTCCAACCCCACACCTGCCACTTCCAACCCCCAAAAAAATGAGTGACCTTGAACTGGGGCAGAACCGGTGTTTTGCCACTACTTATTGCCTAGAAAGCAGCCTTTGTCTTTTATTTAAAATTAAATCAATAGTTTATATTACATCTCATTGCAGTTGTTAAATGTTATCATCCCCAAAAAAAAACTCACTACGAAGCGCACCTTCGTAAATACGCCCGTGATTATTTGTAATATCATTTTGCACTTAACGGTTATATGCCACTTCTTCCCCTGTCCGCGTTGGGAAAGTGCTCGCCTGGAGGCTACAAGAAAACACTGTGTTTTTTTTCGGTGGATACAATCTGCCAAACGATTATGGAGGATGAGAGCAACTGGAATTGTTTATCACAGTTCTTCGGGGCATCATCCTGGAAAAGAAACCCGATCTGGACGGCAAAATGGCCCAGATCCCTTGACCGAGCGGCTGCATAGGAAGCAAGCCCCAAGGGCGTAAGAGTAATTTTGATCTATCCTGACGTAGTGTGATAAAAAATCCCAGGTTAGAATCCTAAAGAGTATAGGAGGTTTTTAGTGTGTAGTAAGTAATCCCGTTTTTAGGGGAGGCCCACACTAAAGGCTCACACCGATGTGCATAACTGCATTTTTCCCCCTTCTACCTAAAAAATAATAAAAACCAAAAACTTAACGATCGTAGGTAAATAATTTTGTAAAACTTTATCAAATGATCAAAACTATATTTATCTAGTATTAATTAGATTTGACAATGTAATCAGACATAACTGATTCTGAAGCAAGTTTAAATATTCTATAACAACTAGTGGAGTGTAGGGGCAAAGGCCCCTAAAAATCAAAATGATGATGTCTCTAAAAATAAGATTCAATTTATTTCCTCCTTACAGTATTAGGTCTACTATATTTTTCTCAAGCTGCAGTGAGGGTTTAAACGTTCGAGTTTTCTAATAAAATATTTCCCAATCCTTACGAAACTTTTCGGTGGTATCGAATCAAAAATACAGTAGTCTATTTTGTGGAAGAAAAAAAATGCACTATTAAGTTATACTACCAAACGCGGTAAAAATTGTTTTAACCTTAAACAGGTTCATGATGATTTTTGTAACTCAAATAAATAAAATAGTTCAATACAACATAAGCCCATTAATACTGTACACTCCTTCACCCTGGACACCTGTGTCAACCATTTCCCCACACTCGCCCTGACCCCATGCCTCCCAGTTCTCCTGTTCACCTCTCCTGACCCGTGTTTCCTGTACCCTTTATGCCTCCGGGGCCCGAGTACCCCCAAAGTTCCCCTGTGCCCCCTTGCCCCCACATTCAACTGTGCCCTTCATTCTCTCTTGCCCACATGCCCACAGTTCTTCCCCGTGCCCTTTATTTTCCTAACCAACTCCCCCATGCCCAACCAACTTCCGTGCCACTGACGTCTCTAGTAGGCCCCACCCCTTGTGCCCGCATTTCCATGTCCCCATGCCCCCATACCCCCGTGCCCCATGCCCACCATTCATCCTCATGCCACCTACATCCCCATGCCCCCCTATAACCCCAGTACCCCCGACAAATCTCGTTCCCCGATGCCCCCGCATGCAGGTACTCCCGTGCCCACATGCCCGCCGTTCTTCCCCGTTTTCCCCATGCCCTCTATGCCCCCCAAGCCTCAACCGTGTCTCCATATCCATCCGCCCTCCGTTCCTCGTGCCACCAACGCCCCTAGTGCCCACTGTGCCTTCCCACCCCCGATCCCCCTATCACCATGTGCCCCCGGGCACCCTATGTTTCCGTACCCCCATGCCCGACGTTGCTACCCGTGGCAACCATATCCCCCATGCCCATCTACCCCGTTTTCCACCGACGTCCCTAATGTTCCTTGGCCCCATCACCCCCGCCGATACGTACCCCAGTGCATCCCCATGCCTCCCCAGAGTGCCCCCTAAGCCCCCACACCCTCCTTGCTTTGGTACCCTCATGCTCGCCGTTGCTCCCTGTACCTCTACGTTGCCCACGCCTCCACCGAGCCCATCATGCCCCCCTGTCTCCAGTGCCACCGACACCCCTCGGGCCCTTCGTGCTCCGATATCCCCGAACACCAATGTACTCCCCGTGGTCCCATGCTGCCATCCCCGCCGTCCCTTTCCGTAACTCCGTGCCCTCCTGTACAACCCGAAGTTTCCATTATTTCTCCCATGTCTCCAACGTGCCCCATGCCCCCATGCCTCCTTACCATCCGTGCCACCGACCTCCCTCGTACATTGATTATAGTCTATTTTGTCTGTTCGTCAATGAAGTAGAACACTGATTGATATATTGTTAGTTTTCGAACACTATCATTTACATAAAAAGCTCGACGTCTTTATGGATAAACGCCCATTTGCGTGTATTGTTTCCCTACGACAGACGTAAAGAAAAACCAGAGAACAAATAAAACCAAAACAAAATATTCCTCATACGGAAGTCATCCAATGTTTGTAGTTTACGTATAATGATGCAGTCGAAAACAAATAAACATAACTCAACATAACTATCCAACTCTTCAACTCTATCTATTAATAGCCAATATAAAGCAGGGACGTAATAACTAAACGACATTCACTGAGTAAAGACAATTAGACATTATATCAACCATGCCACGTCTAAGATAATTTTAATTTATTTTTTATGTTGAATATAATAATTATTCTACTCCTATTTTCTTAATGACACAGATGGAGTCACGAAGATAAAATCTCCTGTGGATCCATAATCCGTTTATGACTATTAGTGCCCTCCTTTTTTATAGTGCATTTCCAATTTTGAAAAAAAATTATAACCATGCGGTTATCTTAACTCAAAATATCTGCTCAAGAACCAGCTGATTGAGTTTATGATAAAACACTGGAACATCTGCTTAAACACACGTGTAGATCTAAAAATCTTCTTCCCATTAGATTAACATTGGAAATTCAAGGTCCAATGGGGCGAAGCCCATGTAACTTTTGATGATTCTGGTATTTTTCCTTGCGTCCTTGGCCCTCAAGCTTTAAAATGAGCCATCATACGTTACAATATCTTTCTCCTAACTCGAGATATTTCGTGGGGACCGATTCGCTTACGGAATTATATATATAGATATTACTCTTGAGAGTAAAGTATATATTGTTTTCCTACATAACATGTCGATAGATGAGAGTGCAAGTGTATTACAAACTTTACAAAATTACAAACTTTACTTTTTTAATTTACAAACATTTTAGACTTTTGTGGTGTTCGTGTTTTGCAAAAATCCTACGTTTAAATTATTTTTTACGTCATTTGCTTGATCAGTATTAGTATTTTCACTAATATTAAATCCCCATGAGTTGTTTGAAGCGCACATAATTTGTATTCATCCTTGTATCTGTATCGGGCCCAATCATTCTTGCTGGAACCGTCAAACCGCCAAAACCAATCAGTATATTGCGTACCTGACCTGTCAAAACCTTTTCATTCTGGTGTGTTTCAGTTGAAAATACATTTTCAGTGGTTGATTGAAACAGCTAAAACAGTTTTATCTTATTGCCATACATTTGTTGAAACAGTAGTAATGACATGGGATGTACGCTTTAATCAAAGGTATTAGGTAATAAGTGTTTTATAATTCAAATAATGTGATTAAACATTATAAAATCAATTCTTAGTTTATATTTTGCTATTTTATATACTATAAAATATATTCAAAGTTGTATACAAAAATAGTTTATCTTATTTAATAGATGGAAAATCTACGAGTTTAAATGATAACTAGTTTATTGTTTATCTAAATATACGGCTAGTATAAAGGTGTCCTTGAACTCTCTACCGACCTCTTAAGGTCCTCCTAGTGTCTTACGTTTCCTGACCTAAAGGCAATCCAAAATATCTTATACTCTAAAACAAGCTCCGTTTGTACGAGCAAAGTTTTTTTTTTTTTTTTTTTTTTTTTTTTTGCTCCAAGAATATTAGATTTTTATTGAATATGGGGATGTTGGCCACCAGAAATCGATTGGAGCTGGTCCCATGGCTGGGAAAATCCGGTTTTTGCGCTAGAGCACATAAAAGATCCCATATTATCCTTATGGGGATTTTATTAATTGAACAAAAATCAGCTGATAACTGTAGATATAAAACCAATGTGTTACATCTTTAACCTGTACTTTAAGAAAATTATAAAAAAAAGTGCAACACCCGTCGGCTTGGCGAGTGAGTGAAGCGAACGAGCTTGTCTTTAAAATGGAAGAGGTCGAGTGAGCGGAGCGAACGAGCTTTGTGTGAGAACGAAATTAATAATTTTACCGAGCTTTAGCTCGGTCCCCCTGGTACTTAATTAAAATGTCAAAAACTCCATGGTTAACCATACAGCCGCCATGTTGTATTTTTAATATTAATTTTGTATTTGAGAACAGTTTTAAACGTCTTTAAAACGAGAGCCAGATGATGGAAAGTTAGTAAAATTATTAAGGTCTTTGTTAAAAATGGAGACCATAACATAAGTGTGCTAGGAGAGCCACTATTCGTTCAACATAAATTTGATTGAGCTGATCGTTATGTATTCAACAATCAACAACAATACAATTGGACAATCAATACAATCGAATGGTTTTTTAGCGATATAGTTCAAGCTTAAGACAATACAAGGTGAATTAGCGATGATATGGTTGTAGATCAGCAATGTTTTACGAATAAAGATGGTTGCTTTTCAAGTATACAACAGTACACTCCAGGCGAGTTTGTTAATTGTACCCTACTTAGAAGCTGTTAATATTATTATAATCAGCTACGTTATTTCTAGGAAGAAATTAATGTAAATAATGTTTTATATTTCGTCTAAACTAGCGTATTAGATGTGCGGGAGCAAAAGAGGCTAATGCGCATGCCCGCCCACTCACCGCTAGTGTACAGCACCTGCAGTCTTTTGTTAGCTCTAGTCAGATGCCGTTTGCTACCTGTAATCCTAAAAACATTGACTCAATAGAAGTCAGTGAAACATTGAATTTGAATCAACTGTAGATCAATATCAGTTTATAGTTATTAGTAATAGTTGAGTTGTGCTGTATTATATTACTTTGCGATTTTTTAGCTTGTTAATGGCTATTTTGTTAAAGAAATTTAAAAAAGGACTATTTGGCGAATATGCGCAGCCGGGCTAGTACACCGTCGCCCTCCTCTCCCACTGCTACACCCCTCCCAGCCCAGGCAATTCCCTCCCCCACGCACGGACTGTCTCCCGTCTCGTGCAACGGTCTGCATTCTTATTACCGAAATCGAGTTTTTTTAAAAAAAAAACAGAAGACGTAGAATGATGTTTAAACTGGTATAGGCCATTCAAAATTTTTGTGACCTCTTTTTTGTGTCTTTGCTTGATGGAAATTGTTTTTCTAATAGGCCATAGTCATACCATACCAAAGTATTCGTATTCCAAGTAATGCCCCGCAAACTTAACATTCAATAGGTTAAATAATTTGGAATTTATTGCAATTTTATAAGCTGTGTTAACATTATTTTAAGGTGAGTTTTATAAACTACTGTAATTAGATGTATGCATTAGTCTCCTTAACTTGCAACTAATGTTTTAAAGAAACTAAGTCAAGTTACCATTGGGAGATTTGGTTCATGGATGTTATCTTTACTCTTTAAAAAGTTATTAAAAAGTATTTTATAACAAAATATCAATTGTGCTGCGTTGCTTCAATAAATACGTATTGTTACTAAAATATGCGAAAGCAAACCTACGTGTATAATAATTAAACAGCGACTGCAATGTGAATAACAACAGTGTGTCAAATAACAGAGTTTTGAGAGGAACACTTGATGTTTCGTTCAGTATCTTATTGTAATCATAATCGAAATCGAAATCATCACGATTATATAAAAGTACTAGTAATAAAATATGGCTGCTCATAAAATTGGTGATCTTAAAATAGTGTACTACTTTCCATAACTAATTAAAAACATGATAGGTCCTACAGTTTTAAAGGTTAAGTGCAACTTACAACTAATATTTACACACACACACACACACACATACCACATTGCATTAATCCTATAGCTCCTACAGTATGGGAGCGTATTAAGAAAAAGCTGAAAAACATCACAATTATTCGATTTTTTTCTACAATGTTTTGCAATAAGATAAAGGAATGTGTATTTCACTGACTTAAAGATATATATATACTTTGTATCTAAATTGCTTGTATATTATAAATTTACCAAAACCCTCAAGCCAATTTGCATTTTTAATACCAAAATATATGATATAGCTATTATATTATCTTAGTGTATACTAACTTATAACTTTATTTTTTTAATTAGAAGGTATTAAAAATATTTGAATAAATACTATACTGTAAATTGAATATAATTACACTTACGATTGTTTGGTGATGATTGCTGATTTCGTTACACTAATTTTGCTTCCTTCTGATCTTCCGCCATCACATCAAATTTGGTTAGTTCGTTTGTTGGTTGATTTCTTTACTATAATTTTGTCCCCATCTCTTCGTTATCACTTGAATTTTTCCATCACTTCAAATTTTGTTGGTTCATTTGTCGGTTAATTTCTTTACTATAATTTTGTCTTCATCACTTCGGTTTCACTTGAATTTTTCCATCACTTTAAATTTTGTTAGTTCGTTCGTTGGTTAATTTCTTTACTATAATTTTTCCTCATCTCTTTGTTATCACTTGAATTTTTCCATCACTTTAAATTTTGTTAGTTCATTTGTCGGTTAATTTCTTTACTATAATTTTGTCTTCATCTCTTCGGTTTCACTTGAATTTTTCCATCACTTTAAATTTTGTTAGTTCGTTCGTTGGTTGATTCGTTACTACAATTTTGTCCTCATCTCTTCGTTATTACTTGAATTTTTCCATCACTTCAAATTTTTGTTAGTTCGTTCGTTGGTTGATTCGTTACTACAATTTTGTCCTCATCTTTTCGTTATCACTTGAATTTTGCCATCACTTAAAATTTTGTTAGTTCGTTTGTTGGTTAATTTCTTTGCTATAATTTTGTCCTCATCTCTTCGTTATCACTTGAATTTTTCCATCACTTCAAATTTTTTTAGTTCGTTTGGTTAATTTCGTTACTATAATTTCGTTGGCCCACTCCTCATCGTTGTTACTTGAATTTTTTTACTTCAGATTTTGATGCTTGATTACACTTGTTGATTTCATTACTTTAATTTGGCATTCTTCTGATCGATATTACTCTGGAATTTCGTTCTGAAAACAAAATAAAAACCTACCTATACTTTTTCTATGTTAACTTTTAATTTTATTGTTGTAGTTACACACATTAAAACAGGACAAAATGCAAATTGGCTTTTAGAGGGATTGGTTATTGGTTTACAAACAGATAATCTTTAATTTTGATGTGGTTAATGTAATCTTTTTCATTAAAACCTTATCATCAGTAATATTCTAATACTACATATAAATAACTTTACTCAATTAAAATAATAACATGCAAATAGATAACTTAATAACAAGTAATATTCTTACCTTATAAGTTAATTAGCATAACGATTAGTTTTAAGATCAAACAAGTTATTAGAACAAGGGGTATATTATTAATACCGAAGTGGCACACACAAATAATAATGAAAAGTTTCGATTCCCACATACGACCATACCTTACCTGGTGGTGCAACTCTTAAAAGGGTTAGCCGATCAGCGGCAACGTTGTTGGGAGGGTCAACATAAATTTTATTTATTTATTATTTATTATTTATTATTTATTTTATAGTGCCAAAGGTCAATAGGTGTAGCAAACGCTATTAATATTAGGCTTTATATTACACTAAACATGGTTTTGTTCCTACCTATAATGTGTAAAGAGAGAAGGTTTGAGGAAGGTTCGTTTTAGAAGATTATGAGGTAATGGGAGAAGGGAGAAAGTTGAGCAATGCTATGAACAAGGCTATACCTAGTACATGATATAAGTTATCCCATTCTCGTGCGGATACCTGGAAGTATCATTAATTGACCAAGCTCAATTTCATATTTCACACTAATTTCATACTTCGCTGTTTTGTGTCGATAAATAAAACCATTCATTTTTGGCACGGAATCAAATGTTACCAAAACCACAACAATTTTATTTTACAACAGTTAAACTTTTCTGGTGAATATTTTAACCCTTAACTTGGGATTAAATTATCATTTTTCATTTTATTTTTAGACGTAATCAGTTTCCATAAAAATTACTAACTATATAAAAACCCAAAAGCTATATTTTAAACTTGTAAATTAGTTTTAATTATCAAACTGGCAGTCAAAAATGTGATAATTGTATGCAAAAGTAATATAAATGTAAAACATTTATTAGTAGTCAATAAGATTTTAAATGTTTTAGTGGGTTGAGAAGTTTCACCACAATCCCAGACTATTGCGAGTTGTTCGACGAAAAGTTGTTAAAATAATGAAAAATTATTTATGTCATGTCCATTGAATAAGATCATGCATAAGTTATATTTTAACAATCATACAAAGTATACAAAACCAAGCATCAGCTACACACTACAGGCAACATAACAAGCTAGGGTACATACCGTGGTAGCATCTCAGTGGGTAGGCCGATGATCTGGTTATGTTACACCAAAACACTGATGGACGATCACAGTCACTGGTGACTGGTTCCGATGAAGCTATTAACTAGTTTTGTATTGTTATAACAACTAGTAATTTTGTCTTTTAATTTAAAAGAGTTCTTAAACCATTCAAAACCGTCTAAAACTTTGTTGTTAGCATGATTGCCAAATATCATGCAGTTCAATTTCTTTATAGTTAAAATCTGAAAATATGTTGTCTAAGCATTTTATATAGCGTTGAAAAGCTTATTTTTGAAGATACTATGAGTTTAAAAACAATATGTTGTATATCAGAATGCAGTAATGTAATATTTCATTAATTGAAAGATATATTATTAATTCAAATTCAAGGCTCCAATTTGTGAACATACACCCTTATATTTAAAGGGGCATTTTAATATTTAACACACCCTTAGGCAACACAATATATTGAGAAAAAACTAAGGTTATGGATAGTGGAAGCTCAAGTAAATATTTAACTTTTAAAACAAGTCTAAAATTGTTTTTCAACCGGTGTTATGCGTGAGCAATTTATTTGGTACGCGAGAGACAAAGAAAGAAATGCAAAACTAAGTAGCACATGAAACAAAATAAAAACGTTTCTGATCGACAAGACACTGACAGCTAGGGCCTAATATAGTTAGCTCAGTCCCTTATAACGCATTTCCACTTAGTTTCAAAAACTCCAATGACCTTTAAATAGTCAAAGCATGTTCGTACCAACTAAGCGAAGTAAATTTTTGCTCCCGGTTTCCGAACACGTTTTATTATTTTATTTATTAATTATATTGTGTTCAAAAATCTTTTAAACTTGAATTATATTAAGTTAAAGAAGATTTACCTTGAACTATTTCAAGTTACGAGACACGCTCGGCAGTAACATGAAACGTGAAGAAGTATTTATTTGGTCATATACTTAGAATATTTAAAGTTTATCACTTGGTAACACTGGAACACGAGATTTTTTCCGAAAGCCCCCTGAGTAATCCGTCAAAATACTTTGTATCGTGGCAGTTATTTGTTCAATCTTGTGATATTTTCATGTGTAGAATTAGTCATGATTATTATTTAATTAGACCTGACAATGAGTCTTTCCTGAACAAGACAATCAGCAAGTTTTCCATTAACAACCTTTTTGCTCTCAGTATTTCATAGTTTGGTTATTTGGTATTTTTATTGCTTTATGTTACTTTTGTAGAAATGCAAAATAATTTTCTTTTAGCATTTTAATGTAAGGTTTGCTATTTCAATGACTGTACTGTTCAAACATTGTTTTAGAGTAGGTTCTAGTAGGTTTCCCTCCTAATTGGTGCGTTGAAAGTCAGTGCTTACACTGCAATGCTGATTATGAGAATATTTTTGGAGATTAAATTTATTCAAATAAAATATTATTACTATGGGAATATGTTATTGCTAAAGAGCACAAGTAAATTATACTCAAAAACTATTTCTGTGCACGTCAACTGTCCTGAAGGTACAAATTTCAGTTCCCGAATCGTCATGTTTAGTTAATTTGTACTTTGAAGCGAAATTGCAATGGGAAATAAAATAGGATAATCACTGACCGATAACCTTGGACACTGACGTAGTAGTTCTGTTTGTTCAAACCCTAAATAGTAAATTTTTGTTATGTACGTGCACTGTTAGACTCTGGAATCATTGGATCACTACGTTTTGTTGTTTTATTTTCTTTTATAACCATGAGATATAAAAATCTATCTTTGGTCCGGCGGATGGAGATTCCCGTATTAGCTATTGATTCTGAAAGTACTTGTAATATCTATACAGTTTTAATAAGCGAAATGGTTTTTTGAACAAGGAACTCCTCCCACAGTTTTCAACGATTCAAAATTGCCACTTTATGAAGTGGGTATAAAATACATGAGCTGGTTCACAAACATAAAACGTAAACCAAGGCTTAATTCAAATGGAAGTCCACTATAGATTAAATGTCATATTAAGTAAGACAAATACTATATTTGACTGAGAAAACTCAAGACCAATTTACTATAGGTTTTTAAGAATATATTTTACATAACTAACATATTTTTGAAAAAGCGGTTCAATAAAAGATTTATGGTAGTCCTCCGGGGATCAAACCCGTGACCTCTTGAACCAAGCTAACCGTTATAGGATAAAGATATGCCCAAACTGTATATCTTTAAACTATTTTAATAATCTTTTCAAGTTATAACGTTTTTGTAGGAATATGTGTTTGCTTATGTTCACGTAATTTAGTTATAACAAATTCCTAGGTAATAATGTATGTAAGCTTCTTTATAATTCAGTTTTTTTGGGATTTATTTGTTAGTAACGGCCTTCACACTTGTTTATTTTAGTTGGAGTACCTACATATAAGAATAAATTACACAGAAGAGAAATTTTAACTTTTCTGTAGCCTATAAAATATTTATGCATTGAAATAATAAACATTGTAGAGGAAATATAGTTCATAATTCATATTATAAATATAATCCATTCTTAAAATTATAAACAGTTTTATATAAATAAAGTTTTGGCTAAAACGGCAATACTCATCTAACTGGCAAAAGTGTAGCAATATGTGTACAGTAACTATTGGGTATGAGACAACGGTAGTTGAGGAAAGCAGATTATTTTTGTTTCCCAAGAGTTAATATGGACAACCATTAATTAGATATATGTTTTTCAAGTGACGAGTTATAGTGGATGGAATATAATCCGCATTAATCACCAGATGATGTTAGATATAGCTTCTATAATATTTTTTATGTAAAATAATGTGATTTAAAACCCACTACATTCATTAACCCATAATTGCACTTGTTAATCACCATCCATTTCTCTTAAGTTTTATTTTGTACCATTGTCTTAATATGAAAATAATTCCATTTCAATTGTTGGGAACCTTAAATAAACCAAATTTATATTAAAAACTAAATTCGCGGTTATAGTTCCACACTCACTTCTTTCTCGAATGATTGAGGGAAAATGTTAAATTAAAAGCCGTTCATGTCTGGTTCATCGTAATCATAATATTTTCTTAGTTGAGCTTCCCACAACCTCAGTTGTATAAAACATTTAAGTATAAATTTGTAGATGTCACCTGGTTTCCAAGAGGTTGGGGAGAGCGAAGAGGAACGCTTGGCGACATATTACCCTCAGCTCGATGGCATCACAGAAGGTGTCACTGCTGCTGGTTATCCATGGGACTAAACATGGCTATTCTCTTGCAATTTCTGAAAGAATACCAACCATAATTAGGGTTTTTTTACATCTAATGCCTATGGGTCTAAAGACGTGTGTCTAACACTCCAGTCACCAATTAACAAAAGAATTTTACTTGATATGGGCTTCACCAGGTAATTTCCACTGGTAACTGACAACATAGTAATGTGTTTTAAATAACTCTCCATCTATATCAAGAAAACTGATAATATATTAGACTAATTCTAATTTTATTATTTTTCTATTAGTAGTACAGGAGTTAGTTTTATTTATTTATGTAGTGTGATTTTGTTAGTAAACATATTTTTACAAATAAAATTATATTAATTTAATGAAAAATTAAATTATTATTAATTTAATGAAAATGACAAATATATTCCATTTCACTATACATTTTTAACCCTAAGACAATACGTCATTAAGTAATTGTTCAAAATAATTTATTTAACTTACCTATTTTCCTCAGAATTAGTAAACTAAGATTTTCAAAATTTAAAATATAATTTTTAAGTTATTGTCACCTAGCAACATTCATTTGTACAAGGTCACCTAGCTTTCTATTCTAATCCATCATTCATTTGGTCACTCAGTAAGATATGTGCATGCTAAATGTAAAGATTTCCCAAAGCTAGCATCGATATGGCTATAACATAATGTGTTTAATGTTAAGTAATTAACTAAAAAATAAATAATAATTTCGTAAATTTGAAGAATGAAGTTAAAATTTATATTATTCTTTAAAAATCTGATCTATTTCACTGTAACAAAAGTTTGTTCCATAACATATGAGAAAGTATTGAGTTTATGGCCGATATCAATTATTGTCATTTTGCAATTTATAAAGTTTAAAGAGTTCTCTTAGTACAATTTAATAAAAATTGTACCTTATGAATGTTTTATGAAGATATTCAATGCATTAAACTCTGTTTGTTTCATCATTCTAATTAGAAATATTACCTTTGAAAGCGGTTTTAGTGGTTTGTTTCGTGGTGCTAACAAAATTTCGATAGGCAAAAATGTTTTTCATGTAAAAGTGTCACGTACATCTTATAGTTCAACTAATCAGATGGTTAAAGTAGCCTACAAAAAGATTATAAAATATTAATAATTTCGAAAAATTTTTATAACTTCAGTACTAGTTTTCTTTTGATCCAACATGTTCCTTCGTTCTTCAATTGAATTAAATAATTTTGTTTACTGACAAGCTTTATTGTTGGCAAAATTAAACAGAAAAACAATAAAATAACAAAATTAATAGATTAAACATGTATATATAGCCATATGATAATTTTGGGATGTAATATTCTCCCCCCTCTTAGTATATTCTTCAGTTTGTATAGTAAATATCTAAAGAGAGCGATTTTTGGAATGTTTTGTTCAATCGAATATTTAGTTTAAAAGAACAGTATTAAAGTATTTTGTTCGTCTTCTTAAAAAACCTCTAGGGAAGTTTGAGCGAAATTAGTTAGTTTTAAAGGGGTTCGAAATCCTTGTTAAAAAGTTTCGTAAAACTTTATACCTTAGTTTTATAATAAACTTTATAAAGGTATACTTAATACCTTTATAAAGTTGTAAAACTTTATACCTTTTGAAAGATTAAACTAATTTCAACTATGTTTGATTGATTTTCTTTTTAACTCTTAACTGTTAAATTTCTTAAACTATAATTTTTTGGTGTTGGCAAAGGAAATATGTTTAGTCATATTACTACTCATATTGGTATTGTCATATTGTTTTGCCATATTATTTACCCATAAGTTATTATGTCATATTTTTAAGTATTATTTTTAAATAAATTACTTTATATCGTGGATGTCTGAAAAAATATGTTGAATTGAACTGTATACGGTAAGTTATTTTGAAAAGGTGAGTTAGTTATTGAGTCATGTAGAAAAGTTTATGTTCTTGAATTATATTATTATTATAATAAATGTATTCCTCTGACAATAATTTACATTGTATGGGAATTTACATTGTATGAAGAGTTTATCCAAAGTCTTTCTATCCATTTCACAATTAAAAATTCACTATTCCGGATTTTTTAACAAGCTTTTTGTTAATTTATTTATTACTCAAAACTTTTTCAAGTCTTTCAATTATTTTTCATTGCTTTTTTTCTTCTTTCTTTTCTTTTAATTTTTGTTCTTTCTTCACCTTTAATAAACTATAAAGGTGAGGTAAACTCTTATTTTTAATGATATAGATTAAAAATAAATTAGTGTTAATAACAAAGTTACTAGATAACAAACTGTTGGAGTCCATTAAATTATTTTTGCTTCAAATAATTATGTTCATATAATAAACATATTAACACATTCATGTATGGTTAATATTACTCTCATGTCTCTAAAATATTTTGTTTCTATCTACTCAAAACCAGACATGCTATAATCTCCATCCCAGTATATCGGATCCAATCATTCTTATTGGAAGCGTCAAACCAGCAAAACCAATCAGTAAATTGCTTACCTGACCTGTAAAATGAAACTTTCATTCCTGTAAACCGAATAGTACAAATATGGATATACTTAATTAAAACTGTAAAAAAGGTTATTGTTGCATCTATTTTTGTAGTTTTGTCATGATTAAACTCATCTTATATCAACAAGTCTAGTTAAAAAAAATGTACAATAATATTACATAATTTTTTTAAATATATAAAAAAAATTCTTTTCGTAAACAAGTTTAGAAAAGCAGGTTATACAACACCGGATGACTTCACATTTTTCAATTTGATTCTTAATTATATGCGAGTCGTTGCCCATCAATACTCAACGGACACAGCTCCATCCGTGGTGATTGACGAGCGCTGCGCAGATAAAGAATATTCATTATAATTATAAAAGTGTTTTGGTACTGGCCATAATAAACCAAATTCATCTTAATAGTTTGCTCTTCTGCTGTTTTTAGACAAAATACCTCGTGTGTAATACAGTCAGCTGATTGAAAGCCTGTTGTTATAAATGATTTTTAATTTTCTAGGAATTTGTTAATAAAGTGAAGTACAAATAAAATCCTGCCAATATGAAAAAGAAGAGGTTTTTTCGTACAACCCCCATGTAAATCGGCCCAGTAGAAGTCTCGGACGAACTGTCCAAAAGTTTTTGAACCTTACTGTTTTAAATATATAGATAGAACATGATGCTCAACGTAATTTTTTACATCTCTATTCAATAATGCCTCTTTTTAACTATAAATATTTATGTACTATTTCAGAAAATAATTTTTATCCTGCTGTGAACGTTACTCAAACAACAGCTAAGGTGTAAACGCTATCTATGGACTTAGTATGATTTCAACCGAGCAATATTCAAAAGTTTAGTCGATTGAATATTCTTCCAGAGAGTCATTTTCTTACATAATATTCTTCCAGAGAGTCATTTTCTTACATAATAACATAAATAGAACAAGTGAATGTTTCAAAGTTTAAATACAACTTTTTCACAGACTAAAGTCAATTTATAGACCTTATAACAAACTTACATTTTAAATGTCCCTAAGAGATACTGCAGTTTTATTGGTCTTGTACGCTAATAATAATTTTGTTGCTGCAAGCAAAATTCATAATAATCCTGTACATTAAAAATTGAATTGAATGTTAAAAACATACCTTAGTTTATTTATAACCTACTTTACACTCACACTGCTTGTGGTGTAAACCTACAGAAATATGTTAAAAGGGTTCACTCCCACATAGCACAGAAGATTTATTTATTGTCATAATTTGACATTTTGAACGTTTATTTGACGTAAAATAAATATTCTGTGCTATGTGTGTTGGTTTAGATGTAAGTTTTAATAAGATATTTATTATCTGAACAACCGACTTCAAAGGTTTAAATATTTAACATAAAATACTGGATCTAGAAAAAAACTCTACTAACTTAAATATAATAAAACTACATATGTATGATTTTTTATAAAATTGTGAATAAACAAAAAACTCGTTATTAATAAATGAGAAAATAAACGGTCTGATGAATAACAACAGCAAATCAGACGTTTAGGGATTTCTCCAAGGGATTGCCCCTCCCACCAATCCACTCATTGCGACGTAGCCTATAAAAACCTTCCTTCTTTCACTACCAAAGCCGATCTCTTTGTCTATCATGGATAAATCTGTTATCATGGATAAAAGTTATTCAGAAAGTTTTCTTCCTGTAGGAACTGATTCTTAAAGGGGCATGTGCTTGTGTGAAGCTCAGATGTTCAAAGCTATTTTTATTTTTCTACTTTAAATATTGTATTTCATATTCTGTAGCATCCGTGTAACAAATATTTACCAATTTGTATAGAATACTTTAGAATGTTGAAAGGTTAACTTGAAAAGTTTCAGAGTGGTCTTTTAATTTATCTGAATTATTTCAAACGTTCTAGAATGTAGTCTGTTCAATTTAGTTATCAAGTAAGGCATCAACTTCTGATGATTATCCTATAGTATAATACGAGGAGTGTCTGAAGAGATGTGTGTTCTACAATCTCCAAATCCACCGGGTATATTTTGCTTAAACATTGCATTTAAGAGTGTTTTGGTCCAAAAATAAGTTTATAGACAGCCTCAACCCCAGGAAAAATCGAGTTTTGCCTAAAATTAAGTTTAAAAATCTTAATTTTTAACATTATTCTTATGGGCTGCTATTTTGGTAACGCAATAACAACCAAAAGTAAACAAAAATAAAGGAGCATTAATTTTAAGCAGTTTTTTTTTTTTAACCACAGCTGTTAAGGGTGAAGATTGTGGTGTGTAAATTTAATAGCTTGATTACTATGACACTCAAAACAAAAGTGAATTAAAACCAACGAGCAAGGCTTGGTTAATCTGGTACTGTTGTTTTATATACACAACGCTACATCTCGAAGGCACTACCCTCCATTTAAACTCGTTAAAGATCAGTTCTTTTTTCAACAGTAGTCCGTGATTGTGCGCATGACCATACAATTGTTTGGTTACCACTAGCATAGGTAATTAAATTATTTAAACTACTTATAAATAACAAATAAACCATCGATCGAAAACTAGATATTTTAACGAGAAGTAAAATCCAAAATATATCATTCAGACATAATTAAATTATATTTCAATCAATTTAGGTGCAAATAGTACAGGTTGTTATAGAACTCCTAGGTTTTGAGGCAAAATATTTCAATGAAGAAAATGTAATGTAAATGTAAGTGAACTAAGTAGCACTTGGAAATGTGTAATTCATGATCGGAAAGGTTGTATTTTGAGGTATTTGAAACAATTTAATGAAGTTCAATATGAGCGTCGTTAGAGGTACGGCACACATCTTAATGGTATTCCACCTCAACCTTGTTTTGTCCATCACGGTTGCCACTCGATTGATTGATTATTCGATCCCTGAGATGGCCAATATCACAAATTCTATCCACATAACACCGATATTTTATCACCGATACTTGATATTCCCCCATAAGAAAAAGTCCAACAGATTCTTATCAGGGCCCCTTTTAGGTTTTATGTAACCAGTTGTCTAAGCTAGAGACTAGGTCTTGGGGTAAGGAAAAGTGGCTTAGTGATACTGTTATCAGTTCATATTTTGACTCTATGTGTGATGATGCACACAAAAATGAAATATTTATGTTAGGGCCATCTGCTTCCCAATCATTTAAACTGAGTAATCATGTTTCTCTTGCAGAATATCTCAATGTAGAATCTCTTGATAGCTTTAAATATGCTTTTTGTTGCCTTAGTGACAGCACTGAGGTTGATAAGGACGACAGTGGATCCCACTGGAGCTTATTGTTTTTTGATATGCAAGCTAAAGTTGCATATCATTTTGATTCTTTGTCAGGGAACAATCATGAATCAGCTATTCTTCTTGACAGTAAATTCAGTGTAAAACTTGAGAATATTCATGAAATAAAGTGTCGACAGCAGAATAATTCTTTTGAATGTGGATTGCACGTCCTCATCAATGCTAAACATGTTCTTAACTATTTCTGTATGAATGTCAATCATTGTAATTCTTTTATTGACTGGTACAATGGTACTTTTAGCTATGAGAACTGTATGGATATGATACAACCTTCCACAAACTCAAAACCTGCAACGCCTTCCCACAGGATAAAACTCAAAAAATCTAAAAATAACAAATGGGAGATTGTTAAAACTAGATCTAGTCCGAAAAAAAATATTCCTGTTCAATCTCCTTGTTTTGAATCAGAAAACAGATTTGAAGCTTTGTTATCTGTGGTTGATGTTAACATATCGAACAATAATGAGGATCTAAGTAACACTAACACTAGATTGACATGTGAACGTTTAGAAAAAAAGTCTAACTCAAATCATGTTAAAACAAAAAGTGGAAGGGGTTCTCGTTCAGTTTCTAGTAGTGATAAGCAAAATGACATGTCTGTTAATAGTGTTGAATCTAGTACTAGTTCAGTACCACCCAAACCACATCTCACTGATAAAACTTGTGTCTCGAGCTCGAACAGTACAATGAAGACCAAAATTAGATTACTAACTGACAGTCATGGTCGCCATATGGCTGATCTCATTCTGAATAAATGTTCAAGCAACATAAGTGAAGTGATGGGTTTTGTGGAACCAAGTGGAAAACTGGAACATGTTATTTGTAACGTAGAGTCTATTGCTAAGGACATGGACAAAAATGATGGTTTGATTGTAATGGGTGGTACTAATAATGTAAAGTCAGCACCCTGTAGTGATGAAATGATGACTCAAATGGATTCATTGTTTAAGAAAACCTTAAATACTCGATTAGTTATTTTAGGTCTTCCTTTTAGGCGTGATCAGCCTAAACTTAATGAGAATATTTCTTTTATTAATGAACAAATTTCAAGGGCTGTTTCAGGGACAGAGCATGTGCAGTTTTTAACTTTAGATTCAGTTTTTAATAGCCACTTTTATACTAGATTTGGGTTACATTTTAACATCGCAGGGAATAAACGGATTGCTGATTTGATTCTGAACCATGTTATGCCACTATCCAAATCTCAACCCATCCAGAAAATTCCCGTTCACATATCTTCCTCCCTCAACAGCTTTCCACCCTTGAGACCTTTGAATAATAACCAGAGTCATTTTTTAGGAACAACATTTTTACCAACAACAATTCAATCTCGTTAAAACCCCCAAATATGGTACCCAATATAGACAACAATACGGTGCTTCGAATTTTACATCAGTATGTCCAAGGGCTCATTTCTAAGTTCTGTATTTTTGAGATATTCACTGACGTCATGTCACCCCATGTAATTTGTGTATCGGAACATTTCCTTCGTGAAGACGAATTTAATTTCTTCTCTCTTCCTGGTTATACAAATGCAGCTGGGTTTCAATACATTTTAAAAATGTTGATGTTAATAAGTTTTGTGTTGAAGGCTTTTGTGAAATGGCTGCCATCAATTTTGATTCTGACAACATTTCCCATTTCTTACTTGTTGTTTATAGGCCACCACAACTCACGATTGATAGTGTTGACCTTTTCCTCGAATCTCTACATGATTGTCTTGATTTATTTTCTAAGCGCAATGTACGAATTTTGGTAGCTGGTGATTTTAACATTGACTTGGCTGTTGAAGACAGATCTTCAAGGCAACTTGTAAATTTATTCTTATCTTTTGGCTTGAGAAGTACAATTTTTTCATACACAAGAGAATTCAATGGATCTAAAACCCTCATTGATAACATATTCTGTAACATTCCAACAAATATGGCAAATAGTGATGTGGTCATTTCAGGTATCTCGGACCATCATGGTCAGGTAATGGATATTAAGGTGACTGCTCCTACTCCCACTTATTCTCCAAAATTTACAGTGAAAAGATTTTTCAATGATGAAAACATTAGAGTTTTTAAGTGTCTTCTTAGGAAAGAAAAATGGGATAGCGTTTTTGAAGCTAACAGCTTAGATTGTAAATTTGATAGTTTTCTGTCCACCATTACTTTTCATTTTGAGCTGGCATTTCCTTGTAAGAAAGTGAGAATTCATAGGAAGAGATCATTCACTAAAGTTAAGTTTGATTCTGCACTTCTTGAACTTAGGGAAAATCTCCTTCGCCTTCATTATGTAACGAAAGATTTTCAATCATCGCATCCAATGAGGAAATTGTATACTTACTTACTTACTTACTTGATACTTCTTCCTTCATCGATGACCAGTAATGACTGGATAGATTGCGTCACAGTTAAAAAAAAACTGCTATATAAAAAACTGCTATATAAAAAAGATCTGTATCTAGATCTAAAAAAGAAATACAGGTCAGAAGTCAAGTTGGCAAAAGCTAAAAAGGGCTTGAATCATTTGGATAGATCGGACAATAGATCAAGAGCGGTTTGGGATATCATTAAAGAAATGGTTCCTGATAAGTCATCATCATCTCACAGAAACTTCACACTCATGAAAGATGGACAGCTAACAAATAACCCTGGTATTATAGCAGACTCCTTCAACACTTTTTTTTTCCAGTGTGGGTAATTTTGATAAGACTCCTATAGCTTCTACTCATCTTAGTGAAATTCCATGTACCACTTATTCTCTTTATTTGTACCCGACAACCACTAATGAAGTAATCAGCGTTATAAACTCACTCAAATCCAGTAACTCCACTGGTAAAGATGGCTTTTCTTCTAAAATAATAAAGGAAATATCTGAGTCAATTGCTTATCCATTGTCATTTCTTGTAAATTTGACTTTTTAACAGGGTTCATTCCCTTCTATTCTGAAATCAGCAGTTGTGAAACCTTTATTGAAAAAGGGAGATCCAGTTATCAAAGATAATTATAGACCCAGTTCTTTAAGTTCAACATTTTCTAAAATTCTTTAAAAGATCTTTTTAAATCGCTTGAAGCCATTTTTAATCTCTAATGACGTCTTGTTTCAAAACTCATTCGGTTTCAGGAAAGGATTTTCAACTGTAGACACTATGTATAGTTTCATCTCCAATGTTTCTAAAGCTCTTGACAACAAAGAATGTGTTTTCGGAATTTTCCTGGACTTAAGCAAGGCTTTTGGTATGGTTGACCATAATCTGCTTTTGCAAAAACTCTATCTAATTGGTATTAGAGGGAAATCAATGGATTGGGTGTCATCTTATCTCATTGGTAGAAAACAGTCAGTGGAAATACCTTTTACTGATAAAAACGGCTGTATTTGCAAGCACCAGTCTGAGGAAATCGAAGTTCAATTTGGGGTGCCCCAAGGATCAGTCCTTGGACCAGTCCTCTTTTTGTGTTTCATCAATGACGTTGCCCTCAGTATTCCAGAAATTGATCTGTGCTTATTCGCTGATGACACTTCCTTCAGTGTTTCAAATAAATGCCGAACTTCACTTGAAATAGGTTCATTTGTCAAATGTAATACACTTATTCAGTGGTTTAGCGATAACAACCTTCTCGTCAACACAAAAAGACCCAATTTATCGATTTTAAATTCAAACTTCCAAATGGGTTGTTTTCCAAATCAGTTATGATGATTGGGGACAATGAGATTGATTCTTGCCAGCAATCTAAGTTCTTGGGACTGGTTTTGGATTCGGACCTTAAATTTTCATCCCACATTGACAAAGTGTGCAGGAAATTAAGTAGTGGTATTTTTGTTCTTCGTCGTCTCGCCTATTTCACCAGCATAGAAGTTCTCATGTCAGTTTATAATTGTGTGATCCTTCCTCATATGACTTATGGTGTTGCCATTTGGGGTGCTGAGACAGAGAGGCACAAACAGATTTTCCGCCTACAAAAGAAGGCACTTAGGTTGATATTTGGTTTTCAGAAGTCCCAATCATGTAGAGGCATTTTTTCTGAAAATAATCTCTTAACTTTTCCTGGTTTGTATATTTTAAACTGTCTAACTTTTTTGGCAAACAACAAAGACAAATTTCACTTTAAATATCAAATTTCTTGCTATAGTTTCCGTAACCAATCTTCCATAACCACTCCTCGCCATAGAACAACCATTTTTGAAAATCAAACCTATTACTCCTCAATTACACTTTACAATAAATTACCTCCCAACCTAAAACATGTTTCAGATGCATTTAAATTTAAAATCAACCTGAAACAGTTTCTTTTAAAAAAAGAATACTACAGTGTGCGAGACTTCTTGAATGATGATTTTTCTTTTTAGTTTATGAATATGTTATGCTGTTGTATCATCTCTGTCGATCACTTTAGAATGTTAAGTATTTTTTTTTTGTTTTATTCTGTATTGTGACTTGTTGTCAATGCTATGATTTATAGTCTTATGACAATCAAGATATTTGATTTGATTTTATTTGATAGGTCATGAAATAGGTCCTCCTTTCAAAACCATGTTTTGCCAAGTCAAGTGTTAAGTGCCTTATGCATACTCAAACTGAAGTTTAATTGCGCATCATGGAACATCATGGAAATGGACTAAACCCTTCAATGAGATCTCACTGAGGAGAAATATTCTCTATATGTCACAATAGATCCTTTGACGCATTGAGGCTTTTCGAATGTGGGCACTGACCTCATTAATTTCAAGGTCGATGTTCCGCAGCACTGCCAACATTTTATGAAAGCATTCCTCAATTTGTATGAGTAAAACTTTATAGGCTACTCGTTTGAGAGAATTGAACTACATTTGAATATTTTCTTAAGAGTCATCTTCACCTTTGGGCTAGTAGCCCAGTTGGCAATGTTAACCATTTGGCTTTTACGCAAAACATGGTATTTTATTCCCCTGTTTCGGACGCCGTTTTTCAAACCGATTTCATTTAACCTTGGTAGGCGTTTAGTTTAATAGTTAAATTAGGTCCAACGTACCTCAAAAATTTTAAAACGTAAAAATATTACTCTCTGTGATGTCGCAAAGTAACTCAATTTTACTTAATTTTTTCTCCTTACACCATTGATTTTTACCGATATATCAGGTATGAGGGACATATATCTAACCTTAATATACAATAAAACATAAATTTTACAAAAAAAATATCCAAAAACGCCGTCCAAAACAATGGAATACATAGGCATGTCAGTGTTTTTACAAGGGTGAAGATGACTATTCGCCTTATTAAAATATTCATTGTTTAAGACCCGAAGTTCTTTTATAAGCACCCTGTATCAAGGTTTCTTTTTAAAATAAAAAAAATCATCTCTGAAACGAAACCATAAAATTAACTTGAATTAAAAACACGAGAGACTGTTTACCTTCGACTCTAGTAGTTGGCTTTGATACGAGTATAAAATATACAGGGTGTCTCTGAACTCTCTACCGACCTTTTCAGGTATTATTCCTGGAACCAAAAACAAGTCAAAATACCATATTTAAAATTTCCAAAACTCCATACTTACCCGTACAGCCGCCATTTTGTATTTTTTAAAGAATTATTTTTAATTTAAGAACTGCTTGACGTAATGATTTGAATTTGATTTCAATACACACCTTATTTAATTAAAGACCTGGTGAAAAAACATAATGAACTTTATATCACTCATATTTTCAAAATGGCCGCTGTTTAAAATCTTTAACCTTAAATTGCATGAAAACTACATAAGGTAGACAAGTTATGTTCGTATGTGTTTCGTAGAAAATTTAATTAAAATCCAATGATTAAAAAATTTATGAATATTGATTCATAAGTAAGTGAGATAGAGCGATTTATCTGAGGCTAGTCAAAGTCATCGTACCGCTACTCCGGGAGCAGTTTGCTACCTTATGTAGTTTTCATGAAATGTAAGGTTAAAGATTTTAAACAGCCGCAATTTCAAAAATATGAATGATATAAAGTTTATAATTTTTCGCCAGCTAGGTCTTTACTTAAATAAGCTGTGTGCCGAATTTGAAATTATTACGTCAAGCAGTTCTTAAATTAAAAAATATTCTGTAAAAAATACAAAATGGTAGCAGTACAGGAACTATGGAGTTTTGGAAATTTTAATATGATATTTTGGCTTGTCTTTGGTCCAGGAATAATACCTGAAGAAGCCGGTAGAGAGTTCAGAGACACCCTGTATAACAATAGTCTTGACAATATAAAATTGTGGCAAATAATTTTCTCGCCAGTCTCGGGGCCGAGTGGTGGATGTTTCCTGGCCACCGGAGTTGCAAAAAACTGGTGATAAATGAGCCGAATACACACGTCCCTCTCGTTATCCACAGAGAAGAGACTTTCTCTTTTTATTTCCTTTTTGTTAAAGAAGATTTTCCACAAGTCATATTTGAACACAAGATTCTTTTTATAATCTTCTCCGCCACAATTAATTTTATTTTACTTTATAACTTTCAATGTTTTCTTCTTGTTCTTTAAGTTTATCTAATGGCAGAGCAAAATCATAATAAAGTATTCACGTCATTTTGAAGTAATTTTCTTTGCAGTTAACTTTTGTTACATTGATTGTGGAATAGCAGAAAACCTCGATTCCTTTGTAATGCTTAGGTTCAGATATATCACTTTGAAAGCACAAGTGGTATTCCGTAAGCCGTATTTTGACAAGAAAAGGCCCCATGACTTTCGATTTAAAGTGAGCAAAAAACATGCGTTGAGTAACAATCACGAACTCATTATTATGCATTCCATTTAATTTAGTCACAAAGTACACAATGTACAAAGGCAATACCTTAATGGTACGTGACAAGTCAGTTGCTTAATGTAACAATAACACCAGGCATGTTAAACTATTAAAGTTTTTAATTATATTTCCCATGTCATCAATGAGGAACTCATCCACACTTTAAAACATATTACTAGCTTGGTATTTAGTGACATTTTACAATTTGACTTTTTTCAAGGCATTTTTGAAACTTTTGGCATAGTTAGTATTAGTGGACAACGATTTTGAATATTATCTCTTGTATCGTCAATACTCTAAATCTAGTGATGGTAGGGTTTATGATGTTTTTATACATTAAAGTGTTTATTTGTATCATTATTAAATTTATTAACACTATTTAATAGTAGGTTAAAGATAATGACTACAACTAAAAACATAGCAATATGTTATTTGTATTTTCATGTGTTCTTTACGCAACTCTTTCAAATTAATAAAAGGTTTACATTATGTAAAACTTTACCTCCTTTTCCAAGAGAGGAATTGTTTTTGTTTACGTAACAAACACGCCATCGGATCCGGGGGATTAAATGATAATATTGACATTCCATTGACAGTTTTATTGCTTAACCTGACGCCGAATAAATAAATGAATATCATCAACACTCAAATTAATGTGTTATTTAATTTTTTTTAATCGTAATATTATACTTACGTAAACTATAGTATTTTGAAATAGTAGTATAGTAGTAGTAGTATAGTAGTAACTATAGTTATTTTGACATATATGTATGTCAATTTTTGTTAGTTTTTGTTGAAGAGCCTTTAATCACAATATCATTCTAACATGTTTGTGGTAACCCATGCTGTTTGTATACACAGCCATACAGTTTCATGGAAAATGGATGTAAACATTTGCCGTATGTTATTCTTATGAAAAAAAAAAACTTTCACTGTCGTTATCTCCTAAACTATTGGAATTAGGAGTACGAACTAAATTATAAAGCTGTCTACAATAAAGTGAAGAATATAAAAAGCTACAAAAAGTGGACGTTTGTATTTTATTAGAGACTTCTGGTCGATAGGCAATTTCTGTTCTACTCTGTCCACTGAAGTGAGTAAAGTCCGAAGTATAATTAAATATTTCAGGGGGAAGAGTAAGGTCAGAATTAGGTAAGCCTATTTTAAACACCAACTTGCTTATTTAAAAATTAAAATAGGCTAGTTTCCTCTGTACAAACTCAGCTGGCCCTAAATGTTGCATTGGCTTAAAATTTGTGGAGTTTCATTGTTATTTATAAATTTCAGGTAAGTAAAAAATGGTTTGCCTATAATTTTATCTTTCATTTTTGTAAAAAAAACAATGTTAATATTAAAGTGGATGTTAGGATTGTTTGGAACACTCCGTATACATATATATTTTACATGCTTACCAATCATATTTTGGAAATAGTAAAAGTGTTGCTCGAAATCGAGCAATTTATTCTTATACAATACAAATGTTACTTTTTGTTCTAAATCAATGACATCCGACCAATCCAATATTGTGAATAACTGTAACCACAAAAAACTACACCTATTTTCAGCTGAACATTAACAGATGTTTAAGATGCCTTATTCAATCGCAATGATAATTAATGGTAAATGTTGAGATTTCGATTGTGGATAGCACCTTTATTTTCAGTAAGATTGTCATAAGTTTTTGGCAGTAACAACTAACTACAGACCAAGCCCTCTCCAACCACACCAAAAACTTGAAACTCAGTTGAAAATTGTAGGAGGAGTTCTCAACACAAAAAACCCTTATCGTATTAAATAAGTAAAGATTGGTGAAAGATAGGGAAACGGGAAATTTAAACATCAATCAAAAATTTGTTACTACAGAAGCAATATTTTATAGGGTAACGTTTCACAAACAGTTTTCTTAAACGCTCAGAAGATTGCATGTATTTTAGGGTGGAGTAGCAGATGAAAGCGTGATATTTCTTCTAAACGACCCGGTAATGCTTGCACCTGGCTCTCTCTTTGTCGTATAATGTTACACTCTCGTCGACAATCGCAGTTTTGTGATGTAATGTTGGTCAACGTGGCGTAAGGTAGTAACTCGGCAGTTATGTCGTTCTTACGGCATATTATGACCTGAGGATACATGTTAATGGCTTAAGGGGTTGAGTAGGGGATATTAGTGTTTCAATCATAGATATAAACAATTAGATCTGGATCGGTAACTGAGATGGCGGAATAGCGCTAAAAACGAGCCGGTTTCCCTCACCATTAGTTTGGGTTACCGCCGCCGCCGCGCCGCACCATGTCAGCTGGCATCGTTATTATTGGCGCGTCTGGTTTTTTACATTATTTTATTTCACCTCAAATCATTATTATTGGTTGATCTACTCCGAATAACCCCAACTAGTGTTAGGGGTAACGGCTCGTTTCTGCAACATTGTGTTACCGATCCAGATGTAATTGTTTAACTTATATCTATGGTTTCAATAAGGGGCTATAGGCCTACATAAATATAGTGTGTATAAAAAGTCCCGGGACGGCTTTATGATTTTAGAACCAATTTTGTCTTATTAAAAGTGTGTTTTTAACTTGTACGAAATAACGGAACTTTATAAAGCCTAGATATATCTACTTTTTCAGGCATGTAGGTTTTTACGCCTCCAAGGAAGCGGCCTATAGGAAGCATGAGGAAAATCTTAAATGTAATTAATTTTTATATACATCACATTAAAAGTCTTGTTTAATACAAGAACAATGCAGCAAACGCGACCTTAACATAATTAAAGACACAATGGCAGGCGAGGTCGCACGCTCACCTGCCGTCAAGTAGGCCTACCTATAGCTCGTTCGCTAAGCTCACTCGCTGTCAAGTATAGCTCGTTCGCTAAGCTCACTCGCTGTCACGCTAACTCTACATATAAAAAAATCGCTGGAATACCTAGAACTGCAAGTTTTTATTGAATTTGTTGTTATAGCATAAAATAAAAAAATAATGAAATATCACAAATATTTTTTTTATATTTCGTAATAAAAAGAATTTTAATATAATATGTTACTGTGCTTCTGATACCTGCAAGAATATGTATACAACGTTTCATAATGATCTGTTGGGTAAATTTCGAGTGAAAACGTAAAAAACATGCGGACATTCACATTTATAATATTAGTAGGGATTTGAAACCAAAAAAATACAATAACTACAATACACTCGACTTTTTGGGGTGAGATTTTATTAGCACATTCCTCAAGTGCAAAGCTCTTTAAAATTATATACCAAACGATACAGGCCAATGAAGTTTTCCCAAGACTTCCTCTAAGAGACGTTCTGAAGGAAACTTTGAACACATAACGGTTATGCAAAGTTTCCATTTTATACCTAAAATCGTTTTGAAGATATCGATTAGATTTAACATGCTTACAGACGTAAAACTAATTGAGTTGGTCATTGTACTTGCTTGTTTTATCACTTAAATAACCCGGTAAAATTTGGTGGGAATATTGTGTTGTGGGACATTCTGTAGCCTATTTTAAACGAAATAACTCAACAAGTGTTATAATGAAAATAATCGGATTGTCTCGTTACAAGTGAAATATCGAGTAACACGCTCGAATAATCCTTGTTAAGGTCTTAAATATTCATTCAAGACCTGATTGAGCGTTTAATAGGATTACGCTCCTTGGCTATTATGTTTCCACCTCTTGTAGTTGCTGCTTTTGCCAATACACAAGAGCCAAAACCCATCAGCTTAGACACCTTAACTTATCCAGGAAGCAAACATAGCATTAATTAAATATTGCTTGGAATTAAAATGTTTGAGGAGGGGATTTGGTTTTATATTTAAACGTTATACACATTCGTTCTTTATGGAGTAAATTACTCTCCTTTCTCCTTATGACTTTAAAATATATCTGAAGGTAAGCAGCTGTTGAGGTGAAATTTACATTTAAAATCTTAAAATGAAAATTAGTCAACATTGTAAAGCGCCTTCTAGAAATAAATTGAAGTCCAGGGGGGCGAAGCTCGAAACGAAATTACCTTTTTAATCGCCATTAGCACACGCTCTAGATCATAAGCTTTAAAATGACTCATCAATCTCAAAAAACAGTTAAGTAGGTCGGGAGGAAAAGGGATGTAACAGACGAAACCGTTACATAATTATATGAAGATAGATAGTCAACCTGTCGTGTGGGACTACTACAAGTTTAAACAAATACACCCCGTCGCAGCAAACCTGCGTACTCAGCGAATTTCCAAATTAGTAATATTAATTTGACCAGATAAATCTGTAAACAAAATTTAATCACGTGCTTATAAATAGGGAAATAAATGTCTAATCTCCTGATAAATATAGGGAAAGAGTATGCAGGTATGCTGCCATAGGGAACACTAAAAGTACGTTTTTAGCATAAATAAAAATTATCTCGAACATATAAAGCCATAAACTTAGTTTCATCTATATCTGGCCATAAATAAACAAGTTCGCTTATTTTCCATAAGATTAACATGGGAAAAGAGTATGCAGGTTTGCCGCCATGATAAGCACAAAAACCAAGATTTTTTACCATAAATAAATTAAGCTCAACCAAATTAAGCTAAATACCAAGTTACACCCAAAAATATTGGTTAATAAGTGAAATATTATCAAATCCTTATCCTCCATAAGATTAACATTGGAGCATCAAAATACAACGTACTGTCTTTAGACTTTTTAATATCTATTTATTTATTTATTTATTTAAATAATTACGTGTATATTATTTATTTATTATCTAATAAATAAACAACAAAAGTATTCTCAAAATTGTTTGTTCGAAGATGGAAGATTTTTCAGTGGTTTAATCTCATAAACCGCTCTAATCGTGATTTTATTTCCAAGTCCCATTTTGGTACCTATTAAAATTTCCTTTAAAATGAATGTTTCATACATAAGGTGCAGCGGAAGTTTACAAAATAACATTAGTCATATGGAATTAAAAATCTAAAGTGGCGGGTACTGCAGACTCTTATAGGCCTAAGCAGCCTCGTCTGCCGCACTAAAGGTTTGCTCTCTAATTTGACTACCATGAATTGGAGTCATTTCGGCACGTTTATTCACATATTAAGCTATAGGCTTATTATTAGTACCTGGATTTGCGAGATCTCCAGAAAAGATATTAGATAAATATAATTGAATGCCAAATCCAAATTGAAATAGTTCGTTTGTAGATATAAGGTAACCTATTTTTTAAATATAACCAATGACTAAAGTATATATTAACTATATCCTCACCTACTATATACAACTTTAATATAACTTCATGTTGCAATGTTCCTCATTGTAAAATAAATTATCATACAAATATGGGGTGTGGTGCATTTCAACCGCTTGAGCACACTTGGTTTGGACTAGCTTCACGTCCCACCCGAAAAGGAATGAAAGTGTGAATGATCTGCTTCTTTGTTGGGATCGCAGGATCAGTTTTACTTAAATCAACGAGAGGCCGTGATCAGACATCCATTATTAAATGGAATACCCATACACTATAAAACAATTGATGTCTTCGCTCGTGAAGTCTCGCTCGTCGGGTCTCGTCGCGTCGCGTCCGTTATTTCGGTGTGCTGCCGGCCTAAGGAGGCAATAAGGCTCAGGTGGCCCAATTACGGTTACTTGCTGCAAATTAATTATTGCTTTTTAGGTCTTCTCACTTTTCCATGAAAATATAGTCAATACAGGACCATCTTAAAGAGGTTAAAATTGCATGTAAACGTGTAGGCTTGATTGCTTCCATATAATATCGGTCACGTTTGTGTTAACTTGACCTAAACAGTAACCTTGCTGCTTGCTAGTGCTTTGTTTTGCTAAAATTTACTCGCTCTCCTCGCTGTCTGTCTGGTCTGAATTTGATTCTAAATCACCAAATCACTATTGTGAGACAGGGACCTCACTATTCGATTGACAGTGGAGTGTGGTTGAAAGCTGCGCGTGGGATAGGCCTACTGGTCGATAGTTCGACCACCCGATTCTGTTGTGAAGTCAAGGCTATTCCCAAATTTAAAACAAGTCACATTATAGCGATGAATCACAATTAATTGCAGCCGTCTGGACAGCTTGACAGCTAAGTTGAAGGAAGAGGCCTTTTGCCCCTTCGTAGTTACGGTTGATTTGCCGAGTGATAGAAGTGCCCACTTATTTGCACCTGTATTTGGACGTTGCACTTAAGCCTATTTAATCAAATAAGTGCAGACGGCTCTAGTTAAGTTTGTAAACCCATGCTTTTGAAAGGTTATTGATTATAACTTGAACGTATAAATAATACTTAGATGTTTATTTCAGGCAATTCTTTAACTAAGCCTGTAATTTACGAATATTTTTTATTTATTTTGGACTAAAACAGAACTTAAGCACGTTATTATTATTCTGCTCTGACCAAAAATTAAAATATAGATATTCAAGCCTCCTCGTTAATATGAGCAACCTAGGACAACCTGCAGTCTTGAATAACCGGGAATCTACTTCAGTATTTTCTGTATTTTCCAATGGTTTGACTATAACGGCAAAATAAAGTCGTGTATTGATTCTTACGTGTGTGGAGCACAGATATATACTAATACACCTGGATCGGTGATAAAAAGAATGTAAACAAACAAGAATGCAGCTGGCGCACCGACAACAATCATGTCAGCTGTTACTCAGCGCGGCGCGGCGGCGGCGCAGCGGCGGCAATACTGGCTAGTGGTGGGGGAAGCCGGCTCGTTTTTACCGCTATTCCGCCATTTCAGATATCGACCCAGGTGTATTAGAATATATCTATGTTTTACAATCAAAGAAAAGCAACCACAAGAAAATAAATATGATTGAACCTTGCAACTATATGGTTAAAGAATAAAGCCGACCTAGTGGTAAGATAAACGAAAAAGTACACAAACATCTGTCAAAGTCTGTCGTCTGACGAATAGAAAACCATAACCTTAAAAACGCGATTTGATGTTCGAGGAGAAGCTACTACATTTCAGAACTCTAATGTGTATTTGGTTAGGTATTAACGTCAAGGGATATTTGTATATTTTATTTACATTATTTTTCATATTATTTTACTTTATAAATTTTGTTTACCTTTTATTTGATCTTTTTCATCTTCTAACGAGCTAAATTTACTATGAAGGGTAGATTATAATGTATGCCGGTATAATGTATCAGAGGTAGACTTTTAAACTAAAAAAGAAACTTCTATTTACAATCCAAGCTAATACTATTTATTCATTCACATAACTTACCTCTATGCAATCTTTGCTTCTTAAAACTGTGGTTTTTCTCCAGTCATCATCAAGAGCATTAAGTGTTGCAGTAATGGCTAAATCAAAGTTTGAGTATGTGAAAAACTTTGAAACTGAAGAAAAGTGTTTACCTAATTGTTGGATAGTTGTTCGAATAGACGGGAAAGGATTCCACAAGTTTTCCGAAGTGCATAAGTTCGAGAGACCTAATGACAAAAGAGGCCTTGATTTAATGACGAGAGCTGCTGCTAGTGTTTTTGAAGATCTCAATGAAATATGCTTTGGGTTCGGTCACAGTGATGAATTTAGTTTTGTATTTAAAAAGAACTCACAAATGTACAATAGAAGACAAGAAAAACTGCTGAGTTTGGTCACTAGCAAATTTTCTTCTGCATATGTTTTTTATTGGAATGACTACTTTCATGACGTAAAACTTAAGTATCCTCCCTCATTTGATGGAAGAGTTGTATTATATCCTACAGATGAGAATTTAAAAGATTACTTAAGCTGGCGCCAAGCAGACGTTCATGTCAATAATCTTTACAACACTGTATTTTGGGCTTTGGTATTGAAGAAAAATATGACTACAAAGGAGGTACGGTACAATAAACTTTAAGTTTAAGGCTACACTCCCGCAAACGCCCGGTGAACCTTTCGTATGAAAATTATCGATCAATTCGATCAGTATATTGCCTGAAAACTATCGAAATGTACACTCGAATCTATCTAATAATTAATGAACGAAAATATCGATTACCGTACTGAAAAGAACCTAACATCTGCCAACACTCACACCGTAGAATCGTCATGGAGTGCCAACAAAAGTCATTGAAAACAGGACTCAAATCATCTAACATAGCCGACCATCTAGGCCTAGCTTAATACCTCTATAAAAGAACCGTTTAAAAAATTGGGAGCTGATCCAATTTTGCATTTTTTAAATGCCACAAAAAGTAAGTGTATATCCCGGTTATTGAAAAAAGGGATGTTTGCTTCATATTAATGATGTCGTTTTAAAGATTGGATATTTGTTTGTCACAATTTTGATTTTAGATTATTTAAGTTAATCGTGTTTTGCGTTATAGTTACAATAAAATAAAATCTTTGCTAAAAAGTTTGACTTCACACTCAAATATATTACATTGAGAGTAATGAATAATCGATATTTATAAAAGATGTGACAATTTATCGTTTTAATGCAACCGATATATCGATCAAATCGAACGATGATTTTAATTCATTAGTTCCACCGGGCGTCTGCGGAAGTGCAGCAAAGTTTAGTGATTTTCAACATTTTTCTCAGGGGTCGGGGATGAAACTGTTAGCAGTCTGGAGAAAAATAGGCCTAAAGCTTTTAGTTGCCTTTGATAAAATGAAAATTGACTAAATTAGGCCTAATAAGAAGTAGCCTTATGTTAAGACATGATAGTGTGGGTCACACTTGTGACTGTAGATGGATGAAGTAGAAGACTATCTACGACATAGGCCTATATGACCCGACTCTTGGGGACAGTTTGGGGATTGTTTTAGGGGTTAACAGTCTGGTGTCGAAATGTCATATGGAGTGGATTGCTGATAGGCTCGTTATCCCATGTTTTGGTTGTAGAATAGAATAGAATCTATCTTCTTATTTCTGTTAGGGTTTCGTCTGTTACGTCCCTTTTTCTCTCGACCTACTGAACCGATTTTTAAGATTGGAGGTGTCATTTTAAAGCTTAGGATATAGCGTGTGGGCGAATCGTAATTAAAAAGGTCATATCGTTTCGGGCTTTGCGCCATTTGCCTTTGATTTATTTCTAGAGGGCGCTTTAAAATTTTGACCATCTTTTATTGCAAAATCTTTAATGTGAATTATAACTTAAACAGCTGTTTATAAAAGAACACTTCTGGATGAATTTTAAAGCCAGATAGTAAACAAAAATAGATCTCTGTTACTTCATAACCAACATACATGTACTTTAGGTGCTTGACATTGCTGTACAATGACAGCCTGACATTACCATACTTTTTTAATATATTCGGTAGGCTATATTGATTTCTTCATTTGATTGTGATCTGTCATTATTTAAAAGAAGCCCTTTGGCTAGTAGACCTTTGTTTCACACTTACTTTCTTCGTACTTCCTTTCTTTATACTTGAACAGGAGTATACTGGATACATTGTGTAGGCTATAAAATAATACTCCTACTAAAACAATATTATTATTACCTGTTGAGATGGCTTCTGGATTGCACCGTTATTCTATAACTAAATATAATATATTAAATACAAGGGAAAAAATAGAATGTTGTATTTTCATAACAAAAGTGAAACATAAAAGATTCAAGATTCAAGATTTTATTCAGCCGTTCAGTGGTTACAATAGGCTAAGTCACTAAAACTAACTTAAAACTAACAAACAATAAAAGCACATCCTCTTGACTCACAAACCATGCAAGTCCATGCAAAATGCAGCAATTCAAGTCCAGAAAAGTCTATAAAACAGCACATTATGCACAAACAAAAGGAGAAAAAAAAAATTAATAAAAAAAATTAAAAAAATAATCACTCCAAAACAAAAGCATGCCACTCGCATACCTCAAAACCAGCATAAGCACTAGCCTAGTTAGTCAAGCATAGTCCGGTCAGCATCCCAAAATTCTCTTGTATTATAAAAAGGATTGGCCAACATCCAGGATTTCAGGGTATTAGCAAAGCTTGTGTAAGATTTTTGTCTGACATTTTGAGGCAAAGCATTGTAGAATCTTATTCCTGAAACAGGGAAACAATTGAATGTTTTGTCAAGCCTTACCCTATGCCTAAAAATATTGCAGTTAAATCTTGTTTCGTGATTGTGCATATCATTGTTCAAAGGAAGACTAGTTTCCTGAGCCTTGACAGCCAAGAGACATTGGAATATATATACATTATATACAGACATGATTCCATGCTGAATCATCAGAGGTTTACAATGTTCCAGCTGCGAGGCTCCACACAAGACCCTAACAGCTTTTTTCTGCAAAAGTAATACCCTACTTTTGTAAGACAAACATCAGACAAACATCAGACAAACATATTGTAAAACAAACATCAGCTGATAATTAATTATAATGCCAATTGAATTCAAAAGATGACACACATGTCAACTCTCCCCCCTAAATTACTGGGGCCACGCAATATTACACTTCAGTAACTGGTCGATGTGCCTCCTCCAAATGCTTCCATCATCCATTTGGACTTTGTAGATAAGAGCACTCTCTTTTTCTAGAATTTTGCCAAAACTCCACTTACATTTAGAATTAGAATAGTCCCGTGCTTGCACTCTGTCCCCCACCATAAAATTTCTTTTAGCACTTTTTGTATTCAGTGATTGTTCTTGTTTGTCTCTGGGATGTAGTAGACTCAGATGAGTTCGCACTTTCCTTCCATACATGAAGGAGTAAGCATTTGATCCAGTTGCATTTGGGGCCTGTCTTAGTTGCATAAGGAGTCTGTACAGTTTCAGATCCAGTTTTCCCCCCTCATCTTCCATCGCCTTGAGTGACTTTTTTACCGTCTGAACGAACCGTTCATTTTGCCCGTTTGATGACGGGTGGTAAGGTGCTGTGGTTTTATGTAACACCCCATTTCCTTTCACGAACTGTTGGAATAAGGTAGAAGTAAACTGGCTTCCATTGTCTGAAACCAAAACCAGTGGAAGGCCAAATGTAGAAAATAACTTCCTCAATTCTCTGATACAAAATTCCGTTGAAGTGTTTTTAGTTGGGATAATTTCAACCCACTAGTAAACGAATCCACTATAATGAAATACCATTGCCCTTGCATCGGGCCTGCGAAGTCCATATGTACTCTCTCCCATGGGCCTTGAGGAGTCAACCAGGGATGATTTTGTTCTTTTGTTGGCTCATTTTGTTTTAAACGACATTGTTTACATGTTCTCACCATATCTTCGATATCGCGATCAATATTCCTCCATGTACAATAACTTCTAGCTAAAGCTTTCATTTTATCCATGCCTAAGTGTCCAATATGCAACTCGTTGAGCACTTTTTGGTGAAGAGATCCTGGAATTATTATCCTACAGCCTTTAAAAATGCATCCATCTTGCAGTGTCAGTTCATTGTCGTGAAAACCAAATTTTTCTACAGTTCCACCTTCCTTGAGAGCTTGTAAAACTGGTTGTAGTACTTTGTCTTCGGCAGTTGCTGTTGAAATTGTTTTGTAATCAACCTGCAACGAATCAAGTTGACTAATTTGGAAAAGGCTGCAATCATCCATCACATTTGGAGAAGGGTTTTCTGTGGGAAATCGAGACAAAAAATCTACATTCGCATGATCTGAGGTTTTCCTGTATTCATTATTATAGTTGAAACCAGACAGAAAGTGAGCGTAGTTAAATAGCCTTGTAGCAGATATTGATGGTAGAGTTTTTGTTGGACTAAATATGGATACTAGAGGCTTGTGATCTGTAATCAGTGTGAACTTCCTACCATAGCAGTAGGGGAAAAATTTTTTAAGTCCCCAATAGATACCCGTCGCTTCTTTGTCAATTTGACTATAGTTTTGTTCACATTTTGTCAAACTGCGCGAGGCGAAACTGATTGGTCTTTCACTTCCATCCCTGTAACGATGTGATAGATTAGCACCAAGACCCACTGGTGAAGCGTCAGTTGCAAGCACTATAAAGGCAATTTGGGGTCGTAATGAACAAGAACCTTATCACTGGATATTTCCGCTTTCACTCTTTGGAAACTCTCTTCACATTTAGAGGTCCAAATAAATCGCTTGTCCTTCTTAAGGAGCCGGTTGAGCGGAAAGAGGATTGTTGCTAAATCTTTAATGAATTTGTTGTAATAATTTGCCAGACCAAGAAATTTTCGGAGTTCATTGACATTTTCTGGTCTCTTACATTTTAGAATAGAAGATACTTTGTCCTTTGTCTTCCGAATACCTTGAGCGTCAATAACGTGTCCCAAATATTGAATACTGGTTTGAAAGAATTTGCACTTATCTCTGTTCAGTTTCAAGTTTTTGTTCTTTAAGCGTTCAAGTAGGCTACAATATTTAATCTTTCCAAAAGTTCTTCAGAAGTTTTACCCTGTACAATTATGTCATCAAAAAAGCATTGAACCCCGGAAATGCCTTGTAGGGTTTTATCCATGAATTTTTGCCAAAGAGATGGGGCCACTTTCACTCCAAACATAAGGCGGTTCACTTTGTACAGTCCCTTATGGGTACTTAGTGTCTGCATGAGTGCACTTTCCTCATTCATCTTCATATGTAAATAGGCATTCCTTATATCCAAGGTGCAAAAAAGTCATCCACCATTCATTTGTGAGTAAATCTCTTCAATTCTTGGAATAGGGTAGTTTTCTTCTTTTATCACCTTGTTTATTGTTACTTTGTAGTCAGCACAAATTCGGACTTGGCCATTTGGTTTAACAACTGGCACAATGGGCGTTCCCCAATCAGAATGGTCTATTTTTGTTATTATACCACAGTCTTCGAGTCTCTGAAGTTCATTTTCTACTTTATTTTTCAATGAAAATGGTATTTGTCTCGTCTTAACAAATATCGGCGTAGAATTGTCTATGAGTCTAAACTGTCCCTCATACTCGGGTATTTCTCCAATTTCTCCTTCAAAGACGTCCCTAAATTCACTGAGGATGTTCTCAAGATTTGGAGTTTCCTTCAAACTATTTATCTCTGCCCAATCCAATTTGACTTCTCTTAGCCAGTCCCGACCAAATATCGCATCTACATCTTGGTCAATCAGATATAGTTTTCCAACAAAGTTTTGGTCTTTGTATGTACAATTAACAAACGTTACTCCTTTTGGTTTGATGGTTTCACCAATATATGTTCGTAGTTCAATGTTTGTCGAAAATACTTTCCGAAAAAAAGAAAGTTTTCTGTACTGTTTGTATGACATTGTACTGAGTGCTGCGCCTGTGTCTAACTCCATTGGAACAGATTTACCTTCAATTATTATGTTAACAATAAACTTGTCGTTACTTTTGTTGTTCAGAGCGTTTATTTCATACTCGTTATCACTGTTTTCTACCGCTTCATTTTCAGTTTGAAGCTGTCCTTGACTTCTGTCAGTATTTCCTTTGGTATGTGCCAATTGAATTCAAAAGATGACACACATGTCAACCGTGTTTTGGAGTCGATAAGTTTCACCGACGTTTTGGACACTTGCAGTCTTCTATCTTCAGGGCGATTCACGTTGTTCACACCACAGTACATACTACTTAATGCCGGAGAGGTTGTTGGTCGAAGTTTATTAAGACTTCCGTTTCTAGGATTTTCAATGCCCGACTGGGATGCATTGTTTACAGTTGGTCGTAGTCTTTATAAACTTTGGCCAAGAACCGCTCTGGCATTCAAGTAGGCCTACGGTAGTTTGTGCTGTGGTGTGAACTACGTGAATTGCCCTGAAGATGGAAGACTGCAATGTCTCCGTAACTTTGACGAACCTCATCAACTCTGGAACACGGTGCAATCCAGAAGCCATCTCAACAGTGATATCGTTTGTGGAAGCCTCAACTGTCTGATATTAATATTTACAACTTTACCGGTAGCCTACAGGAGTTTGCCTCCAGGCTTCAAAGTTATTCTTTATATTGTAATATCAATTTTCTTTAAAAACCTGTTAAGAGATGTGAACTTAACCCTCCATTGGGCCCTAGAATTTTTAATCTTCATCAGGCGCAATGCGGAGGTTACCTCCTGGATCAGAAAAAATAAAAAAAATATTCTTTTGAAGAAGATTTATATATATACATAGTTTTCAAATTAAATAGGATTACTTTTCATCTAATTTTACGCATATAAAAATACAGGATGCTATAATATATCAGATCTAGGTAATATTTTTATATAATATTGATTTCCAAAAGTAATTCAAAGAAATAAGCTGCCCTCAATTAAAAATAAGCAAAAATATGTTGATTAAATTCAATACCGTACTGCATTGTAATTATTGTAAAACTGTAGGCCTAATTGACTAAACTTTTTGAGGGTTGAAAAGGCATTCTAAAATATCAATTAATTATGAAATAATAATGTATTTAATGTGGTTGAAAAACTAATCACAAACAATACTCAAACTAAATGAATAATTATGAAAAAAATGAAAATGAGACAAAACCCATTATTTTCTGTATCATAATCGGGCAGAAGAAAACTTTGCCCTGAGAGTCCCGCGGTTGGGCACAACATGTAAGCAACCTCCAGATACTGGAAATTCGACCTTCAGATCAATATATTAACTGTGTAACGAGGAAAGGCCAGGCGTTCCACGTTCCTCTAGAGTATTAAAGTTAACTTGGGAGGCCATGCTGCAGAACAGAAGCTTGCTACATTTTTTAGGTTACTTATTTTTTTGGAAGTGCGGAGGTAACCTCCGCGATGGAGGATTAAATATTGGATCATGAGTTGCAAATTTAGTTTATGAGTGTTCAGTAGACTGATTATATAGTTATGACTTGAATTTCAGGCTGAAGAAAGATTGCGGGGTACATTTGCATCGGACAAAAATGAGATCCTGTTCTCAGAATTCAACATAAATTATAACAATGAACCCGCACAGTTCAAGAAAGGGACTTCTCTTGTGAGAAAAATGGTTAAACAAAAGAACAAAAAGCCAGTGTTGGTTGTTGTGCCCCTCTACTGTGACATCATTGGTGAACAGTTCTGGAAAGACAATCCTGAAATTTTGGAATGCGACACAGCTGGAAAAATTGAAATTCAGGAAGGCATGAATGTGATCTCGATATCATCCAAAAAGTAACTGAATTTATAATCTAATTATATTTTTTACTTTGATGAAAATTTTGTTGATTACTATTCCTGGAGTAAGCTATATTTAACGTGATACGCCTAGTAAATCTTAAAAAGCTATTCAATGACTTCAAAGCATGGGGGAATTTAATTTTTTTTTATTTTATTTTTTTTTTTTATTGGAGGTGTGGCCCAATAATTTGTATTATTATATGAATTATATAAAGATAATGAGACTACTTACCCCTCCTTTTCAAGATTTACATCAATTTTTAAATGTTTTTAATTTCTATGATTTAAAAGTTTTTAGGGATGGGTCAACTCGTAAAAATATGACAATTTAAAAAAGAGTAAAAGAAGGGCGTGTAAAGTTTAATTTCAAAGAAATTCATAACCGACTTAACATTTTACTATAAAAATGTGTAGTCGTGGAGAGTGACATTAAAGTACAGGTGGGCTATAACGTGTAGCTTTGTTTCCGTTGCAGTCCTCTCTTACTCCGTTTTTAATGACCCGGGTTTCGGTCTTTACAATACCTTAGTCATATCCTACAGAATATTCAAGTATTCATGGTGAGTCCTCTTGTATACTGTCCAGACGGTGATTATGTTCGTGCTGTGATTGTCTAGTCGTCTAGTCATTGTTATTTTCAAATGTCTTGTTGTGCACTAAACAAAATCACAGTTTTAAGAACAACAGGTCCTTGAATATTGTAGGGTATGACTATGGTCTAGTAAAGACTGAAACCCGGTTTCATCTAAAATGGAGTGAGAGTGGACGGCGACGGAAACAAGGTATGTTATTTATCTAAAGCAGTCCTGGTGGTCATATAAAATGTATTATAAAGGTGAAATTGGTTTAGAACAATTAAGGTTAAAACTGTTATTCTAGAGGACACTTTGGTATTAATTATTTAAATGTGATAATATCCTCGATTAACTGTTAAAAGATTTAAAAACAAGGCCTATGAATCAAAACATCGAATGGTAAAAGTAATTTTAGTAAGTTTAAAGTTATGCAGCAACTTTATTTAGTGATAAAAATGAATGTTATCATTCCAAACTTTATCTCTTGATTGTGATTCATTTGTTTCAATTGAACAGATAGGCCTTTATTATGTTGCGTATTACTTTATTTATCAGACAATACTAAGGTACCTCTAGGTACCTTGTACTAACGTATCTTTGTACAAGTATTGTGAATTTACTTTACATTTGATATTGAATCCAAACTAAATGTTCTAATTTGTTTACCACATAAGAATTGTCATTTAGATAAATTATTGGTGAGTGTGTGTATGAGAAGATTGTAAGCAAGAATAAAGTAAGGTAGGCCTAGGCCTACTCGTACTACGATACTTTTTTATAAAAAAATTATTGTTTCGGTAAGTTTTTTAGGCCTATACACAAAAGAGTTCAGAATCTTATTTTTTTTTTTTTTTTTTTAGGAAAAATAAAGAAAATTATTGTACCGTATTTTAAGTTATTTGTTTATTTGAGAATTCTATGCATGGGATAAGCGTTTTAATAATTTCAAAATGTATAATATAAAAGTTTTTTATAAAACTTCTTTATACAGTTGATACGGATAACACGGAATATCTTGGCCTGTGATGACCGTTTACATTTCAAACAATTGGAGGAGACCGACGAAATTGCAGACTGTCACATACTGTTTTTATAAGTCACGCCACATAAGTTGACGAATGGCCAAAAACAGCTGGGACGGGCGAGGGGAGGAGAGGGGGTACTTTTCCAAAAACATCGAGCTTACGTTACATGCAATTTTATATAGAACAGCTGATTATCCAATCATTTTAACTGAATAGTAGTGAAAATTCATTCGTCAAGTTACCTGGCGAGGGTTATAGTGACATGTGTTTACCAATTTGAATCCAGAAGTGGAGTATGTCAGAGGCCAAGATATTCTGCAGAAGCTACAAGTCTACAGCCCATCAGGCAAACACTGCATGTAAACGCGTGATTAGACAATGTAAATAAATAAATCAAATAAATAAAAATAACGGAGTTATTGAGATTTTTCTGTTAAAATGGCTTTAATTTGCATTAATTAATGCAAAATCATTATTTTTATGGATAAAAATCACAACTACTCCGTTATTTGTTTTCAGATCCTTACAAACATGGTACCACGGGTTAGGTAATTCAATTTGGCAACTTTTTTGTGTTTGTAATTATTTTAAATTTACCCATTTTCAGATATTTTAGTTTGAAAAATTAAAATGACCGCCATTGTGAAAATATTTAGTGGAAAAAATTTATTTTATTCTCAAAAATGTAAATTGGTATGATAAAGCTTCATACAAAAAATGAACTGAATACAACCATCCATTACAGAAATAAAAATTATTATGTGAAAAAACAAACTGGCAGCTAACAGCTTAAAGATTTTAGTCCCCTATTTGTGTAATGTTTTTTTCTTGTCTTGATCCAAGGAACAAATATACAAAAGGGTTCCAGAGAGTTCAGGGACACCCTGTATAGCAGGAGAGGTATATACATCAATATTTTATAAAAGAGAATGTTTGTAAATATATATATGAGATTGATGGACTCGAAAACGACTGGAAATGTTGGCCGTGAAACTCAGTACATATGCGGGAAATTGCATGGAGAAGGTTTGTAAGACATTAGTTTTGGTATAGCCCTCAGGGCTTTGCCCCAGGACCATCATAAACCATCTATTTCAGTGAGTTGTTTACCAACACAACATATGGCAAAAATTGTTTCTTTGTAAATAATTCTATAAGCAGATGTTCTCATTCAAAGTATTTAGGGAAGTTCTCCTTTTAAGTATTGAGGGTAGATTAATAACAAGAAACTAGACAATATCTTTGACTATATACACTATCGTGAATTTTCGCAAAGAGTCCAAACTCCTCAAAGTTTCTTGATTAGATAGTCTTTTTTGTAATCAAACAGCAATTTTCAGGTGAAAATGGGCGTGTTACACATAACACCGAGGAGTTGGTGGAATGCTAAGTCTCCTGAAAATTACATCCCTCCAATGCAGTTCCCAATCAGGAATGTCTTCTTTACTTATACCAAGGGAAAATATGCTTTTGCAGAGATAATTTGCCAAAAAGAACTACAAAGACTTCAAGATAAACATATTGAACGAGGGGCCAGTGATATAATTTATAGGTAGGGTTTGTTTGAGTTTTTTTTTAATTGTTACAGAGGATCATAGTGTTTTTAGAAGATAATAAATTACTGTGTTTTAGTATTGTAGGCTGGTTTATTTTAGTTTACTTTTAATGTATAGTTTCATTTTCTTTAACAATGAAGCTGAATTGAGATGGACAATTCATAATACATAATACAACCCAATTTATGAATAGTTCATTTTTAAAGAATATAGAGGTAGAATATATCTTTTTTCTAACAATAATCTCATCAATAGTTTATGTAACAGCTCATTTCAATTGTTAAGAAAATTATCATCCCAAAAATTTGGAGGCGTGGCTCTAGTATAACATTTTCTGGGATGTAAAACTTTACTTACTTTTTTAATGATTGGCGAACTGGTAACACTAATTAAATTGCATTTCATGTTTTGCTTGATAACTGTGATATATATAACACAATAAAAAACCTTCACATTTTTTCTCTAAAACGATGGTTAACACAATGTAAAAATAACAATGTACTGAAAGTACCAATGTAAGGCAAATTTCTGGAGATTTTAATTCAAATTAGTTTAATTTCTATACTTTTACATAAAGGTCAAAACTGTCATTCATTCATTAGTTTTCCAACCGTCTGTGAGGTAAAAAAGAATTGAAATTTGGTATACACATTTTCTTGGCCAAAATATGAAAATGTGGTGGCTTCTAGCCGAATCTGACCTCAGTTTTCTACCCCAATGGCTTCGATATTTTATGGTATGTTACCCTTATGGACAATAACAATTTATACAGACTGTCCAAGTTGTAACAGATTTTTAAAATAAATTGAAATAGTTTGACAAAGTATTCAACAGAGCAGCAGCAGTTCAGTGTAGTTCTTAATCTGAGTCTATTACTATTTCATAAATAATTTTTTTTGGAACTCTTCCTACCATTTTTAATCAATTTTTAAGTTTTCAGTCTCTCTCTGGATCGGGCTTTTTCTGTATTTGTTTCCGTCAAAAATGTATGAGAAATGGAAATAAAGGTGCTATCCATCATTTGAATTTGAAACTTTCCCTTTAGAATAACACTGGGATTGGGTTGAGCCAGTCCTTAGTTATTTCCCATAGTTATTTAACAATTTACCTACACCTATCCGACGTTTATGGTAACCTATCTCATTAGCGTGTTCACAAGTGGTTTTAAAAACAAACAAAAACTAATCAAATGTTTTAAAAGTGTAATCTGTGATATTTTAGCTTGTTGCCAACAGCGAGCAAAGAATAGAAATAGAGTGGCCAGCCAAGCGCAGCAGTGAAGCCATGTAGACATCGGCTAGGCCCACAAAAGGAGGGGGGGGAATAACTGTGATCCACACTAGGAAATGATTCACAAAATAAAAATCTGTTTGTCTCATTTAGCATGAGTTGCCCACAAAAGGAGTAGCTTCACCACCTGTAATGTTGGATACACACACTCGTATGCCCCTCTATTTCTACTCTGTACTCGCTGGTTGCCACCAATCAGAATAGCTCAAACTGGTAACCAAGGAAAGGAGGGTAAAGTGTGGTATGGTTGCAAGGACTCGTCGGGAATTGTGGGTAAGATGGCGTAAATCAACAGAGGAAAACATTTACGTGTGTTTATCACTCTTGATGTAGTTTAACCGCCTTGGCTTGAGCATTTTAAATATCTGATAATGTACAGCTGTTAATAAGTTTGGTGATATTGATACGGTCATCACAATATTGGATTGGTCAGTTAAAATATTTTTTAACTAAATGTAAAATTTTAGCAATATGGCTGACATGTGATGCCGCTGTGGCTATGCATACATGCAGACCTGGCACTATTCGTATAATATAATTATAATCAAAAGCAAATTATTTTGCAGTCTTATGTTTTATTTAATTTCTTGTCCTACAGGTTCTTTTTTATCTAAAACTTTTAGCTTTGTAATCGGAGGTAGTGGGAAAATATACGAAGCCCGAGGTTGGAATGTTACACCTAAACTTGGCAAAAAATACAGCGCACTCACTGATCAAAGTATATTGGTCGCATTCACAGGCATTTTTAAAGGTAAGTTTATTAATTCAAATCCAAACAGTTTTTTTAGTTTAATAACAAAATGTTTTGAAAAAATAGTAGATTTGAAATTAAATGTTTTAGTAATGGGTGATTTGAATATTATTAAAAGCTTTGGACTACGGGACACTATATTTAAGTTTACAAGAGAATACAATGGATCAAAATCAAGAATCGATAATGTATTTACAAATATACCAGAAGAAAACTTTACCAGTGACGTGTTAATAACTGCCATTTCTGATCATCATGCACAAGTTGCAATGTTACAAAATTGTCTGATAACAAAAAACAATTCAACTTATAAACACATTTGAGATTTCAGTGAAAAAAGAATTTTAGAATTTAAAAAGTGTTTACAGCAAGAATCTTGGAATACTGTGTATTTAAATGGCATTTCGTTAGATGAAAAATACAATCGCTTTAATAATTTAATCATGGATTGTATTGACAAAAATTTCCCACTGATTAAAAAGAAAATTAAGTCTTTCAATATAAAAAATAGAATAAAATTATCAGATGAAGCACAAAACATTCGCAAGGAAGTTCAAAGGTTATACATAGCTACAAAAGATTTGATTAAATCAGACGAATTAAAACAAACCTATCTTAAAATGAAAAAAGATTATAAGAAATTAATAAGAAAAGAAAAATTACACCACGTTAAATTTATAATTTGTTCATCTAAAAACAAAACAAAAGAAATATGGGAAATAATTAACGAAAACACCATAAAGAAACAGTTCAAGTCAGACAATTACGAATTAAGAAACAGTAAAGGAGATTTTATTAAGGATCCAGTTGAAATAGCGGAACATTTTAATCAGCACTTTATTAATATAGTTAAATCTACAATAGACCAACGCCAAGAGGTAAAAAATGTACATGAAACCAAAAGTATTAGAAAATCTCTTTATTTACGACCAACTACAAAAGAAGAAGTCTCTTACACAATAAGTTGTCTTAAACCTTCAAATTCTTGTGGATTTGACAATATGTCATCAAAACTAATTAGGAGATGTTGTAATGAAATTATATCACCTCTATCGTATTTGATTAATATATCTCTCGCAAGTGGCCAATTTCCATCGATTTTAAAAAATGCATTAGTAACTCCTATATTCAAAGGAAATGATCCTTTAGATTGCAATAATTATAGGCCCATTTCAATCTTATCAACTATAAGCAAAATTTTTGAAAAGATTTTTTACACAAGATTATTGTCTTTTTTAGGACATAACAACATTTTAGCTCCAAACCAGTTTGGATTTAGAAAAGATCTATCTACATTAGATGCAATTTTTAATCTTGTGGATTTTGTAACTTCGGCATTAGATAAAAAAAGACATGCAGTAACATTGTTTGTTGATCTGAAAAAAGCGTTTGATACAGTGCGTCATGATCTTTTATTAAAAAAATTATTCAGTATTGGCATAAGAGGAGTTGCTTTAAGCTGGATTGAATCATACTTGGCAGATAGAACCCAAATTGTTCAAATTCCCATAAAGAATCAAGAAAATTGTATTAAAAACGTTAAATCAAAACCACTCAAAATTCATTCAGGAGTACCTCAAGGCTCAGTTCTTGGCCCAATTCTGTTTATACTGTACATAAATAATTATAATCAAAATTCTAAATTATCAAACATCACTTTTTTTGCTGATGACACATCGTTATCTTTATCAAATGAAAGTCAAGAAGATTTAGAAATTGAAACTTTTAAAGAATCGAATAAATTAACAGAATGGTTTTCAGATAACTATCTGACCATAAACACAACAAAAACAAAATTTATAGATTTTAGCATAACTCCCCAAGATAAAAAATTGAATGTAATTATTGAAAATCAAATGATAGAAAAAACTGGGACAATTAACTTTCTTGGAATCACACTGGATGAAAATTTAAATTTTAAAAATCATGTGGAAATGTTGTGCAAGAAGCTTTGTAAAACTGTATTCATTATAAGAAGGCTGTCCCAATTTTGTACTATAGAAATCCTTCTTTCAGTCTACCATTCTCACTTTGTTTCTCAAATGAGGTATGGACTGCCAATATGGGGAATGGCTAACTGTTCTGTTAAAAACGTCTTTCTCTTGTAGTGATGGCAAAATTTCTTGAAAAATCGATTTTTCGATATATCAATGTATCGAAAGAGTAAAATCGATTTCGATAAAAAATCGTGAACAAAAAATCGATGTCAAAAAATCGATGTATCGAATGGTAAAAATCGATTTTTTCGAAAAATTGATTTTATTTTGCCATCATTACAATGGCAAAATTTCTTGAAAAATCGATTTTTCGATATATCGATGTATTGAAAGAGTAAAATCGATTTCAATAAAAAATCGTGAACAAAAAATCGATGTCAAAAAATCGATGTATCGAATGGTAAAAATCGATTTTTCCGATAAATCGATTTTATTTTGCCTTCACTATTCTCTTGCAAAAATCAGCAATTAGAGCCATTTTTAAATTAAAAAGAGGCCAGTCTTGTAGAGAAATCTTCAGGCAAAACAAATTAATGACATTTTATTCCTATTATGTACACGACATATTAGTATTCATGAGGAAAAACAACAAAATTCCTAATTTAGAAAACAACCCGACTAAATTGAACTTGAGAAAAACAAATCAAATTCCATCCATCTACCATAGAACATCATTTTTTTGAAAATCACATAATATATAACTATGCAAAAATTTACAATAATATACCTATTGAAATTAAAAAAAAAAAAAAATACAGACCTAATGACGTTTAAGAAGAAATTAAGAAGTTATATTACTGACAAGTGTATTTATTCCATGGAAGAATTTTACGGAACAAAATGATGAATTTAAAATTATTCTTAGATATTATATAAGTTCATGTTGTATAGGCTAATGCAATTTTTAATTGTCAGCCAAATAAATCATTATTATTATTACTTATGATTGAGATGACTTAAATCTTTGACTAACGTGAATAGACTTAAGTAGCATAAGTTTGAAACCTTTACGGTGGTGCGATCTTCTGCGGCCTAAATGAAGTACAAGTGGAATATGATAGACAAATCAATGTTACACCACTCTTCTTAAGGAGGAAACATTTATATCTGAAGATTGTCTTTATGTTGTGGTAAAGTTTTTGCAGCACCGTAAATCCAGCTGAATAAGTACAGCAACATCGATTGCTATGCCTCTGATGCGGCGTAAAAGAACGTTCCAAATTTCGGTATCAAACAAAATACATTGGATGAGTGGTCTATTCACGTTTGTGTGTTAAATCAATGCTTAAATTCATCTTTTACCCTCACCGGAAAATGACATTATCTTCTAGGGAATGAGGTTAACACCAAAATGCCAAACAAGTTATCACATTTTTGGGGGTTGAGCAAACTGGAAGGGCAAACTAAAACGTGGTGGAAGACATATTTGGACCCTTCTCTAAAGTATTTGTAAATCGGATTAGCTTTGTAATAGATGTTTTAACCTATTTTTGCAGTTTGTTAGTGTTTATATCCAACAATATAACTGTGAATTTTTACAAGCTTCTTTACAACCATTATATGCATGATAAAATCCATGGGAGGACTTTCTCAGAGGAAACTTAAAATATCTTTCTCAGAGGAAACTTATAAAATCTCTACATGTATAAAAGACAGGCCTCACTGAATGATTAAGTTCAATTCTCATAAATTTTTGACAGAAACTACTACGGACTATCCAACAACACCAAAGACTTGAAAATAAATTAAAAATCGTAGGAGTTCTCTACAAAAAAATAAAATAAATAAATAAAAAAAAACTCTTAGGGTATTAAATAAGTATCCTGAATACACATATATTACTGCACATGAAGCCAAGTGAGCACTGTGAAATAGCTCCCTAATTTAATATTTTAATAACTTAATTTTCTGTTTCAAATTTTTTAGCGAAGGACTGGATTAAAATAGTGACTGTTAAGAGTCATCTTCACCCCTGGGCCAGTAACCCATTGTTGCACAGTCGGCAATGTTAATCATACGGCTTTTATGCTAAAACATGGTTTTGTATTCCCCTGTTTCGGACGCCGTTTTTCAACCGATTTTCTTGAAATTTGGTAAGTGTTTAGTTGAATAGTTATATTAGGTTTCTCATACCTCGGAATTTTGAAAATTTAACAAATATTACTCTCTGTGACGTCGCAAAGTAACTCGATTTTCCTTAGTTAATACATAAAAATTTAGTAAAATTTTCAAAATTTCGAGGTATGAGAAACCTAATATAAGTATTCAACTAAACACTTACCAACTTTCAAGAAAATCGGTTGAAAAACGGCGTCCGAAACAGGGGAATACAAAACCATGTTTTAGCATAAAAGCCGTATGATTAACATTGCCGATTGCGCAACAATGGGCTACTGGCCCAGGGGTGAAGATGACTCTTAAGGGAGGATAAAATTCAATAAGTGATTTGGTATTTTAAAACCCATTTAAGCAACTAAAACTTAATGCCCATCACAGTAAGCAAAATAAAATACTATGAGGTAGAAGCTACTTTTCTTCTGTATCTATGAAAAAGCTGATGTTTTTTAGGTGTATCTTAACCTATTAGCTACGAGCAGCCTGCGCGTTGGCTTTATCAGTTTGGAAGTGCCACTTTTAGTTTATGTCCTTCGTGTGGTTCAGGCTCTCACAGAAGCAGGCTGTCACGTTGCTGAGTTTTTAGTTGACTATGTGCCTATTGCATAGTGTCATCCAATTGCGTCTCGCTGGTTTACGCAATACTTTTTATATTGAAAGTAGGAAATATAATCTCAAAAAATTATAGTGCACATAACATTTGCTCACCTTTTTTATAAAAACCAAAGGGGACACGCTAAGGGGTTTTTGTTAAAAGAACTCCTCCTACAATTTTCAAACTATTTGCAAGTTTTTGGTGTTGTTGGTTAGGGCTTGATCTGCCAAAAAATGATTAGATTCAGACTTAAAATAAAGGCCCTATCCATTATTAAAATAAGAAATTTCCCCATTAGAATATGATTTTTTTTAATAGGGGTTAATTTTTAAACATCTGTTAATGTACAGCTGTAAATAAGTGAATTTTTGGTAATTAGGTACCGATAATCATCATGTTAGATTGGTAGGATGTTATTGATTTAATACTACATGTAACATTTTTATCAATTACCATCCAATAAATTGCTTGATTTGGAACAACATGTTTACTAGTATGTTTTACTTGTATAAAGGAGCTTAGTACAGCGGGGGCATGGTGGTAGGGGGAGCGCTCAACCTGCTGAGCGCTCCTCCGAAAACTGAGCAAACCGCTTTGCATTGCAGGGGGTCCCCTCACCCTGTATAGTTATAGTATCGTACAGTTTGGTTTACGTTTACAGTATTCAAATAATTGGAATTTGAAACGTAGAATTTGGATGGTTGATAATGTATTTTGTTACTATTGTAGGTCATAAAATCCAGTTGATGACCGTTACTCCATTTTACCTCAGTCAAGACTGGAACTTCGAGGTTTGTTGTTGGACAAAAAATACCATTTTACTAGGGGTACCTGAGCAGCGCAATGCGCTGCATTTACCCCAGTACTGTGATAAAACCTTGCCACTCTTCATAAAAAATTCATAGTTCTATTAAGCTTTTAACATGTGTTGTTATGATTTAACTATGAACAGCTGTTTTATTTGAAATTTAATAAAAACTAGAGATCGCCTCCTGATTGAAATTCGATCAAAACTTCAGTTGATCTGGACCCAAGAAGTTTAAAAACATTTTATAATTCAAACATCTATTCTTCCTGTTTTTCTAGCAGTTATTTTTACAACAGCTGTCTAATGATTCAATCAATTCTCCTTCCTCCATAAGATTAACATTGAAACTTTGAAAGCCTGTGGGGAGTAGCCCTCGTGTCCGATGTGAATTAGAATGTGATTCTGCTCATCTACAGGACTATACCTTTCTAACGGTATGCACGGATTTCTCCTACGATGCCCACGAGCTGAGAAAAAAGGAGGAAATGAAACATGCTTGCGTATTAATATATAGATTGTTCCCATGTTAATCTTATGGACTAAAAACGAACTTTAAGGGCTTCCCATGCCCTTCAGAGTACAAATATAAAAAATCTAAAACCTTATTGCAAAACTACAAACTGAGACAAATCTTATGACCTCTCAAACATTGAATTTCGTCCAAAAATAAGGGAGGAGTAGTGTTCACAAAAAACGGCTTTACGTATTATTATATCATTTTATGGTTGTTGTAAATTTACCTTTGGAGCACTTTGGCACCTTTTACCTTTGGCACTTCCCCTCCCCCTCCAACCCTGTGTATTGGAAAACTATGCTTTAGACTCTATGGGTTAGACTTTCTTTTTAATGCAGAAAAAGAGATAAAAATCTCAGTTCCGTATATAATAACTTAATTTTGTCCAGGAACTATGCCGACTGCCAAGATGATGAGAGCAGGCGATTGGCTGATCAAGTTGGGCATGAGAAGAGGCCTCGTAAGCACAAAGTTTGTTGAATATCGGATTGCTGCAACTGGATATGAAGGATACACAACAAACAAGTTTGAAAAAAAAATATAATATGGATGTAAAGTTTGTAGACAATGAAAATGGCACAACAATGGACAACGTAAAACTCGCTTTCAACCCACCATCGCAGGACTGAATACCCTGCCCGACTACAAAATCGTTGAATTAAGTGCAGGTGTTTTGGGTCCGTAAACTGCCACAGCCAGGAGGCGATCACTAGTTTTGATAATTGATTGTTTATACTGTTATCTTTGATTCCCAATAGTGAAGTAACTCAACATCAATATTTTATCCTATCCCAAAAATTTTGTTGTAATGAACATATTTTTTATCTTCCCCATTGCAAAACCGTTTTGTAACTTCGTATGGTTGTTCTTGTTTACTCTGTGGCATTGTTCAACAAGAACATGTTATCTGATTACATTCTTTTGAATTTTTATTGGAATAGGTATTTCTGTTGCATTAAAGGATATCAAAATAAATTCTTTCTTCAACCCACCTTACTTTACAGCAATATCTTTTTTATGTATATAAGACATACTTCCAATTTTGTATTGCTTGGATATAGTTTGCAATGGAATTGAGGATTATTTTCAAAGTGGGTATTCATGATTAAACACACAGTTAAAATATTAGAGCATTTATTTTTACATTCATGATTCTTATTTTAATAACATTCATATTTACCATACTTAAATTAATAAAACTAAAAAAAATCATTTTAAGCCATATTAAAGGATTTTGGAAGGTCCCAAAGAATAAACAACAAAATTTTGTAGTCTTAAAATAAATTACCGTGTTGCTTAAGTTAGTCAAGAATATAAATAATTAAAAAAAACTATAAAAGAAAACACTTTTGCATACAGTGGCAAATATTTGACATTGTAGTTTCTTAATCGTGATTGATGCACTTAAAATTATGTAACGATAAGTTACACAACATTTACTTCAAAATATGGTTTAGGATCAACAATTTTGCTTTGACTTTTTTGTGTTTCTTTAGAGAGCTGTTATACCAATTATTGAAGAAATCTGTAATTACTGCACACTAGAGAAATAAAGCATTGACCATGGCCATTTAGCCACTTGAATAATTTTTATCCAAGGAACATTTTTAAGTTACCAGTTCATAAATCCTTTCCATCACTCGTCTTTAGCAAATTGAGAACTAGATTTAAGCCAAAATAAAAATAATTGATTAACAATCAATAAAGTTTGTTATAGTTTTTCTTTGGTTCTACATTTTTAATTCTTATGTAAAAATATAAGCTAGCAGCAGTAAAATATAACAAACAATATTGTAATAAATGTTTGATTTTCCTATCAGTCTAAAAAGTAATTGGTCGGTTCTTTTTTATACAAGCATAAACTAGAAGGTTACGTTTTGATTATTTTATTTTTGGTGTATCTACGCCAATGGCATTTATTAATGTTTTGACAGGGAACGGTCCAAACATCAGTCTTGTTACTATCTAACATCGACCAGTTGTTAGAAAGCATCATTAATTAATATCCCAATGACAAATGGCAACTGGGTCTGGAGTCCAACCTTTAAAAAGCTATTAATGTTTTGACAGGGAACGGTCCAAACCCCAGTCTTGTTACTATCTAACATCGACCAGTTGTTAGAAAGCATCATTAATTAATAGCCCAATGACAAATGGCAACTGGATCTGGAATCCAACCTTTAATAAGCTACTAACTTTTCTAAGGATCGAACCGGCAACCTTTGGATTCAAAGGCTTTGGATTATAATGTTTTAACAACTTATTATACTCATTTAAATACTATGCAGTTTAATAATAATTTTAATATTTTCTGTAGAATTCAAATTATTAGAAGAAATAATATTCTAATGATGTAAGTTATTGCCTTGGCCAATTGACATTTTGCCACTGCACTAACTTTAATATTAACCCTTAATTGTATAAAATAAAAATATTTACATTTAAAACATATAGTAACATTTTTACATTCACAACTATAAAAGCTGCTGGAAAATTTACATTTAAGTCCAATAAACTGATGAAATTTGTTTCATATAGCCTACTGTTGTATTGGGTTTTTGACAATACTGTACTTTATATTTTGTGTAAAATAGTACTGTTAGCAGAATATCCAAATTAAAAGTGTTTATGACTAGTTCACTTGTATAAATGATTTTACAATAGAAACCAACAACACATGATAATGGATTAGTTTAAATTGTGGATTTCCCCAAAGAATTTTTTAATCAATGTTGGACATGGGTCCAAGGTTTCTAAATATTAAAAATTTTAGGGTAAATTTTGGGATGTGTACTTGGATGAATAGAGAGAACTTATAGAATCGATACATAATAAAACTAAGGTTAAATGGGGAATTCTTTGATTAAAAAAGAGTTTGATTTAATCATCCCCAAACTCAGTACATTATGAAAATTTTCAGTTTCCTTTCATTACCTCAATAAACAACCAAACAAGGTACTGCAAACTGGTTTTTACATAAAATATATATAATTTACTGTATGCGCAATATAATGTAATATACATGCAAGTGTTGTATAAAATATAACAAGTTTTAACACATGAACAGATAAAAATGGGTAAAAATATGTATAAATAAATAGATCCATGCAAATACATTACCAACAGAACATAACACATAGAATGAATATCAATAATTGTTTATGAATTTGCAGACAACTTCCTTGTATATAACAATAATATCTTAATTATAAAAAATTACAACTAACTAAAATATAAATAAACACTAAAATGGACCGGAATCTTATAATTAAGAATATTAAATAATTTCAAACTTAAACACTAGGTTATCCTGTAACAAGTTATGGCACAAACTGCGCTTGCCTTTGTCTAAAAAACTGGGTACAAGAAAGTTTGATCTTCAGGTACAAACAAATAATTCCTAGTCTTTAACTAATTTTATTCAGAATTATGTTAGGATTGGACAGCATTCATTTATATGGGATTTTCATTCATCGAGCGCAATTTTATGTACAAAAGTGCATCAATTCATCAGATATTTTTACACTTTGTAAAACATTATAGGTCTTAATATAAAAATTAAGTACATCGTACACTAAAAAATAACGAAATTCATAAACATACCACAGTTTAAAAGCTGTTAACACCTCTTCAGAACATCCAAGATGCACCGGTTAATTTGAACACTGTCCAATCTATTCAAAATAAAATACCGCACAATTATTAACATCGACACTTTCTTAAATAGTTAAAATATTTACACGAGACGTCAAAAACGCAACGATCGTACAAATAGTGTACATGATAAACAGCTGTGAACGACTAACACCAAACGATGGCAGGATTAAGATACAGTTATGTACAGTTGATAAAAGTCCAAGAAGTATTGCTAAGTGACTAGGAGAGTTGGTCTAGTAACGGCCCTCCGATCTTGTTTTTGTTTATAAAATAATCCTAACCTAAAAATATCAGTTACTGAGTATAGAGTTTGATATTTCATTTAATTTCTTCAGGACTTACCAGCAGAACATATAAGTCTTGCCACATAAGCTGACGGATGGCCAAAAACAGCTGGAATGGGCGAGGGGGGGAGAGGGGGTACTTTTCCAAAAACATCGAGCTTACATTACATGTTAATTTTCATGGACCAGCTGATAATCCAATAATTTTAATTAAAGTAGTGCAAATTAATTCGTCAAGTTACCTGGCGAGGTTTATATCATTTATTGAAAATCAATCAGGCTTGAAAAATTGAGCCACAAAAATAAGATGAAAAATAGTAACTGTAAATAATAATTTTGAATCTACCTAAAACTAAAAAGAATTTTCAACTTGTCAACATAATATAAGGACCAAATTAGTTGACGAATGGTCAAAACAGCTGGGATGGACGTAAGAGGGAGAAGGGTACTTTTCCAAAAACATCGGGCTTAAAAATATTTTAATATTTATGGAACAGCTGATTGTCCAATACTTTACCTATACCCTATCAGTGCTATGGTAATATCCGATCATGGCTTTTTCACTTATGTGCTACTATCCGATCATGGCTTTTTCACTAATGTGCTAATATACGATAAAACTTATCTCACCTTTATCCCGAAAATATGACTATCCGAAATATCGGCTCGCCGCCGGTGTCGATACTACAGACTCAAACAGGAATATCGTTCCTTGATTGTTATTTCGAAACACCGACGATTTCATTTAATTTTCTATTCGATCTAGATCTGAAATATTGTACTCTAACACTTGGGTTGAAATTGATTTTTCCATTATTTTTTCTCATTGGATCACCTTGTCAAGTTATGTGGCAAGTCGTTCTTTAAGAATTATTCAACACATTATTTTACTATAGGTTATTCCATAATTAATACTAATAATTAGTGGGAGTTATCCTCGTCCTGTGTGAAGACAGTTTTTCAAAACGAAACTAAACAAATCTTTACTAAAGGTAAGTCTGATAAACCTTCAATAAATAAACCATCCCTATCACGAATTCTAAAAATACATAGCTATCATCTTTTTAAAAAATAAAGGGAGTTGAAAATATTCCCTATAACTGCTTGATAGACAATGTTTTAGTCTCAGTTGGTTGTAATTCATGCATTGTTTTATTATTTAATAGTCACTTTCATTTTTAAATAAACGTATAAAAATTGTAATAGAAATTTTTAGCTACTTATTTTTACAAGCCTTATAAAGTAAAATTCATGCACAGACATTGAAAACATTAAAAAAGTGTGTATATTGTAATCTTAATAAAAACAATTTTAAAATGTTCCGAGATAAAAAAAGTAATAGAGAGTTAAACCAAAATATAAATTGTAACTCATATTAAAACAACAAATTAATAATGAGAAAAGTATAAAATCATTAAAAACTCAATCTTCATGCAGTACGTAACTTAACAATTAAATTCATTAACCATTATTTCAAAAAATATAAACATATACACAAACATTCATTATGAATTATTTATACCTAACTGAAGGTACTTTGCTGCAAAAGGTTGTTAACAGTTAAAATATATAAAAATTTATCTTACAGTTAAATGAACACCTGTACACCTTTTGGTTAGTTGTTGAGTTAAATTTAAAATAAATGTACAACATTAAACTAGTGCAATATTTCAAGCTAGGAGGGCCGAATGATATGGTGAAAGTATTGTCCACAACATTCACGGTCAAGCTGCCATCTTGGGCTGCCAACGTCCTAAAACAACAAATTAAAAATATTTTACTTACTTACTCTGACAAGACTAGTAATACATAAGACTGGTAATAGATTTTATGGTAACAAATTTTAAGACTACAAGTTAGTACATTAGTTTTTCTATACCTTTTCATGATTTTAGAGAAGATGAGAAAGATTGAATTCACTTGTGATTGTAAACAGGGTTGCCCACAGAAAATTTTTCATCCATTTCCCTATTTTCCACTGACTATTTTTATTGATTTCTCTGACTCACAAACTTAACTCAAAATTTATAATACAACATAAACCAAAAATAATACTGCCTATGCAAGTTAAATCAAAGAAAATACTGAAATGTGAATTAACTGAGCATCCGGCATCACTAATCTGCCCCGAAATCTCTTCCGGATATGAGAATTGATCACACGAACAGAAATTCCACTACGTAGACACTTATAATATGATCGCTTATGGTAATTAGGTAACTAAGAAAATCATAATTTTCTACCGTGGAAAAAATCAGAATGAGGAAAATCCATGCTGCAGTACACATTGCAATGCATTCGATTTTAGTGATAGACAAAAATAGTAAATTACTAAATTCAGGAGATATCTTGGCATCAAGACAAAAGTTTAATAAATTTTCTCTGTTTAGTAGCTATTGTCAACGAATAATTAATCAACATCTTAAAAAAAAGTTAAATAATTTAATATATTTCAAGAACAACTGTATGACAGTAAATTTAATTGTGATAAATTTGTGAAAAAAATCAAAGAAATAGAACAATACGCAGGGTTACATTCGACTAGACCATTAAAAAACCCCCAGAAATCCATCATTGGGAAATTGGGATGAATTTCCCTGACTTTTCAGACTTTTTGCCTATTTCCCTGACTATCCCTGACCAGAAATTTTTCCCTGACTTTCCTGAATGTGGATAACCTGGACACAATAGGAAAATCTGCTACTCAAATATTATCCCATAAAAGCTTATTAGAATTCACAGCAAGTTAAGTATATAGTACTTTGATTACAACAAAGTAAAAACTGAATGTACACCGGCGATAAAATGCATCAGATGTCTTACTACATAAGAAATTCCAAACATTGTGTTCTCAAGTTTTGCAAAATGTTTGATCATGTGCCAGTTGACCTGGAAAGTCTGGAACAAGGTTAGGTCTTGGCGAGTTTGGCATTAATTTTAAATTTTAATCCTCATAACTCTCAGCTTCCTGTAGTTTGTGAGAAAAAGATTAGGTTTTCAAAAATAAAGGAGAAAGGATTCAGCTAACTTTTCTGAACAATGTTGTTCAGTCACACATATATAAATCGCTGTGAGGGACTTCTTAGTAAGAAGAAGATATGAAAATTACTTTCACTAAAATCCTTAAGCTATATGAAATCTTCCTTTAACCTTTTTTGAAAACAATTTAATGTTATAGCTTCCTTTGGCTTTCTTGACTCCACATGTCAAGTGGGTGACTATGGTGAGGTAACGACGTGTTACGACATGTACCGACCTGCGGAGTGTCAGGTGGGGAGGGTGTCACTGAGGTCATCTTTCAGCCACTGGGGCACCGTGCGGATCCCCAGTCGCTTGAGCAGCTTCACCAGCGCCGTGTTGTGCGACAGGTAGTACCTCTGCAATCACAAATGGAGGTTACAGTCTGGGTGGGGTTATAACCAAAGGAGTGTGTCACTGAGGTCGTCTTTCAGCCACTGGGGCACCGTGCGGATCCCCAGTCGCTTGAGCAGCTTCACCAGCGCCGTGTTGTGCAACAGGTAGTACCTCTGCAATCACAAACGGAGGTTACAGTCTGGGTGGGGTTATAACTGAAGGAAGGGAGTCACTGAGGTCGTCTTTCAGCCACTGAGGCACCGTGCGGATCCCCAGTCGCTTGAGCAGCTTCACCAGCGCCGTGTTGTGCAACAGGTAGTACCTCTGCAATCACACAAGGAGGTTACACTCTGGTTGGGGTTATAACCGAAGGAAGGGTGTCACTGAGGTCGTCTTTCAGCCACTGAGGCACCGTGCGGATCCCCAGTCGCTTGAGCAGCTTCACCAGCGCCGTGTTGTGCAACAGGTAGTACCTCTGCAATCACAAACGGAGGTTACAGTCTGGGTGGGGTTATAACTGAAGGAAGGGAGTCACTGAGGTCGTCTTTCAGCCACTGAGGCACCGTGCGGATCCCCAGTCGCTTGAGCAGCTTCACCAGCGCCGTGTTGTGCAACAGGTAGTACCTCTGCAATCACACAAGGAGGTTACACTCTGGTTGGGGTTATAACCGAAGGAAGGGTGTCACTGAGGTCGTCTTTCAGCCACTGAGGCACCGTGCGGATCCCCAGTCGCTTGAGCAGCTTCACCAGCGCCGTGTTGTATGACAGGTAGTACCTCTGCAATCACAAACGGAGGTTACAGTCTGGGTGGGGTTATAACCAAAGGAAGGGTGTCACTGCTTCCGATGTAATACAACAATAAATTTTTATTCAATTGGTATTATTTGTATAGGGAATAAAATACTATCGAATGGAAAATTTTATCAATACGATCAATGTATCACATCGGATCAAATATCAATGTATGGGATCAGATAAGATTTTCTTCTTGAATTTTCTCTGCAGTATCTCAAGGTAATTTAGCAGTTAAAAATACTTAATTCTTTATTTTTTTATCTTTTGCAAGATATGTAACTCAAAATTATACAATTACAAGAATTTACGGTAAACAACAGGAAACTCCCATTTGAAACCCCATACATAGAAAATCCAAGATGCCCTCCACTCTACATTTAAGCCTTTGTACATGTAGTATTTGTGTTCTAAAATTTAGATCTCTATCATCAAATGCACAATCTTTCCAATAATTGCTACATATCTGCTGGAATACATGGAGAAACTTCAAATTTAAAATTAGCTTGTCTTATCTTTTAGAACAAGTAACTGACAAATGCCCTGTGATAGGACGGCTAGACTTTTGTTACCTGCAGCAGTTTGTAAGACTGCTGGTCCATCGGCGGATACAGACGGCCCTTGCTCTTGCCCAGACACTTGGTGTGGTCATCGTTTAGCACCTGGCAGAAGAAACCCTTCTTGGGGTCGTACCTGCAAACACGAGGGATTAAGTGAACGATGATGAAATTTACAGTTGCTAAAATGTCTTGAGGACTCAGTGATAAGGAAATAGTAGCTTGATAAATTAAAACTGATCATAGCAGAGATTTTGGCATATGAAGATGAACAAAATTTTAGTTTCTTGCACAGGCTAAGGTCAAGGTTAAGTACTGGCACAATAGTTTGTCTTCTTATTTGAACTGAAGCTATCCGAAGTAATCATTGGGGTAATTAATGTGATTTGAGGAATGTCTACCACTCAACCATTCCAGTGTTTGAGTTAGCTGTGCAGATTAAAAATTTGAAAAATTATTATAAAATGCAATACTATGAAAAATGATAAAGATAGTAAAAAATAATGGATATAATTTTATTCAAGGAAAATATAAAGAACTTTTCTTTGGATTTTCACCCTAAAGAATACAAATCAACAATGTTTTTTTGAGAATTTACAAATGTTTTCAAGCTTACTACACCCCATATTATAAATTCACCATGGGGTATTTACAAGATGATTGTGTATGAGTTTTGGTAAATAGTATAGTAATCCTCAAGAATTCTTATCAGTATTATCCATACTAAAGAAAGATGACTGATCTTATAACCCATAAAGGGTGTTACCTAGGCGACGTATAAATGGGTTATCATATAGTTTTGAGGTCAACCCCGGACACTTCAGTGGTATTATATGATTTATTTGAAAACCACAGTATATAAAGCCCCCCCTCCAGCTAATGCATGTAACACAGAATCAGCCTCTGAGACAATTTCTTTATGGTAGATGTGAAAAAAAACAAGCCCAAGCTTGGTTTCAAAACTATTAACTTCATAATCTTAACTTAATTTACAATAAGACCTATATTTCTAAGGAAGGTAGGAATGTTATCGGTAAAATCCTTTAATTTTTTTCAATCACTTCATCCATCTGAAATCTAAAGGATTTCAGAAAGGACTTAAATATCTTAACATCTCGCAAAAAACTATCCAGCCAACAGAAAACACCATTTCCTTTCAAGTGCTTGGAAATCGTAATAGACTTTAAATCCACTTCTGTACTTAGATGAAAATCAATTCCAAATAATAGGCATGATTCTGCTAACAACGCATTGCTTCTTGTAAATATTGAGACCAAATTAAAAATGTTGTTAAAGTTTAAAAACCACTGGACAACTGGCAACCCCGGACCAGATGCCGGGCAGACCCTTAAAAACCGGACGTCTGGTAACCCTATGTTTTGTATAGATAACAGGAAAAGGCAAAGTCCTCAATAGAACAGTAACTCTTCCCCGGACACCCTCAGCCACCCTGGAGGTCCCTCACCTCAGATGGGAGGAGTAGTCGAAGTAGGGCGTGATCTTGAGGAACTTCTGCAGGCTGTCCATGACCTGTATGGGGTTGGAGCGCAGCTGGTCACCGTCGATGATGTGCAGCTGCTGTGGCGAGTAGTAGGTCAGCCATCGCTCCAGGTGCTGGGCGTACTTGCCGGGGTTCAAACACCTACAGCACAAAACATATTGTTCCAATGTTCTGAACTAATGTGAACTGAACCGTATTTGCTAGTAAATGTTTGGAATCGGAGGATTTTATAAATGAAGGAAGATATTGTTTTATTTACTCAGCAAAATATAAATATCAATACTCAATGATCGAAATGTGGAGGCGAGGTCGCTAGTCACAAACAAGTGTTAAATAATGATCAAACCATAGAAAAGCGGCTGCAATAGTCGCAAAGCTATATTAATAAGCTATGTTGAAGTTATTGGACATATTTGTTCGGATACCCACAAGGAATATGTCTGCAATATTTTCTTGCACTGATGTATATTATGTATTAATGCAAATTATATTATTTTAACCAAACAGAAGAAATTACATTTAATAATAGTAAATTATGTGTTAGTAAATGGACAAAAGGGATTTTCTTTGTACTGAAGTCAAGAAAAACTCGGTATTTTCATAAAGAAATGGGTTTGCATTTTTCAGAATAGATGGATTTTCAAGATGGCGGGGTATAGCGGGACTCTACTGCACTGCTGATCTCTTCACCTACTTTTAGTGAGTGGATCTTTAGAATTCAATTTCATCACCTAGCCTATAGGTAAATGAATTTTGGATAAATGTCTAAGAGATCTTTTGCTCATTTTCTTGGAAGAAACTTATCAAAGAGGGGATAGACTTTTAGTTGTTTGGAGATGCTCCTTATTTTCCTTAGAAAGGTGAAACTATTCTCTCACACCTTCTAGTGTTGGGATGGAACAGAACTGTAAATTGATATTCAAGGCCTAGTCATTGGATGCACTGTGATAATGCAAATTTGGTATATAAAATGTAAAATGGCTACTAAAATTGTGGAGTCTAAATGCAAAATAGCTATCATCTCAACAGAAGCTCATCTTTCAACTTTTTTCCATGATCTCTGCAAAATAAATGAAAATTTTTAATATCAGTCCTCTACAACAAAACTTCAAGGTAAACACAACCTAGCACAACTCGTGGCTTGACCTCAAATCATTATACTTTTTAAATCATTTTAAAGATGAATGTTGAAGGCTTAGTAATTTGTCAATATCATTTAAGCATTCATGCTAATTATTGTTTACTTTTGGTAAACCAACTTATTTGTTTTTTACCCATCAGATTGACATAAAAATTGTTCAACTACAGTTATCAAATGGTTCCTACCTATTCCTGAGGTCGCGTAGGTGTTTGGGAGCCGTGTCGGAGGCAGATATGATGTCGTAGAAGGAGTAGTTGAGAGCCACGGGGTCGCGGTGCACCCTCGTGTGCTGGTACCAGCTGTACGCCCGCCGGGCGGGGGAGATCAGTATTGTCACCTGCAGTAAAAACCCAAGTTATGATAAGGAGTAGTTGAGGGCTACGGGGTCGCGGTGCACCCTCGTGTGCTGGTACCAGCTGTACGCTCGCTGGGCGGGGGAGATCAGTATTGTCACCTGTAAAAACAACTCAAGTTATGATAAGGAGTAGTTGAGGGCCACGGGGTCACGTTGCACCCTCGTGTGCTGGTACCAGCTGTACGCCCGCCGGGCGGGGGAGATCAATATTGTCACCTGCAGTAAAAACCCAAGTTATGATAAGGAGTAGTTGAGGGCTACGGGGTCGCGGTGCACCCTCGTGTGCTGGTACCAGCTGTACGCTCGCCGGGCGGGGGAGATTAGTATTGTCACCTGTAAAAACAACTCAAGTTATGATAAGGAGTAGTTGAGGGCTACGGGGTCGCGGTGCACCCTCGTGTGCTGGTACCAGCTGTACGCCCGCCGGGCGGGGGAGATCAGTATTGTCACCTGCAGTAAAAACTCAAGTTATGATAAGGAGTAGTTGAGGGCTACGGGGTCGCGGTGCACCCTCGTGTGCTGGTACCAGCTGTACGCCCGCCGGGCGGGGGAGATCAGTATTGTCACCTGCAGTAAAAACTCAAGTTATGATAAGGAGTAGTTGAGGGCCACGGGGTCGCGGTGCACCCTCGTGTGCTGGTACCAGCTGTACGCCCGCCGGGCGGGGGAGATCAGTATTGTCACCTGCAGTAAAAACTCAAGTTATGATAAGGAGTAGTTGAGGGCCACGGGGTCGCGGTGCACCCTCGTGTGCTGGTACCAGCTGTACGCCCGCCGGGCGGGGGAGATCAGTATTGTCACCTGCAGTAAAAACTCAAGTTATGATAAGGAGTAGTTGAGGGCCACGGGGTCGCGGTGCACCCTCGTGTGCTGGTACCAGCTGTACGCCCGCCGGGCGGGGGAGATCAGTATTGTCACCTGCAGTAAAAACTCAAGTTATGATACTCCCTAACATTCAAATACAGGGTGTTTTTGTAATTGAAACTTTTTTGATTGTTAGTTTATTTCACCATTGAGAGGCAGTTAAGCGGAGGATTCCCCACATTTTAAGTTTTTTTTTTCCCTTTGACAGCAGTGTCCACCCTACTGTACCTCACCCCTTTCATAAAAAAACAGTATTCCTCTCTCTCAATTTTTGTCAGTGTTTGCAGTCTTTGTTTAATGTGCGTTGTCACTGGCGCGACTGCAACGATAATCGTTGAACGATTATCGGTGGGCGATTATTGCTCGACGATGATCGTTGCTGTGTTCATTCTCACTGATGCGATTATTATACATTCGTTCCGTTGCTGTTTGACTGTTGCCAAGTGAAGTGCTGAATGATGAGTTTAAGGGAACGGCTACTGAGTTGTTTGTTAGTTGAAGATTTAGAAGATGCAGACATTTTGGAAATGTTATGTGTACTTAATAAACATAATATGTTTACAAATAGAACAGAAGAAAGGTACTTTAAAATATTAATAAACAATCATTGGCGAGCTGATGAGAGAATGTTTTCTAAGTTCTTCAGACTTTCCAAACTTCAGTTTATGTTTGTATCTAGTTTAATCAATGAGGACAGAAGATGTCTTCAAACTACATTCGATATCCAATCACAGGAGATGAGACGTTAGCTCTTACGTTAATATAGGATCTCCTTTTTTCCTAATTCAATTTTTTTAATGCAATGTTTTTCTTAGAATGCTTATAAAACACAAATTGTGTAATAGGAAAAAAGTTCAAGTGTTTCATTATGTTTGGGACAAGCAAAGAGTAAAGGGAAAATATGTAACAAGGGAAACACCTCGAAAATCGTCCAAAGATTGCGATTATGACTGCTCCAGAAGCAGACGCGTATGATTTCTGTCAGCGACTCTGCCGGCAGTCGCGTCAGTGACAACGGCGCCATTGAATACAACTAATATACGTGTTGCTCGAAATCGAGCAATTTATTTTAATACAATACAAATGTTACTTTTAGCTCCAAATAAATGACATCCGACCAATCCAATATTGTGAGCATCTCTGTAATCACCAAAACAACACGTATTTACAACTGATTGATTATTAACACATGTTTAAAATGCTTTATTCAATCCCAATGTTATTTAAATGGGAAATTTTTAGATTTCAATGGTGTATAGAGCCTTTATTTTCAGTCCGATTCTCATCAGTTTTTGGCGGAAAAAAACTACAGACCAAGCCCTATCCAACGACACCAAAAACTTGAAAATCGGTTGAAAATTGTAGGAGGAGTTTTCAAGACAAAAAAACCCTTAGCGTATTAAATAAGTATAGATGCTCAGCAGGCGCTCTACGATTATCGTCCAACGACTATCGTCCAACGATTATCGTTGCAGTCGCACCAGTGACAACGCACCTTTATGGTACTCATGGTTAAAACGATAATGGTAGGCCTATATGGATTGTATAAGATTGTACTTAAAAAAATTACTTTTGTTTCATAGAAAAACTTCCACTTAAGAAGTAATGCGCAGTGTTGAAATTGGCCTCGAGGAGTCCTTTGTTAGCAAATGGTGGTGTTTTGAATATTAAATCTTTTCAAGTTAAGCTTTAGCATTCAAATACTTTTATAATCAATCTTTTTTCTCATATTTGCATTTGGCTATTAAATTTAAACTCTATTTTTGTTTGATATTTGTGAGAATGCTAAGTAGTCCAAGAAATAAGTACCCAATTAGTTTTGACTAAAAATGAATATATTGAAAGCCTTTAAACAAACAATATTTCTGCAACATTTCCATGCATTGATGCATTTATTGAGGCAATTTTAACTGAACAAAGCAAATATGAACATATCATTGTAAGAACAGTGCAAACCATAATACCCCCGTTGCAGCAGTTTTTTACTAAGTTACATATAGAAAAATTACTTAGTGTAATGTGACGCAAGAAAAGTTTGAGTTTAAGCTATAATCATACCAATTTAGCACCAGGGAGAAGAGCATGAGCTCTCTTAGGCACGAGTTCGCCATCGAAATACGTGGCAGACTTTTCAAACAGATACTGGGCAGTCGTGTTCTTCACTGCGGGGAAGAAGTCCATGTACCTACAACACAACACCAGTAGTGGTTAAAATAAAAATCCTACATGTCATCAATATGAATGTAAAATTGAAAGTGAGTTTGTCCGTTACAAATTATTCATAACTTTCAATTTCATTGTAATATTTTGTAGAATTAAAGCCAGTATGGCAGAATATGTCTCATCATGGATCCAGCTAACTGGCTTTGAAATTCCAATGGCATTTTTATGAATAAATAACATAGTTTAATACCTCCAAAAATCACATCGAGGGATGCAGATTATGAAAAACGACCGGTGGCAAGTTATGCAAAATGTGATACATTATTGTATTTTGGTTATGACAAATTGAAGAATGACAACACTTCTTTCTTTAGAGAATCTTCTAGCTATTAAATGATTTGGTTCTAGAATTAATATCATCTACTCTGATAAATTTGATAACAAAGAGGTAGTGAAAATTTGAGGATGCATGAAAAACCCATTGCTCACCATGATAACCCCTTGTAGTAGTTGCGTCCGTTGAAGAACTGAATCTCTTCGAAGGTCTCCGGAGAGGGGAGGTTGGATGAGATGTTGGGGTGCAGGGACAGGAACGTGTAGAGCGCAGTGGTGCCGGTCTTCTGGGGGCCGATCACCAGGAAGCGAGGCAGTTGGTCACACGTCTTGTTGTGCGACCAGATCTTGATGTGGCGAGAATCATGGCACGGGTTCTGCGACAGAATCATCAGAGTGACAATGAGAATACCCATGTATGATGGTACCTTTTCATAAAAGTTTTCATAAAAGTTGAAGACCTCAGAGACTCACTCATCAATACTTTTCCACCTTGATATAATAATAATAATAAGAATAATAAACTACTTGACATTCTTTGCTTTCTAGGAGTTCGAGGCAGAGCTCATGTATGGTTCACTTCCTATCTGCGAAATTGGAGACATTTCGTAGATGTAGACTACATCAATAACTGCAACCATAAAACAAATGTCCCCTCTTCTCTTGAAAATGTTAACTATGGTGTGCCTCAAGGTTCAATTTTAGGACCATTGTTATTTATCTGTTATTTAAAGGGTATGCCAGAACAAGTTGATTCTGGGAGGATTTCCCTATATGCTGATGATATAAATTTAAAATTTTCAAGCAAATCACATCATATGGTCGAAAGACTGGCATTTGAAGAACTTTCCTCAATTCATCAGCATTTAAATAACTCGAACCTTTTAGTAAATTTTGATAAAACAAAATACATTTTGTTTAATACAATGCATAGTAAATTATCCTCCCAAGTAAATTTATTTATTGAAGATGAACTACTGCAAGAGGTTGACGTCAATAAATTTCCAGGATTGAAAATTGATAAAAATTTGAATTGGAATGATCACATTGAAAATGTCTGTTATAAAGTTTCATCAGGCCTATACGCATTACGAAAAATGTCAAAATTGTGTCCACAAGAAACAATAAAAACAATTTATTTTTCATTAATCCATTCACATATATCATTCGGTTTAGAATTATATGGAGCAACTAATTTTGAAAGCTTGAAAAAAAATATTGGTCTTACAAAAACAAGCAATTAGAATTATATTAAACATTCAGAGAACAGTTTCCGTTAAAGAATTTTTTAAATCATTGGGCATCTTAACTGTTTTTTTGCAGTACATATTTGAAGTTTGTATGTATGTAAGAAATCACTATTCAAGCCTCACTACATTAGGCTCCTTTCATGCATACTCAACAAGAAATAGAGAAAAAATAGCTTTTCCAATCCACAACTTAAAACTCTTTGAAAAGAAACCGCCATACGCCGCGATTAAATTTTATAACAAATTACCTACTAAAATAATCAACATAAAAAATGGTATTAAATTCAAAAAAGAGCTTAAACGATTCCTGTTGCAAACACCTCTTTATTCCTTCAAAGAGTTTTTTGTTGGTGGTTTGTAAAGTTTGCTGCTAGTAAAATTGTTATAAATTTTGTTTTAGCTTTAAGACAGTTTGTAGTAGTTATGACACCATCCATGTTCATCTTTGTATGAATTTTTTGAATAAAGAACTATTGACTATGACTATGACCTTCTATGTAAGCTTGACAAGTAAAATTTGTACGTCGAGTTTTTAGGGTTGAAATAGAAAAACTAAATAATTTGGATCCTAACCTAACATTTTAGGCCTCTGGCTTCACTAGGTGTGGGAATTTCAGTGTTGTCATCCTTAAGAAAGTTATGTTTAACAAATTTGATGATTTATAGAGGGGATTTTTAATAGTAAGATAGTACAAATATAATACAATATAAAGAGAGAACTGATGATATAAATGTATCAACACTCTGTGCGGGAATAACCAGTAAGCCTACTGAACTGAGAGGCAAGCATAGTAAAGATTATTATTTTTATGAGGATTGAGCAGAAAGAACAAGATTAGGCGTAAAATATTATCAATAAAAAAATCTAATCTTTCTTTTAAATTGCTAACCCAAAACACAGGAAGGCAGTTAGGATTAGGCGGTGTCCTAGCTGGGCGGCAAAATTCGGACGGCGTTGCGTGCGTGCGAGTTTGCCGGCCGGTGGAAATTACAAACGCACTGAGAGGCATGGGAGTGTCCTAGCTGGCCGTGCGTTGCGTTGCCGCCGGTGCATTGACGCTGGTCGTTGCGGTGAAAAGACAAGCATGTTTGTGTTTGGACATCAGTGCGGCAACTGCGTTACTGCGTCTAGTGCGTCAGTGCGTGTTTGGCTGTCACGGGAGACGGGTCTGATAGGCAAAATTATAGCCAAATTTATTAAACTAACATGTACTGAAATTTTAAGACTTTTTTATTCATTGGTATTTTTATCTACATATAACGGTTAGGGAACTAGATTTATTTTGGTTTAGTTTTAGTAAGAATAACATGGGAAGAACTTTATCTGCCATATCTCCGAAACCATTCAGTAAAATAAAAAATACTTAAGAATAAAAATGTCTTAGAATTATGTTTCGAGAATATTTTACTCATAAAAATTATCATTTAGGCATAAATTAACTTCTTTCCAATATAGGGGGAAAAATTTAAAATGTCAAAAATTAATGTTAGGCCTATTATAAAAAAATGTTCTTAAAACATCAATGTGCTTGTGAACTTAGTTACTTATTGCGACTTACGGTAGCAGTAAATAATTAATTATTTATATTCGAATACAACTTTTTAGTGCAGATTTTGAAGGCCTACTTACCCCAACGTCAAGAATGAGCCTTTCCTCAATAGAAATATGCCGCATAATATTTAGTAACCTAAAGGAATTCCTTCTTCTTCAAGTCACTCACAACAAAGTCAAAAGTGTCAATTAATTGACATCCTAGTATAATTTTTAAACAACTCAGGATGCTCCCTTAACTTATGATAGAGATGGTGAAAATCACCTAATTCCTCTCTTTCTCTAAAAATATCATTAATTGGAGATCTAGTATCTCTAGTTTTTAGCTTCAAATAGCCTAAGCGTAACTGTCAAGTAAATGAAGTTTTCGCTAACTTGCGGACTGCATGTTTTCAATCACCCATTACTAAGTTACGCAGCTAATGAGGGCTCTCGATTGCCACCGCCGCACGAACGCATTGCCGCAGACGCAGTCCCACTGCGGACACCCTTTTGGTCGGTCGTCCGTGCATCAAACGCACGCAACGCCGTGCGAATTTTTGCCGCTCAGCTAGGACGCCGCCTTACATAAAACTTTGATATTTTATAGTCAGTCAGAACACTTTTGACTACTTGAGTATTAAAAATATTCGCAGGAAGAATCGTCTATGCGTGGTAGGAGGGTAAAATTCCCCAATTACCTTTTTTATACCTTTTGTAGAGAAAATATTGTTATGGTTCCTACTTATAAAAGAATTGAATTTTTTGCTTTACCTGAGTGGAGCTACATTTGCACTTAGGACTATATTGTTCCCACACTTCATTGGTTCATACTGAACACCATCTATAGAAAAAAAGCTTACCGTACTCATCTGGACCGTGCTGTTACCCATCTGGTTGTTACCCCCAATTCCATATCGATATTTATTGTTGTACCTGTTAAACATTATTACTGTTTTTCTATTATACCATAGTGACTTACCCCCCATACAGGATCTGCTTCCTCGGGGTAGAGCTGGAAATACTTCTCCGCGAGCTGCAACGGAGGGGCGTAGGAAAGCCTGAGGTTGGTCCAGCATCGGAGGAACTTGATGACGGATTCAAAGGTGTATAGAGCCAGTCGGTCATTGCCATAGTTGGACATGTGACTCATGAAAATGTTCACCTGTAACAAGCAAAGGGTAAAGTTAGTTAAAAGTAAACATGAAAAATATGGAAAGAGATGATGTAATACTAAGATCTATCTGAATATAAATATCTATCCAATATAAAGCTCTTAAAACTTAGTTTATTTTTAAAAAGTTGTATGGGAATTAACTAAACATCAAAACTTACAAACAAAATGACATGAAAATTTTGTAGAACGAATCGTGTATTCATAGATTTTTTAAATTATCCTTTTTGGTATCCATATGGGAAGGAACCGGAGTTAGTGGTGCAAGGAATAGTGGTTAATCCATACTGATTTACCCTGGCTGAAGCCTTTTGTTGTTTTTGTTTCATTTCACTTTTACATTCTACCAGATAGTTTACATAATGGTTTGTGTATCAGTTTTGCGAAATTCTCTGTAACAGGTTTTTCTAATCTTATATTTAAAAAATCGCTACATTAATACCAAAGAAACTTAGCCAAAATTAAACAGCTATTTTAGTGTTGTGAAATATATTTATAATAGTCACAAATTTATAAATATAATATGCAAGTCGGCAAACAATTAGTTTTTTTTTTTTTTTTTTTTTTTTTTAACTTTGTGTTGAGTTGAGTACCATACTTGATACTCGAGTACTCGCATACCCATAATAAATACTATTGCTGTAAAACCATATAACTATTGTGCACTTTCAGAGTCTTGTTTATAAGTTCATTCAAGAAATCCGAATTGATGTCACTCTGTAGGTCCAGTACCAATAAAGATCAAAATAACAAAATTTTCACACTTGTATTGAAATTTTTAAACACATTGCCGTGGCAGTTTGTAACGATGACGGGTGAATTACCGGGTTGTAGACGATGGTCTGGAACAGTTCCCCGCCCTGTATGGATTCGTCCAGTTTCTCTCGGCCGCCCGGGTAGCGCTCTATCAGGATGGTGTGGGTAAACAGGCCGCAAGTCTGTCTGGGCAGCACCTGCGAGCAAAGACCACGATTCGGAGACAGGACAATTGTAGGTGCATGGTAACAAGTACTGCGGTATGTTGCAGCTTAGAGTAACAAAAATAATGTCTTAATGGGGTAAGAATTTGTAAACAAATAAAGTATCACACTAAAACTTAACAAAGGTAAAACAACTATAAAAAAAGAAAAAGCTTAGTATTTTAGGACAATTAAAAAATGTAAACTTCAGGTAACAGCATTGACACTACATAGACACGACGTGACAGGTGCAGACGATGAAGATGAAGTAAGTTCACTTTGTCACAGCAAAAGAAGCTCGGTGTGTGTGATTGAGATTACCTGTGAGTTGATGAACCAGTCAAATTATATATTAAGGACAATGATTTTCAGCTTTTTAAATTATTAAAACACTATCGATCACTATACAAAGTGGGAACGTATTAGTGCAGTCAAGAATTACAGACTTTTATCCAGTAAACATTTTTTTGACAGCAAAGTATTACAGTAGTTATCGACCTTGAAATTACAATTAGTCAGCAAATAGTTTAGTTTTTCTTTTTTATGTTGTTTTATTAATTCATAATAATTTAAATTTATATATTGCTATTAGTTAGACTTTTTATCTTTAATTAATGTTTACACTAAATTACATATTCCTACTGTTTTAACTCTTTCGGTGCTGGAGAAATGTTTATTAACTTTTGAAAAGTGCTGGGGTTTTCAAAAGGGCGTAGGCAAGAGCATGTGAACAAAATTCATAAAAAAATTAATTGTCTACCGATAAGTGCTTGTTTGATATTTCGGATGTCGATTGTATGAATAATCGAAAGAAATCATCAGTGTTTGGAAACTCAGTATCCGCATAGTCCATTGTATCGGTATTGGCGGTGAGCAGATATATCGGACATTCGGACTTTTCAGATGAAAGGCGAGACACGATCTAACGGATCTTAGCACTTTTCTTGAAAAAGCCTTGATCTGATATATCGTACCAAAGCATTGAAAGGGTTATATATGTTTTGCATTAAATATTTGTGGATAAAAAAATATCGAAACTTATTCCTGAAGTTTCCCTGAGCAGATTCCTTCTTGAAGGTAACTAGCTACCCACCATTATTCCGCGGTGGACGAAGCCCCTCCTGAGCCTCGCCGGCCGCAGGTGCGGATACTCCTCGGTGCTGGTCACTCGGATGTTCCACACTCGTTTCCACGCCGAGTACAGCAGCTCGTGGACCGGGTACACCCCCGAGTGGTGGGGGGCCACCGAGTAGCCGGAGTCCACTGGGATGCCGTGCTCCTGCGACCATCAGATCACGTTACTGTTTGAGATCTCATTGTAGACATTTCCATCATTTATTAGTAAAATGCAGTTCAACATGTTCATGGAGTGTGATATTGATTTCAGGTGGTTTACTACGAATGTGAAGTTATAAGTATTTCGGTGTCGGTTATAGGTACCCACCTATTATTTTAAAACTGTACAGTGAGAAACAATGAAATGTATATGATAAAATTAACACAATAAACAACACAATTTAAGACAATTTAACAAAATTAACACCTTTGTTAAATTTGTTGCACACATTTCAAGTATTTAGGTTAACACAGTTCGTACAACAAAGTCCTACAAGGTGGTCTTGCCAACAATGAGAGTGAAGAGTGCATACTGGTTGGGTTTGGTCAGGTTATCGGAGATGTTGAAATTGGTTCCGTTATCTTCGTTTACTCATCTTAAAAGCAAAACTACATCAAATATAATCTACAGTGTTAATGTCAATACACTGCGTATGGACTTTACATACTATATTCATGTCATTTAGAAACGTGAAAAAATAAACAATGGTGGTGTGTAGTTCAGGGTCAGCGATTTCACTTATTCATAAGAATATCCCTGCCTATTTGGTTCTGTAAATATTATTTAGATTTTCAGAAACACTTCAGATCAATGATAAGAATTATTCTGTAATCTGTGTACCATGCTACGTCTGTAACTAGCCCGCTAGTCTCCTCACCTTGGCAAAGTTCCTGTTGAGCGTCATGTCCGCCTCCAGCTGCGTCTGGTTGTCGTAGAGGTGGGGCTGCTGATGATTCCACATGTGGCTGAACCACGTGAACTTGTGCGCGTTCTCTGTACACAACACATCATTACGTAGCAGATGGATGATAAGTCTTAAAAACTATAATAGTAAATATACACTAGATCCACGGTAATCCAAATCCTGTTTATCCGAATATCTGGATAAGTAGAACTGCCGATCAGTAAAACAGTTTTTTTTTTGTTCAGTGAACTTTAATGTAAACGATCGGAAATAAACAACCTACATGTTTCTGAATATGAAACATGGCTTCAGTTGACTCACATGGTCAGATTGCCAAAAATGTCGTAATGTATTACCGAAGGTTAGTTTCATTTTGCTAAATTTAATGAGTGTAGTTCTAATAGTATGCTCAACTGTCTCCCTATGAAGAAAACATGACAATAAATATGCCTACTTACAAGGAAAACAATATATTGTTTGACATCCCAGAGAGGGTCTTCGTATTTTATTTCAGAGAAATAAAGCCCATAATAAGGCCCGCTACTTTAGAACTGCGACAATCCAAACAGATTGTAAAATTAATAATGGCTCTTTTTTTACAATTTCCATGAATTAAACCAAAGTAATTTTAAACTCTGTTCAAGAGAAATGTAGAAAACCCTGATTAAACAGTGACTCAATTGGAGTTATTTTTGTAAAGTTGTCTCTTTTAAACAATGTTTTTAATAAATATTTAGAGATATGTTTATCTACTTTGTTGTATTGTTCTGTGAAAATATCACGTTAACAACATTTATTGTACCTTATTTTCCTTTAGAAATCATTGTTTGTTTATTCTGAACATTTGGTAACCCGAAATAGGCTTCGTCCCCATTAGTTCAGATTAACAGTGTTTTAGAGTTTAATATACATGGATTACGGTTTATAGGTCAAGGTATGGATAAATAATAAGGACACTTTTTCAGCATTTCTACTTACTTTGGGTTGGTTTTTCTCATTATAGCAATTTCAGAAAATGTCATACAGCGTTAAAGAATTTTAGGACATCCTTTAATGATAATTAAGATCATATTAGTGCCAATTTAAATTCCATTCGATAAGTTCCACAAATTTTTAGAAATTGTAATATCTGCCAAAAAACATGGCCTTGTTGTAGAATAGGAATAAGAAGTTTATTTGTTATTCAAAACATTTCACAATGTATAATAGACAATGTCAATTCTTATACTACGTTTTACAAAATTACTGGGCTATCAATGTACAACAAAAACCTAATCTGTACAACATACTGTACACCTATATATCTAGTCAAATTTAAACTTAAATGAAAAATCTTCTAATGAGTAAAAAAGCATTAGTTAAAAAAATTATTCGTTGTTTTTCTAAAAGCATTAAAATTTAAGTTGCGGAAATGTACGGCCAATTTATTAAACATCTTAAGGACTTATGACTATTGGCAAATTTTTGTCACAAATCATTTGTTATTTTGTTTATATAATCACAAGATTATATAAACGAATATTAAGAATAATACCATTGACTATATAGGTACACTAATGTGAATCGACTTTTCATCTAATGCGTTTCTTTGATACAGAAATTTGTGTGCGCCATAAAAAAAACTTACAAAAGGTTTGTGTGCGCCGTGCCAGAGGCATTGCAATGGACGTAATTATTCAGCTGTTTTTACAGTGTAGCAAAAACACATTATCACAACATAAACAGAATCCTCAAGTTATAAAATGTTTCTTGGCAGAAAGAGTGGCAGTACTGATTTATTAAATAAAAGTCAATTGTACTTCATGTTCGTTGCAGAGGATTGTGCTATTGTAATTTGGTATTGTAATATGTTAATGCTGTGAGACGTTTTTTTACTCTAGTGTATAGTCAATGATAATTCCTTAACCCTTTCAATGCTATGGTACGATATCAGATCACGGCTTTTACTTGAAAAGTACTAAGATCCGTATATCAGCTCGCCGCCAATGTTGATACTGCGGACTTATATGGTTGTCAGTTGTCTCGATTGCTATTACGAAACACCAAAAAATTCATTTAATGCTTCATACGATCGAGATCCAAAAAATCGTACTCTAGCACTTTTGGGTTGACAATTTATTTTTTTATAGATTACTTTTTCATGTGCTCGCCTTTGAACTCTTGGAAGCCCCAGCAATTTTTGGAAATTATAAGAATAATACACCAGCATTATAAACAAGTTATGAAAATATTTTTCCAGCACCAAAAGGGTTAAGTCAGCTAAAAGACCTTGCGGTCTAGGTGGTTTGGGGTCAAAGCTAATGGAATGGCTACTTAAGTTTTAACATAGTATTTTCAATAATTGAATATAACACCAAAGTAAACTTTTTTTAATGAACTAAAAGTAATACAAAAAATTTTTACATAATTTTGTCACAAAGAGTGATAATAGAAAATTTTAACCAGAAAAAAGTAAATCTATTAGTGTTTTACAAATAAAAAAAAACATTTTTTTACTCAAAACCAAACATTTCTCCATAATTTCTCAACAAAACATATGAACACCTGCAATGGAATGTAAAGCGTGGAGACTTAACTGTGCAAAGTTGGGGTGATATACTAGGAGATAAAGTGCGCCAAACTTGAGGAAGGCCAAACTGCGATGTTATCACATGTTTACATTGCAAACTGTCGTTTGTCTCCCCAACACTGTTCAGACTAGGATTACACTACTTATACAATGTTGACACCATTAAGTAGGTTTTAAAACTAACTTATTTTATAGGGATGGTTTTAACTTTGAATGAGAGAACTTTTAGTTTAAACTCAGTGTAAGAAAAACAAAAATTGCTTTAGGCCTACCCAGAATCATATCGTCTCCCTGGTTTTCTTCAGCTGTCCCGTGGTGGAAGTACTTCCCTGAAAAGCCCAGATTGAACCGAAATCCCGGGACAAGCTGTTTGATCCTCTCTTGAGTGGAAAGCAGAGCCTGAGAATCACAGAAAAAGAAAAGTAAATTTATGTACATTGCGTTGAATTAAAAACACTGGAGGTTATAAAATTATCTTTACCATTACACTCATTAATAACTAGCTGCTACCCATCACGGCTTCGCCTGCGATTGTGAGTTTTAGTTATTACCGTACATATATAACACCTTGAGTAATAGCTACTTTCAAAAATCTAGTATAACTCGTACTTTAGATAAACTCTGGTTTCTTATATTAAGCATTTTGATTTAAAAGCAAAACTTGTTTTGTGAACCAAACAATGATAAATAAATGTTTACGTCACCCCTGTGTGGGTCTGTTAGTAGTTTATTAGAATTATCATTCAGCACAAAAAACAATAAGAAGTCCACAGCTTATTGAAAACCTAGAGCTTCTAGAATAAGTCAATTGCGTGGATCTAATAATGTGATGATAACCTAAGCAATGTACAGGTAAACTGTAATTTTAATTAGGCCTACAACAGAACAGAAACCAATCAAATGTATTGCAAAGATAACTTTTTTGCTAACATTAATTTAAATATCTAATGAACAAAGGAGGAGGTTTTGACATAAATTAGTGACTGACAACAATTAAAGTTTAATATGACAATGTTTCATTTAAAATAAATAGCTTATGTGGTCTTTCTTTGCAAAAAAGCAACAGTTCATAGTATTCAACTGATGATTGATTCTGAATTGATTTCTATTTAAAAAATGTTCATTGTCAACTAAAAGTCATGTGAAGATAGTCATGTGAAAGTCATGTAGCTTAATACCGAAAGTCATAAGATAGAATGAAACCCAACATCCTACAGTCTGCTTAGGCATAACTTTAAAAATTAATTACAAATTGCTAACTTATACATCCATTGGGGAAAACGATCCCATCATATTTCACAACGAGAACTAATAAAAACAAACGTATAAGGTATTGAAGGAAAACCTACCATGGATGACAATAGACTTTCTCTACAAGATTTGTATAGGGAAACTCCACGAATACCTCCATGGAGTACAGCTTGTTCTTGAAATATGTACAATGTCGTCACGATTTTCAGTACTTTTTGTCAAAGGTCTTAACGTCAGCTCGTAACTAATTAAAATCCTTTTTGTGGCCCCTAGATGATAACAATTAATGGTAATCTTACCTCTGTCAATCATCCAACGATAAAAGGTTACATTCTCCTACGTAGCTGACATATGTTTCGTTGTTATTAAAACATTTTCAATGCATTTTCAAAATACATTTTCAAAGCATTCGTAGTCGTCAAAAGTTAAAATTACACAACACAAAAATGAACATTGAGACACACAGGCATACGAACAGTTACATGAATTATTGATAGGCCTATCATAGCGACACGGACGGTCCCGGTGCGGGTAGCAGACTGCCAAAGTCAATCCATGTAACTGTTTGTATACGTGTGTGTCTCAATGTTTGTTTTTGTGTTGTGTAATTTTAACTTTTGACGACTACGAATGCTTTGGAAATGTTGTAATAACAACAAAACATATGTCAGCAACGTGGGAGAATGTAACCTTTTATCGTTGGATGGTTGACGGAGGTAAGATTACCATTAATAGCTCGTATCTGGTTGGCAATTTTCAATGCTCCAGCCATGTATTATGAAGGTAAATGGTGTGATACCAGGTGACTAGTGCCGAGGCCGTCATACTCCCACTCACCATGACATCGTCGCGCCGCAGCCTCGTCCCTCTCTCGCCGACGAAGATGTCGTCCACATCGACCAGCAGCAGTCGGCCGAGACTGATGCTCAGCTGGCCGTGACTCAGGTAGCTGAGGGTGTCGAGGAACAACAGCCGGTGCAGCCAGAACCGCAGTCCCGCGCCGAACAGCACTCGCTGGATACCATCTAGCCGGCCGTGGTCCTGAGACAGAGATGGCGGTCAGCAGTGATTGCACTGTACCGTAGAACTCTAATGGATCAATTCACTGGTCACTTGATACTATGAAAAACTTTCAATTGATGGCGACAAATATTGTAGCCACTCTTCTGCGGTCCAACTGTTTCACACATGTAATCAATTTAGTGGTTTTAGTAATGTAGGAGGGTCTTTAAAATAATACTCCGTTTCAGTACATTAGTGCCGCAAACGTGGCACTTCATCCTGGCCACCCTCAGAAGGTTGAAAATTGCCCCAGTAAAGCCGTAGAAAGTTTTTCCAGACACTGTACGACGATTAAATTTTCCAGAGGAATAAACTAGCTTGTTACAGCCTTAAAAGTATTTTAAGATTAAAGATTAATAATTGTCTTTTAGTTTTTATCATACCTTTCACGATAACATGATAATTTCACAATGGCCACAGTTCAGTCCATATTAGGCTAAGTTTGCGGGATTCTACTGTATCTTTTAAAACATCAGTCGAGTTTAAAAAGTAAATCCTCACAAAAAAATTTTTCAAATCTATCACTTATTTTTCTCCCAATAGGCCTATGTAATTTTAAGTCCTCAAACTCAAGAAGGTTATGGTTCACAATGTATTGAGTTATCGATGTATAAGATAAATTTCAGAATAAAAGATAAGAACCAAACTGTGGCAAAGTGAAGAAATTGTCAGATTAGCAGCAGTGGGAGGTTAGCTCAAAATACCCCCATAGCAGCAGACCTGCGTACTCAGTGTATTTCCGGTGAAATCTGGTATTTTTTAATTTTCCCATATACACCATGGGAATGAGGGTTTGCTGCCAGGGGGGTGTTGTGCTGCACTGGGAAGGAATTATTGTCTATTTGCTTAAATAGACGATAATTCCTTCCCAGTGTAGGAATATGCTAAATTACATCATATTCTGGTAATTTTTTTTTCTCCCCATAAAACTCATGGGGGTGAGCATGTAAGTTTGCCGCCATGGGGATGTTGTTAGTAAATATGGGTTATACTCTGCCTAGTGAATGTAAGTACCAAATTTAATGAAGTTATTGGGAAATAAATAGGGAAATTCGCTAAAATTGGTCTAAAATCCAGAAATGAAATGAAATGAAATGGTTTATTCATCACACAAAGTTTACATAATTGTGATTTCTTCACACGTAAACATATGACACGTCATACATAAAAGTCTTAATCTATGTCTAGTCTAAAAACTAAATGATAATGTGGTTCTCTCATCACAAAAAATACAAAACAAATTAAAACAAAATGAAAACTAAATGTTCAAAATAAAACAAAACACAATGAAACTTAAAATATTCTTTGTCAACTAGAAAAAATATTCTACAGAGTACAAACACAATGACAGTAAATATTTCTTAAGCTTTTTCTTGAACATAGTCATCCTTAATTCCAATCTAATTTGACTAGGGAGGTGATTGAATACTTTCCTACCTATATACCAAGGGGATTTTTCAAAAAGTGCAGTTCTGTGGATGGGGAATTGAAGAAGATCTCTATTTCGGGTATTGTACGGATGCTCATGATTTCTCAACAAAAACTGTTCGTGGTTTTTTTTACAAAGATGCATAGCTGGTATAAATAAGTAATGCTGCCATTTCACAATATGGGCTAAGGGGAGACCTGTTTGTCCTACGGAACTGTTTGTTTTGCGAACTGTTTGTCTTACGGAACTGTTTGTCCGCTAGCTCTACGGGAACCCTTACTTCACACACCTGTATGACTGTCGTGAGCGGAGTCTGGTGGCCGTTCTCATCCGTGTCGCCGAGCCAGTCTTGACTGTTGTTGTTGGCGTATGCCAGCGGCTCGTACGTCGAGTGGTTGGCTGTAAACACCGTCCAATCGTCACCTGTAACAATACGATTGGGAGAATTGAGCTTTTGTAAGTCAAGTGTTACTAAAATATAGAAAGCTCAACTGTTTTAAGAAAAAAAATTATCTGCATGGAAAAATGAAAGTTTTGTTTTTGTAAAAGATGAAAAAAATAGGAATGCAATGTGTTAAACAATTGTTTATTATTTTCTTACATCCTGGTTGATAAATTAGATTTTTATGTGTATGAATAGCAAATTTATTATAATGATGACAAAACTGAGTGATAACTGAATTATCAACCGCTGATTAAAATACAAAAAACAGGACTGAAATTAAGTAGCTTTAGACAGGATAAAATGTACCGTAGCTAAAATATAAATAAAACTAAGCCAACTTCCATCAAAGTAAGGTGCATTTGAGAAAGAAATGCATTTATTTCAAACCCCCACAACAATGCTAAAACACTTGTTGGCAGTGGCATATTCTGAAACTACCTATTTATTCTGACTGAAGTCTGAATCCAATTATAGAGAAGAGATCTCCCTCACTTTTCTTCATATTATCTTTAAATTTATTTTTAACAACATAGTTCTTTTCTCTCTGTATTAAAGAGAAATTGAACAATTATAATACTTCTACCAAAAGTAATTTGAAAATTCTTGAAAATTTTTATTAACTGGTGCATCAAGATCTATTGCAAAACAAAGTTAAAGTGGGATTTCCAGGAAAAATAATCATAGGATGAAGTAAAATTTTTTAATATGCATTATACACGCACATTGCACAAATGTGCCATTCATCTTTTCAACGTATTTCAATAAGGAAAATCTATTTTGTTTAGTTCCAAGAAATAACAACAACTAACATAAATTATGCAAGAATATTCAGTGTGGAAAAATATATTTTAAATACTTCATACATGATGAAAAAGTGAACAGTTCTATTTGAGTTTTATAACTAGAGGCAAGAGTTTTAACTGAACAGATATTTTTCACGTTTTTGCTTTAAAATTAACTATAATAATCATACAAAAAAATAAAGTAAGACCTTTGAGATTTTTCATAGTTGAGGAAAACGCTTTATTATTATTTCCATCCTAGCCATCTAATATACTGTAGTGATAATGCTACTATAATGTCTCGCTTTTTACAATATAACCATTAATATTTTAGTTCAATGGGCTATTAATTAAAAAACCTGAAAAATTTCCTTTCTTGTTCTTGCAACTTAAAATTAAAATGTATTTCAGAGGTATTCAGTCTGAAATTGAACGGTAACTACAGGACAGCTGTGTGTAGAAAAAGTAAAATATTTGTTTTATTTTGTGATGAGTTTTTTCCTCTGTGGGAAGACCCGTTTTTGGCACAGTGTGACACAGGTCACAATATTTATGTTATATTTATGTTTACGGTTTGGATCACCAATTCACCTGGTAAAGGTCCCCAGGCCGTTTCGCCCGCTCGAGTCACTCGTAAGATGGGCGAGGCAGCATTCAGCATGGCATCCTGTAACCAACAATGAATTGATGAGTTTGTAAGATCCTACCATAAGATTCGAAGAAACAACAAGTCAAGAACAAGGAGTTGATGAAGAGAAGAAATTAATATACGAGCCAACAATTCCATACTTTGAAGAAAAATATAACATCAAAATTTTAAGTGTCGTTGGCCTTTTATTTGGAGCACGAGGGACGCTAACGCAAAATTATGTAAACTTTCGGAAGAAATTCAAAATCTCGAAATCAACAGACAAAGTTACAGTTTTGAACATTATCAAAAACTCAATTTAAAAAGATTTGAGATGAACAAAATTTAAAAATAATAAATTGAAATTATATGTATTACACTGTGTCTACCAGACAAACCATGTATGCATGGTCAGTAACAGTTTCTGTTTTCTCTCTCATACTATAATACGAGCAATGTCTGAAGGGATGTGTCTTTCACGATCTCGAAATCTAGCGGTTAGATTTAGCTTTAACTTTGATTTTAAGAATGTTTTTGGCCCAAAAATAAGTTTAGAAACAGCCTCAATGTCAGAAAAATCGAATTTGGTCTAAATTTAAGTTTTAAAATCGTAATTTTTAACATTGGTCTTATGGGTTTCTATTTTGGTAACGAAATAACAAGTAATAGCAAACAAAAATAAAGGAACATTAATTTTAAGCAGTGTTTTAACAGCTGTTATCTGTAAAGAGTCTGGTAGATTTAATAGCTTGATTACGTTGAAACTATAACAAAAGTGAATTAAACCCAACGGGTTAACCTGGTACTAATTACAATTATAAATGATATTGTCGAATTACTTAAAAGTTCATACACCCGATTTATATTGCATTAATACTGGTTACGAACTAAGTAAGAGTTTGGGGTTTGATGTTTATTAAGGCTAAATTAAAGTACTGGTGTGTAAAAACCTATAACAGTGAGCAATCAAAATATGGTGTAACGTTTAATGCTGTGGATCAATGTAGGGTAGGAGATTCCAATTAAAAAAGGCAGGTTGTATCCATGACATTGGTTGATGTTCAAAAGTATCACCAGTATTCAACAGACTGTAGAATGTTTAATGGTTCATTTAAAACTTTAAATGTGGTAAGTATATTAAAAAGTCATTTTCCTTTAATTACATGTTAATGCAATTTATCACCAAAGATTAACACATATTGAAAATTTTAAAGGAGTAGTTATGAGCCATTGGTATAGAAAAAACTACAAGTGATTAATAAATGCATAAGTAAAACTGACAAAATATATAAGCTTATGAAGGTTATTATTTGACGGATTGTACGCTTTATTTTGCTATACCACAGTCACAAAAATCTGACATAATTTGCGCTCAACACCTTTTAATACAGGGTGAGTTTTAGGTACCTTCCCCCTTATTTTTTGTTGTTCAATGAACCCGTGAAACAAGATATTTAGGTCCAACATAAATGTGCGGTGTTTAAACCTTCTAACTTATATTTTACAGAAAATAAATAGGCGGGAAGGGACTTAAACTCACTCTGTATATTAAAGACCATCATGATCCTAAAAATACAACAAAGTCATGAAGTAAAAGGAACCCTTAAAAAAAAGAATCTTCTATGTAATACCCTAAGGTTTTTTTGTTATTGGAACTTTTCATACAGTTTTCAATCTATTTTCAAGTTCTTCGTATCGTTGGAAAGGGTTTAATCTGTAAGGTATATAGTTGTTTCTTCAAACAAATTGATAAGATTAAAAATTTTAACAAAGGCACTATCTATCAGTTGTTAGAACAACATTGGGATTGGGTTGAGCAATTTAAACATCTGTTAATGTACATCTGTAAATAAGTGTAGTTTTGGGTGATTACTGATAATTACAATATTGAATTGGTAAGGAGTATTTGATTTAGAACTGCACGTAACATTTTTAGCAAATTACTATCTATTAATATATTAAACCATGGAGGATATACTGGTTAACAAACTGCATAACAAGGATGTAAAGAGTAAAAAGTATATGTAGAAATTAATTTTTTTTATAAATATTAAAACAAAATTGCTTAATTTTGAGCAACGTGAACTGTGTACACTCGTATAATTTTATTAAGCTTCATGAAATACTAGATTTTCATAAGAAATCCATAACAAAATTGGTGTACAAAATTCATACACACCAATCTTTTCCTAATAAAACCCTTCCACCAAGCAAATAAAACTAAATCCAAATCCCACAACTTAAAAAACAAGTGGAATTAAATCCAGTTAATGCCAACGGATAATTAAAACCCTCTCGGTTCATCCGGCGGATGACAGTAGCTATTTAGCTGAGTCTCGGTGACACCCCATTGTTTTATAAATGAAACATAAAATGGTATTTAACCGAGCGGATGCGAGGAAACAGCTGGGGATGGGACCCGACTGAGAGCGTTGTGGGAAAACCACCACCTGTGGGGGGGGGGGGGGGAGAGAGGGGGGAGGCTCATTAACTCTTTTGTCAACACATTGGACATCTGACTCTCCATCTCACTTTAACAATGTATATTTTCATAATATTGAGTTACCCCGTGGATGGAGCATAAACGTAAAATAATATAGTAGAATAATATTGTACCTTCTTCTTCTTCAGGAGGGTATTAATTGGCAGGAAATTTAAAATGGTTTGAATAGGTTTGAAATTGGTTGAGGTTAATGTTACTGTTTTATGGTATGGATGGTGAATGTTTGAGTTGAGAATGAATATTGGGATTGTTTTGAAATGATATTAAAACTAAATAGGTTGATAATGAATATTGGGATTGTTTTGAAATGATATTAAAACTAAATAGGTTGATAATGAATATTGGGATTGTTTTGAAATGATATTAAACTAAATAGGTTGAGAATGAATATTGGGATTGTTTTGAAATGATATTAAAACTAAATAGGTTGATAATGAATATTGGGATTGTTTTGAAATGATATTAAACTAAATAGGTTGAGAATGAATATTGGGATTGTTTTGAAATGATATTAAACTAAATAGGTTGAGAATGAATATTGGGATTGTTTTGAAATGATATTAAAACTAAATAGGTTGATAATGAATATTGGGATTGTTTTGAAATGATATTAAACTAAATAGGTTGATAATGAATATTGGGATTGTTTTGAAATGATATTAAACTAAATAGGTTGAGAATGAATATTGGGATTGTTTTGAAATGATATTAAACTAAATAGGTTGAGAATGAATATTGGGATTGTTTTGAAATGATATTAAAACTAAATAGGTTGATAATGAATATTGGGATTGTTTTGAAATGATATTAAACTAAATAGGTTGAGAATGAATATTGGGATTGTTTTGAAATGATATTAAACTAAATAGGTTGAGAATGAATATTGGGATTGTTTTGAAATGATATTAAAACTAAATAGGTTGATAATGAATATTGGGATTGTTTTGAAATGATATTAAACTAAATAGGTTAAGAATGAATATTGGGATTGTTTTGAAATGATATTAAAACTAAATAGGTTGAGAATGAATATTGGGATTGTTTTGAAATGATATTAAACTAAATAGGTTGAGAATGAATATTGGGATTGTTTTGAAATGATATTAAAACTAAATAGGTTGATAATGAATATTGGGATTGTTTTGAAATGATATTAAACTAAATAGGTTGAGAATGAATATTGGGATTGTTTTGAAATGATATTAAAACTAAATAGGTTGATAATGAATATTGGGATTGTTTTGAAATGATATTAAAACTAAATAGGTTGATAATGAATATTGGGATTGTTTTGAAATGATATTAAAACTAAATAGGTTGATAATGAATATTGGGATTGTTTTGAAATGATATTAAACTAAATAGGTTGAGAATGAATATTGGGATTGTTTTGAAATGATATTAAACTAAATAGGTTGAGAATGAATATTGGAATTGTTTTGAAATGATATTAAACTAAATAGGTTGAGAATGAATATTGGGATTGTTTTGAAATGATATTAAAACTAAATAGGTTGATAATGAATATTGGGATTGTTTTGAAATGATATTAAACTAAATAGGTTGAGAATGAATATTGGGATTGTTTTGAAATGATATTAAAACTAAATAGGTTGAGAATGAATATTGGGATTGTTTTGAAATGATATTAAACTAAATAGGTTGAGAATGAATATTGGGATTGTTTTGAAATGATATTAAAACTAAATAGGTTGATAATGAATATTGGGATTGTTTTGAAATGATATTAAAACTAAATAGGTTGATAATGAATATTGGGATTGTTTTGAAATGATATTAAAACTAAATAGGTTGATAATGAATATTGGGATTGTTTTGAAATGATATTAAACTAAATAGGTTGAGAATGAATATTGGGATTGTTTTGAAATGATATTAAAACTAAATAGGTTGATAATGAATATTGGGATTGTTTTAAAATGATATTAAAACTAAATAGGTTGAGAATGAATTTTGGGATTGTTTTAAAATGATATTAAAACTAAATAGGTTGAGAATGAATTTTGGGATTGTTTTAAAATGATATTAAAACTAAATAGGTTGAGAATGAATTTTGGGATTGTTTTAAAATGATATTAAAACTAAATAGGATGAGAATGAATATTGGGATTGTTTTCAAATGAAATTAAACTAAATAGGTTGAGAATGAATATTGGGATTGTTTTAAAATGATATTAAAACTAAATAGGTTGAGAATGAATTTTGGGATTGTTTTAAAATGATATTAAAACTAAATAGGTTGAGAATGAATTTTGGGATTGTTTTCAAATGATATTAAAACTAAATAGGTTGAGAATGAATTTTGGGATTGTTTTGAAATGATATTAAAACTAAATAGGTTGAGAATGAATTTTGGGATTGTTTTAAAATGATATTAAAACTAAATAGGTTGAGAATGAATTTTGGGATTGTTTTCAAATGAAATTAAACTAAATAAAGTCTGGCCTTCACAAAACTCTTTAATATATTTTAGAAAACCACACATTTTTGAAGACATAGATTATTTTACATTTTGCTTTATTTTTATTGGTATGGGATGGAAAAGTAAACTTCCAAAACATAATTTAGCTCATTATCAAGTAAAATGGCAAAAAAGAAGACTAATTTTCTTAAAATTTCCATTAGTGTAAATGTGAAGTTAAAATTTCTATTAAAGTTTTCTTTACAGATTAATAGTGTCTATTTGTTAAACCAAATCTTTTAAAGTCAAAGTCAAAATCATCTTTATTCATACAATATACATGATTATACATTGATACATTATTTGTCATGATCAAGATCATGACAACTGAACCCAAATTATTAACAACTTCGATAATTCCCTAACAAAAATAAATATATATTTACAATTGAAAGTACTCATCAATGGAATACAAAGCTTTATCAACCAAATGGCTCTTAAATTTTCTTTAAAATATTTGTAAAAATTCCTCATGCTTAATTTCCTTAGGTAGCACTTTAAATAATTTATTTCCAGCATATGATGTTTTTTTTGTATAATTGAAGTCTATGTTTAGAGGGTATGATTTCACCTTTACATCTAGTGTTGTACGGATGTGTTACATTGGGTTGTTTTGAAGTATGTAAGAAATAAGTATCTTTATATACCATAATAACATGAAAAATGTACTGACCATAAACTGTTAAAATATTTAAAGACTTGAAATATTTTCTTGCTGATTCTTCAGGCAAGATTTTTAATAATTCTGATTGCCTTATTTTGTTGTTTCAAAATTTTGAAAAGTTTTTCTTGCTTTGTTGAACCATAGAGACAAACCCCAAAAGCAATATGGGAATGGATGTATGAGTGATTAATCATTTTGAGAGTGGATTTAAGTATTTATTACAATAATATTTTCTGAAACCATATGTATGTGATACTTGTACGTAATTAAATTACTCTCGCCACCTTGTCGTCAATTGTACACATTTTGTACCGTAGAGCGTTTGAACAGTTGCTCAAATATTTGGTTCATCAAGAAAGTGAATACTTTGAAAAACATTTTAGTGAAATCTCTCAACTGCTTAACAATTCTATTTCATCAAGGAATAATGTTTAAAGTATAATGCGAACAAATAGTGCACCAAAATAAAACACGCTAAGAGATGTTTACAGAACATTGCAAATTCAATCATCGCTGTTTACATTATAACGTGGTTTGTTAATCTAGTTAGTAAACAAAAACAACGCATTTTCTTGCAATACATAAAATATTTTATTAGAATAAAACTGCAAAGCTTTATTGGAATATTGATTAAATACTTCTTTAAGCTTTTTACGAAATATCTATAACGGGGTGTATTCAATTATATAGGTGTACAATTCCAGGTTTCTTAACACTGTAGAACTCAAGACCAACTAACTATGAACGAGAAGTTGGTTTATAATCTTATTCATTTCAAACAAAGTATGAAAAGAACTGCCTCCTTAGGACAACAAAGAGAAGGTACAGTTTGTTGAGAAGCTCCTGCAACAATCTCTAGCTTTGAAACTTACTTCAATTAAAACTGCTCAACAGCCGTAATAACAAACAAGTTTCAAGAAATGTTCTTTTCCCGTTCTTTTTCTCCGAGTACATAACTTGATTTAATCTTTCAGCTTGGTACCAATTATTTTATGACTTATGCTAAGTGCAAAAACATCTTGCTAAGTGTTACAGTAACAAAAGAGGCCTTTTATTTAATTGGTTTTATTTTTGTTTCAGAGGTTCCCAGCCTCTTTTTATCTTACTTTGCTCCGTAGTCCTACATCTAAGAGTGTATGTGAACATATTATACAAAGTAAGGGGCTGTATATATTAACCAATACTGCTGGATGATACAGATGAGAACTACGAGCAGAAGGAGTATTCAAGCTCAAGACTGACATTGGTTTTTAAGTCTGTCTCCTCAAACTTGTGTGTCACACCCGAATTAAGCACAATATGACATATACAATTTAAAATTATAATAATTAACAATAGATACCATAATACTACCATATGGCTAAAAATAAAATCCATTCTAACTGAAAAAATAAAACAAATTTGTAAGAGATTAAAACTAAACATTTTATCTGAGCAAGATTAGCAAACTAAGTTTTTACCTTTGAGTCTGAAAGTTTAAACTGACCAATCATTATAGATCTCAAACAGAAAAAACCTTTTAAAACAATCACTATGCAATTAACAATGAAGAGAATATATGGAACTTGGAATAAGGAAAAGAGGATAATGGTCCCAATGTATTTTCTGAAAATTATCAATATATTTCACTGACAAATAAATATCTTGGGTTTAAACAACTTTTTAGTAGTGATTAGTAGTTTTTATTTTATAATTTGAATATTTTATAGCACACAGACAGCTTATTTGAGCCCAAAGAATCACTTACTTTTTCTATGATGTTTAATTAATACTCCTGTCGATTTATAATTTGTGACCGCGAACCAGAAGAATTATAGTGACAAGGAAAATGATTAAAATTCTAAATAATCTTTTAAAGGAAGGCGTAAATAGAGAAGATGAAGTATCCTCAAGGCAGAAAATAATCCCAAGGGCAGGAACATTGGTAACTGAAATGCTCAAGTAATCCACTACTCTATCTTGCCATCCAGCAGCTCAAAGCTTACTTTTCCTTGAGATGACTTAAACCATGAAATAAGCTCTCGAGTATTATTAATGGCTTCATTTCGATAAATCTCCTCCAACAAATTATATTCTGCAAGGGAGTTTAAATTTCATACATAGAATAGTTTATATGAATTGATACACAAAATAAATTTTGTAACTCGTGTGGTAAAACAAAACTAAAACAAACAAATAATTAGTGTCTTTAGCTTTTTTCATATCAGAATATTGAAATATCCCCGCCGCAGCAGACCTGCGTACTCAGCGAATTTCCAATGGAATTTCAGATTATTTACTATCACCATAAAAACACCATAGAATCGAGTACCTATGAATGTTTGCTGCCATGGGGTGTTGTTAGAAAATCTAGGTATGTTATTCAATAATTGGTAAAGGTAAACACAAAATTGTATCAAGCTCTGGCAATTTTTTTATTTTTCCCATAAATCCCATGGAAATGAGTATGTAGGTTTGACGCCATATGAGTTTTGTAAGCAAGTATAAGTTAAACACTGCCTAATGAATGTACATACCAAATTTTATCAAGAAATGTCAATAAATATGCTAGATAGAAGGTTTTGATGATTTCCCATTAGAATAACATGGAAACATAGTTTTAGGATTTTCTTCATGACTAGTTATGCTAAGATAAAACATCAAAATATCAAATTGTTTGCTATTTTAATCTCTCAGTTCATTCAGTTAAAATTAATGAATTTTGAAAATTGGGGTCCAAAAATTCCAAAAACCCATTTTTGACCCCTTGGAAACCCCATAAAACCCCTTTCCCATAACCCGACAGTGCTGGTTCGTGAACTCATGAAAATAGACCTGTTCTCACACATTCATACCAAATTTCATCAAAATTGGAGATTGAATTGGAGATTGATTGATCAAAATTGGAAATTTCATCAAAAGTTATCGGTACCACGGACACACACATATATATATGAAAATGAGCGGATGGTGTTTTTGGCTTCTTGGGACCTCAAAATGAAAAAGTAAAGTTGTCCCGGGCTTAGATCTTACCATTGCTACTTCTGTAATAGCGTATTCCCTATAGGGAAATTCGCTAAAATAATCACACAAGCCTTAGTAACATTAACTTATACTCTATTTTAGTGCATTATATGAAATAACAATAACATTTGCAATATGTAGTATCTAAATTTGTATACCGAATATTCACTATGATGATTCAATATGCACATCTCCCAACAGAATTCAAGAAGCTAGATCCATTACAGTTATTGTTTTGTCATATCAACTTAGAGTGTATTCACTTCTATTTATTAAACTGCCACAAAAAAACTGGTATGACAATTAGTTTTTTATCATTCTGCACGAAATCAGCCTGTTTTTTGTTCTCTCAACTGTACCAAAACCGTTTCTTTATTGTCCTAGGACTGAAAAATCATCTGGAGAATTTTTTAGGTCCTAGTACTGAAAAGTCAGCTGTTTGCAATGTATATTATTATTCATTTATTAATGTTGAGGAGCAGAATTTTGAAATTCAAACGTATAAAGAGCATTGTTTGTAAATAACAGAAATGTAAACACTGCATGCATATTACTTACTTTGTAAATATAACCTCGAAAACTTAATAGTTAATATTTTTAACGATCAAAAGTATAATTTTGCATTATGATAAAAAACGTTGTTCATCACTCGGAGCAAAAGTGTCTTTTTGATGCTTAATCGTTTTTAAAAACTCGGCTTCGCCTCGTTTTTAAAACACGATTGCGCACCAAAAAGACCCACTTTTGCTCCTAGTGATGAAAACTACTATTTTGTGACGTGGGAATGTGTGAAATGATATAATAAGCTTAAAGTTAAAAGCGAATAATTACACTTTATAAAGCTCGCTATATTAATTCATAACCTCTATTGAAGAGAAACAAGGTTTTTCTCTTTTAATTTACTGCCTTAGACTAAACAGAATATTTAAATGCCTTGAGCTTTAACCTACTCAACTGAAAATAAGTTAAAAGAATAAGTACCTTTAATACTACACTAGTTTTAATTTTTTCTTCCTAGCAAGATAATTTTAGAGTATGTGATTATATTAAAAAATGAATATTATACTTCACAGTGTGATATATTTAACAATTCCTAGTTACTGGAAAAAACATTAAGCTATTCATAACTTTGTTCATTTTATAATGAAAAATATATGGATATTATTTTTTTTTTACTTACTGTTGAGTAATGTTTAAAATAATACCACAAGGGTTCTCAGAAATCAACATTTTATAACTTTTTCTTCAGATATCAGTAATTTTCTTATTTATCTTAAGTTATTGCAATTTCCTAATAGATTTGATTGAACGATTCTCTACATTCACCTACAATATAACACACAGGATGTCTACTGCTATCTAATTTTGGAATTGCAGAATATTACCAGTATTTCCAGTATGGAAATAAAATTCAAGTATAATTCCAGTATTTTCAGTAATTCCAGTAGGCCTATCAGTAGACACCCTAAAATACTAACAAAAAGTGTAACTTTTACGATAATATAATACATTTTTGTGTCATCAAAAACTACACGGTATAGAGTTACCAAATTAGGCCACCGACATACGATACAGCCTTCATTATTTACTGTCCTGCGAATTGATTGGATCCGATACGGTTAGTCGACTTTGTACCGGCGCTAATGAACGCTGTTATAAATGTCCTTTCTGGGTTTTGTTATGGTGAAACACTAAAATAAAGTAAGCTAGGTAATTAGTGTTTTTTGCAATATAAGGTTCGTAATGGTCCCAAATTCTAAAAAGGTTTATACATAGTCATAGTCAAAACTCTTTATTTATTTTCATGTACAAAAGGTACATAACTTGGGATTACAAGTTCACAATTTTAATGTGTAAATGCGTCACATATTTTTTTGTTCTAAAGAGATAATAACAGATTACAACTTGAGATAATACAGCTTACTATTATGAGATAATACACATTTTATAACTTGAGAATTTTTATGTAGAAAGAGGAAACTGGGAAGTGAGCATTGACAAAATATTGAAAAAAAGTTAATTTACAAGGTTTGTTCCGTTAACTAAGTGGCTACCAGTATACCCAATATATTTGATTATATTCCTAACAGAGATTAGTTAAAAAAGATTATTAACATTACCGCTGAATTCTGATTTTGCACTTAATTTTATTTATCTGCTTACTGTTACGCAAAGGTGGGCACCACTACATTAATAATGGTTAGAACTTTTATTGAGATCCCTATTAGGGATATTGGTCCTTTTATAGATGTGTAAAAGATTTTGCCTTTTGTAGGTGTTATCGGTATAAAAGATTTTTTTCAATAAACTTAATTTACTGTTTTGTTGATACTAGATTTGTTTATGAAAATGACTACAATTTTTTTTAAATAGTTATGAATTCTTAGATTAATTTGAGCAAACCAAAAATATGCCTTCCGTGATATCAACAGAACTTTATTATACAGGGTGTAAAAAAACTGACATTTTCTTTAGAAAGTTCTCCATGCCAAATATGAACTTTACAATTTGTTACAGATATAAAAATCATTAAGTATAAAGAACAAAATGGCGGATAGCGGCTTAACAAAGCCGAAAATGAAAAATATTTACAAACCTTTTTTAATTTATTTTTATGTGTAAAATGTGAATATTAATAGCCAGTATTCTATTTTTGTAACACCCTTAACCTCACTGTGTATGTACCTTTAATAGGATGAGATTTACTCAAATTTTTAAAAGTTCCCATATAAAACAAATCAAAATACTTATCCCCATGGTATTTATGATAAAAGAAAAAAATATCCAAATTCCATTAGCTATTTACTGATTGGTACCCAGGTTTGCTGTGAGGGTGTATTTTTTACCCAATTAAGGTACTTCTGTGTGAGGCAAGTAGAATGTAATGGTTGTAGAACATTTTTCTTAAACTAATTTGTCTTTACATTCAGTGTAAAGTAAAATGTAATTGTTTAAGGCGAGACATGAGTTGCACCTTCACTCAGCCAATTATGTGATTTAATCAACGCAAAGCTCGTTACGTTGTCTACGTGATATTTCAGCTTATTAATTCATTACAATTATCTGTCGCAGGTTGCCACTATTGATCTGTCTACCATTAGGATAATTAATATTTCCTTTGGCTTTGTTAAACACAAGATAATTAATGAGGTTTTGGTTAAATTACAGGTTACGTTTTAATGTGGGATTATTTTTGTATTTCATTGAAAACAAGGTTTTCGACAGTTTTTTTTTTTTTTACTATTTGTTTGATAAAACAGATGCAATCTCTTTTTTCTAGTAATGTAAGTTTAACACCATTATTACACATATTCTACTACAATTTTAATGATTATTATTTAATTAAAACAAACAAACCGTTCCTCTATTTTATTACTCAGTATTGCATTTGCAATCAGTAAATTTACCTAAAAGCGAAACTGCCCAATGATATTATTCCACAGACCCAAAGAGAACAAAAATTAGGTATAACAAAGATAGAAAAAGATACACCACCAAGAGGGTTGCACTTTAATAGTATTTAGCTATCAAGGTCAGTAATTTTATTAACTATGATTCAAGGCAAAGAGTTTTAAACAGTGTCATTAAGCCCCAATATATAAATGCAACCTAACAAACGTTCATGCTAAAAATCATTCAAAATAATTTTTGATTTAAAATTAATCAATGTTTTCTCTTCAATAGGTATCACAAACCACGTTCACATAAGCAGTACATCACCAATTTTACACACGGAAAACCTTTTACAACAACCGACTCTTCCTCAGAATGCCACATAATCTTGGAATAGATTACGGCAATAAATAATATTTAGGCGCACATCAACGGCAATAAGTTACTGCTAAGCGACGGCAATAAGTTACTGCTTGCAACAAGATTACGGTTGACGGCCGAGACGGCGGGATTAGTCCTGGCTTAGCGTAAGCTTGCCACTTGCTTGCCGAGCTTCCGCTGTCTAAACATTGGCTTCTTTCACCACTCACTGTACATAAACAATCGCACCAGTCTGTCTCGTCTTCCATCTTGCGAATCAGACGTTCAAGGTAAACTACGGCTCCGGTACAGAGGCTTGGTAAAAAGTTCATTGTATTTATGAAGTATTTTACAGATTTCGGGTGATGAAAATGCATTAGTCGTAGAAAGCCGTTAATCTGTTGTAAAATTAACTAACTGTTCATGACAAGATGTCTGCATGAATTTTAAGAAAATTTTTGTGCAAAGAAAAACTTAACAAGTTATGCTAAGGTAAAAAGTTACACTTTATGTAGGACTAAAATAAAATTAGTAAAAACTGCAAATTTAAAACAGTTATTTTAATTTTTTATTTTTATGTATTTATAAACATATCAAACATCACCATTATTACCACCTATTTGGTTTGTTGGGGTTAAACCATTTTAAATATACGTGAATTTTCCAATCACAATAATAAGAATAAGTTTTAAAACATTTTAGATGTATTTTGTATGAGCTAAAAAAAAATTAACATGTGAGAATTAATTTTTTAAACTTGATTCGTAAAACATAGAGGAAATGTTTTGTAAAAACCCCTCTTTATAAATCACAAAATAAGTTTGTTTGAAAAACTCATATTGACAATATATACTATAGGTACCTTCTGCATTTAACAAATATAAATTGGTTCATTGAACACCATTCATCATAGGTGATCTCATTCTTATTCTTAATGAATTTCTAGAAGAAATTGATAAAAAATTACTGAAACAGGAAAAAACTCAAAACCTAATAACAACCTAATGTTTTTGACCTCACATTTGTTGTACAGTATTTCTAAATTTTCAGTAGCATTGATGTATAGAAATAAAACCACATACCACTCGAAACTTGAGAACATATTTGACATATTGAGGACATAATCTGGATAGATATATTGAGGGATTTTATATGTGACCAGTTGTAAAAATTTGCTATGAAATGTATTTTTTTATTGACACTCTTTCTTTGAAAAATGTTTTATTATTTATAATTGCCATTTGTTTCCAGCCATCCTCTCACATACTATATAATTTTTCAATATAGCTACTCATGAAAATCATTGTATCCAAATTGAACGGAGATAAACACTGATTACAGTCATATTCACAGTTGTGATAGCCGATGTTTACGATCAGTTTTCAACCACTATGTTAATCTACTCACTAACAGATTCCATATATGTGTTCCTGTGTATGGTGTTAATGTTATAGCTGAAACATTAACAACTGATTCTACTTCCCAATAACATAATTTTGGTCAACATCTAAAACACTGTTATAACTAATTCAACATAGAAATTGCAAAAGAGTAAGCCATGACAAAGTATAAAGCAAGGTTTTTTCATCAGGATTAAATACAAAAATTGAAATATATATAAAATTTTACTTTTAAGAGAAAACGTTGACTAGAATTTATCATTGGTGGACAAATTATGATGATGCAACAAAATTATTCGTAAATGATTCTTTTCAAAATGTGTTACACATTACCCAAAGTAGTTTTCGGTAGGAGGAATATGTATCAATTTTTTTATAGTCTAACACAACTTGCTGTCAATAACATTATTGATTATAAAAAAATGCAGTAAGGAACATAATTAGTAATGTAAGGTCGTTGAACATGTTTTCATTGAGGGAGCGAGGCCCAGTGTTTTCTTTTACACTTCCCCGCAGTTCCACTCATCGCTCCTCTTACAACCCCCAATAAACACTCAAGCCAGAGTGCCAACGGTTCACAGTGAGTCTCTCATGTCACTCTTTTTTGATCTTTCAAACTTTACTGCGCTTTGATTACAACAACAATGTGACATGTTTTCGGGAATGGAAATTATAATGAGAGTGATGGATATTTTTGTTTATTTGCCGTGCCTTTCTCCAACACTGGTTCTTTTGGTGATTTGAGAAGGTACAAAACTGGTCTTATTTCTATGAAACGTCAGGACGTAACATAGGAGAATTTGTTAATATTAGAACAAATGCTTAATAACAAATGGCAACTGGGTCCTGAATTGATCCTGCAAATATTTTAACTGGTAATAAGTTGACCAAAAGAATGAGGTGAGAACTAACTACTCGGCAATATAGTTAAAGGTTATTATTTGGCAACTGTAATAATCAAGCGGTATTTTTTTATTATATATATATATTTTTTTTTTTTTTTTTGAGAAAATAACAATAACAACATTTTAAGGAGTTTAATTTACAACTAATAGAATTGAGCAATCGATTAATTTTTAGAGAAATGACAAAATTTGCTGGATGTAGCTCATAGGCTTTGTTGAACAAAGTGGAAAATAATGTCCAAGACCACATTTTACATTCTATGGATATTTTTACACTAATCCAATCGGAACAACACAGAAAGGAATGATAGTGAATGTTTTCCTCAAAACTTGAATTAAAACAGGTTTACTGAAATATTCCTGTTGGAAATTATTATACCGGTGAAATAATCTTGTCAACATTACTTCCTATGATTGAATAATACATCTTCTGGGACTGCCGTAATGCATAAAAGTGTTGAAACTGCAGTATTTCATTTAGGATTCCAACCGTTGTTACAACCCAGACTTGATAACCAGCTGACGTCCGTTCGTTTCCCAGTGGTTGGGCATGAGTATTCCTTGCATACTAATAGTTTAATCAATGGTTCTGTGAAGAATTATGATCTTCCACTTTACTGTTCTCGTGCAAAGTCCATCTTGTCGGAATTGAAAAATTAATTTAATACATATTTATTGAAAAAATAATAACTCATAAAAAAAATTGGTATATCGTTTTAATTTATTCGGCTTTTATAAGAGAATGACAAATAATTACATGGTGATAGCAGTATCCTGACCTTATCAAAAGTAGATGTATCTCTTCACAATAAGAACCGTCCCGATTGGATATAACCAGTGCTGGATTTCTAAAAAAAGAGGTAAGGGAACTGTAAAGGAACTGGCTCACCACGGGCCCTCCCCCGGAAGATTTTTTAAAATTACTCTTAAGTTGCAGCGTTTATAACGTAAATGAGATTATTTTTGCAGCTTTTTTATGACACTCAAAATTTAGTTTTAAAGATTTAATAAAAATCATTAAGCCTTTCGGGAGCAGGCATGTTTCATACTGACTAACATAACAATGTAAAATCTAGATAAGGCCTAATTTTTCTGCTAGTTTAAAAATATCCGGGTTAAGAAGAATATCATATTGTATTAAAGCACTGGATATAACCATAAAAATGTGTCACTGCACAGTGAACTTTTAACATATATGTCAACATGGGTTTCTTTTATAATTAGGTCTACCTTAGAATATTGTTAAAGTTTTAATTTATCAAGAATGAGGTTTAACACATTGCTCTAGTGTGTTTCATACAGTTAATTGTTTTAATTTTCTTCAAGTAAGTATTTTATGCAGTGAATTAACAATTATGGTACTACTGTATAGGTATTTCATAAAGCGTCTTTCAAACCTGTACAATGTTCTTTAGAGCTCCGCCCCACATTATTTCAAAATGACTGTAGGGCACATGGGGTTGAAATTTGATATGGTCGTTCTTTTTTGCTCATTGGTTCTCATTAAGAAAAGGTTTTACAGAATTCCTTCAGAGCTCAACTCACGCTACTTTATTTTTCCTTATTGGCTAAAAAAAATTAATTCAATCAAAGGCCCGAATGAATTCAAACAGCTAGTTACTAATCAAACTGATAAATATTCATCAATATCAGCAACGTGAATGATAAAATGAGAATAAAAAAATTTCAGGATAAGATTACAATATATTTTTATAAAACTTGTTATTGGAGTGAAAGACAAAAGAGGAAAGATAATTTTATCAGTTATTATCAAAAACATTATTTTCTTTGGTGAAGCACTTTCTACGGTACATTGATTCAGTTCAATTTGAAAATGCAAATTAACCAATTTGTACCTGGGGGATCAACACGGATTGCATGGCATACAACTATTGGGTCTTAGAGAGTACGAGTACATGATCGATGCAACATTCCATGTTTCTATATTTTAAATTAATAACAAAATAAGATGTACTACTAAAACTCTTATTAATTCGTTCTTAATTAAGTCATTTCGTCAGAGTAATAAATAGTTTTTTGAGACTTATTGAAATTTATGATTTTTAAATTTTAGAGCACAGAATTTTTTTACTACTTTAAAAACATTCAATTATAAGTCATTATTTTGTAAAAATATCGCAAAAGAGGACTAAAACTGTAAATTTTATGAATGGCCAATATTTTGAAACTATGTAGCCTATATTGTCGCTAATGATTCATTGGTTTACTCCATTGTACTTTCTTAAATGTGTAATTGTAAATTAAATTACTTACACAGTATACTTAATTTTGTAATTTATAAGGAAGTGGAAATTTCACATATTAATATCAGAAAAAATTAAAACAACTATCCATATATTAATAGGCAATAGGATGTATTATTATATTAATAGGAATATATTATTTCCTCCTTTTCCTAATTTTTTCTCAGCTTACGTTCATTACAGGATAAATCAACGCATACCGTTAGAAAGGTATTGTCCTGTAGATGAGCAGAATAAAATTTTTATTTACATTATAGGGCAAGGCCCTGCAAGTTTTCAAAGTTTCGATGTTAATCTTACAGAAGAATAGTAATTGATTGAATCGTTAAACTTCTGTTGTAATAACAATGATAGCAAATCAGAAAGAACAATGTTTCATACGACTTTTTTAAACTAATTGATAATGCCGAGATCAATAGAATTTTTGGTCGAATTTCAACCAGTGGACTATCAACCGATTTAAGACACACCATCCAAAACCCTTATCAAAATTAAAAACAGAAATATACTTTTATGTTTGAATGTGATAACTGTAAAACTTTTATAATTGCGCAATTTTACCAATTTTTACATTATACAACAGCTAGTAAACATTACTTAAGAGCTGAATTTTGGGTAAAATCAATTTAGTTCCTACCCCATCAAAAACTAATGCAACAAATAACCGCTGACGGAATTTATTAATGTTTTGGTTTCTTGTCAGGGCGAACAATAAGTCAGGAAAGAACATTTATTACAACATTCATTAGCCAGTGTGAAAGTTGACTGACGTTGCCGAGCCAATAAATCCATACTGACTGTAATTAATGAAGGTGTCTGCCGCCACCAACACAGCTACCGTTCATTCCTGATTTCCTCAAATACAAAAAGAATTTCTCACAATTATTTATGCCATTCTATAAATTTATTTATTCCCAGTTCAGTATTTTTCTGCCAAAAAGAAAGTAAAACATACATAAAATATTAAGTGGTTGGTTCTATGAGTTTCAATAAATTGGTTTGATTTGTGTGGGTTGTTGAAAAGTTACCGCTTATTCATTTTTCACGTTTTCCTTACATCCAAAAAAAGGAATTTTTATAATTCATTGAAATGCTATAAATATATACATTTCTGGAACAGGATTGTGAACTTTTTGTATTTTTAAGCCAAAAAGACAGTAAAACATTTTCATTATAAACTAGTTCCAGCAAGATGTACTTCATGGAAGGAATAATTAGCCTATAACGGATCTTAACAGCTGGTGGTTACTTATGACAAAATAATATTAGAACAAACAAACATGAAGTTTGACTTCCACGTTTTAAAGCACGGTTACCACTAATCTGCTAGTGCAGAACCAGTCATTGTGGCTAAAGAGTTGTTAGAGAGTCAAAGACTTTTTTTGTCATTTAGTCAAATTAAAATTCATGACACTGTTTCATTTTTTTGCAAAATTATTCAGCTACTTTCCAACAAAATCGTGTGATGTTTAAAATTGAATAAAAAACCATACACATAAAGACCTAGGTTTGATGAAACAATCTGAGTTTTCATGGATGCAAATATTAGTGAATTGAAGTAAATGAAGGATAATAAATAAATTTTATTGAAATATAAGAAATTAAAATTTGAAGTTTTCCTTAAAATTACACATATGAATTTTATCACCTTATTTTGTGCAGTAAATGAGCTGCAACTATGCTTAATTAGATAAAAAAAAAAAAAATTTGGAAAGAATTTTTTTTATTTTTATTTATAAGTCTAAATGACATTTGAGGTTACCTTTCGAAATTGGTTATCTTGTGATCCTTTCTCAGTTTTAACCATCTAATGTGTCCATACACTCCGTAATTTTAGAGGATTTATTCCATTGCATCTCAATCATGCTAAGTCTAAATTATCTACTAATTACAGTCAAAGACTGTCATAAGCACACAAACTATGCGGAACACCGTGTGTAAGACGAACGCGTAATCTAATTGCCAGTGTAATTGCGATGGAAGTCTTGTCTGATTAATGTCGCTCAATCATTGTGAACATTGCTACCCAATGCATCGTCTCCTGGCACATTTCATCATATTAATTTATCAAGTTTGACGCCAGTGTCACTACAGAACTTGGTGTAACAAGAATGATTAGTTTCCAATAAGTTTTCATTAAAAGTTCTAACGCAGTTGACTTTAACAAAGTTTACTGTCTGTGGATAGTGAACTTTTATTAAATTATGAAAACACGACCATGTAAACACAAAATTTTCCTCATTTATAAACCCTTTAAAACGAAGATGGCAAAATTTCCCTTGGTCATTTTGGGCCTAAAGAAAATTGAACCTGTGACCTCTTATACAATCTTAAGATGATAGGGTTTAGGCTAGGATGGGCATGTTACGTCTCGTACCGGGGTTGACTCAGGTATTTCGGGGGAGAGGGGCAGCGATGAATTGGGTACAGTCCGGTCCAAAACCCATCTGTTATGTCGTAACCAAAATGACTGGAGGCTATTGACAGGGCTTGTTTTATGTGTATGGGAATGCAGAGATTGCCTTGAGGTTAATTTTGGTATGTACCTGAAGCTTAAATTGAGTTTGAGATTGGTGTACGTGTATGAAGGGGTCACCTTGAGTTTGAGGTTGGTGTACGTGTATGCATAGCTCACCTTGAGTTTGAGGTTGGTGTATGTGTATGCAGGGGTCACTTTGAGTTTGAGGTTGGTGTACGTGTATGAAGGGGTCACCTTGAGTTTGAGGTTGGTGTACGTGTATGCATAGCTCACCTTGAGTTTGAGGTTGGTGTATGTGTATGCAGGGGTCACTTTGAGTTTGAGGTTGGTGTATGTGTATGCAGGGGTCACTTTGAATTTGAGGTTGGTGTACGTGTATGCATAGCTCACCTTGAGTTTGAGGTTGGTGTATGTGTATGCAGGGGTCACTTTGAGTTTGAGGTTGGTGTATGTGTATGCATAGCTCACTTTGAGTTTGAGGTGGGTGTACGTGTATGCATAGCTCACCTTGAGTTTTAGGTTGGTGTACTTGTATGCATAGCTCACCTTGAGTTTTAGGTTGGTGTACTTGTATGCATAGCTCACCTTGAGTTTGAGGTTGGTGTACTTGTATGCATAGCTCACCTTGAGTTTTAGGTTGGTGTACTTGTATGCATAGCTCACCTTGAGTTTTAGGTTGGTGTACTTGTATGCATAGCTCACCTTGAGTTTGAGGTTGGTGTACTTGTATGCATAGCTCACCTTGAGTTTTAGGTTGGTGTACTTGTATGCATAGCTCACCTTGAGTTTTAGGTTGGTGTACTTGTATGCATAGCTCACCTTGAGTTTGAGGTTGGTGTACTTGTATGCATAGCTCACCTTGAGTTTGATGTACGTGTATGCATAGCTCACCTTGAGTTTAAGGTTGGTGTGTATGTAGAGCGGGAAGCCCTTGAGCTGCGCACCCACCAACGTCTCCTCGCTGTGCGGTACGAAGCCCACGATGCCGACGCTGTACTCGCGACAGTACTTGTCCAGCAGCTCGCGGTTCCACTTGTCCATCTGCAGGTACTTGTTGAGGTTCTCGAACACGATCACGCCGTACTTCCCCTTGTCCAGGTTGGTCAGCACAGGCAGCGACTTGCCAGCGACCTCCACCTTGTACCTGCAACAAGGCGGAAGGATTAAGGGGACGGATCAGAGGTGAAAAACCCCCTAGAGGCAATCACAAGTATTTGAAATTACTTTTATGTTGAAGCAAAGTCCGTACCACGTTACTTGAGTCACACTTGAAAAACTATAATGTTTTATACTTTGAAAATGTGTCAACTGTAATTTATATTTTAGGAACACTACGCATAACTTGTTGCTGAAGCTGGATTTAGTATTAATCACATTTATTCATTTGGCCACTTTATGTTCAGCTATTGAAAACTATTTGTCTAATTACGAGAGTTCATCGCCAAAAAGGAACTGTTCTATAGTAGGATTCACGGAAATAGTCTGATGAGAGTCGATGCATTGTTGCCAAATTTGTTCTGAAACACATTTTTATACTGTATCACACATGGTAAACATAACCAAAAATGACAACATTGCAGGGCGAGAGGGGGTGAGGGGGGACACAGCTGTCAAAATTTCCATCAGACTATTTTTGTGCATCTTACTATAGTAATGACAAAAAAAGCAAATACAGAAATTATTTAATGATTACTATTTTACTTTTGGTAGTAATTAGTACATTGGCTGAAAAATATAACCAAATGCTGTTTGGATTAAACCAACTTATTCCAATGTCATTTTCCATAGGATTTTAAATCTGGGATGAAAGATAGGAATTTAGAATTTCTTGTACTAAAGGCTTAAACTTTCACCAATGTTCACGATTTAAAACTAATTCATAGGATATTTCCATTGTCATTTAAAGACATCATAAGATTTAACCTTGATCCGGATGCTGGTAAAACAAACAGCATCTTCTACAAATCTTAATGGTACTTGGCTGAAAAATTTCATTTTCTTTATCAATTAAAATCTTATACTCTAAAACCAGATTGTTTGTACAAGCAATATTTTTTCAATCCATTTTTATTTATTTATTTATTTTTTACAGGGTTTTTATCACCAGGAATTGATTTTAATGGCTCGCCCTTCCGTCCCACAGCCCTTCGAATTTCTCTTGTTATCCTTAAGGAAATTTCAAAGTAGCTATACTAAAATGAACCAAAATCGGCTGAAAACCATAGAAATAAATCAACGTTATACATTCTCAACATGCAGTTCATTAAAATTATTCCAAAGCCAGACCAGCACATTCTGGCTTGGCGAGTGTGGAGCGAACGAGCTCATCCTACAAGTTTACGGAGGAAGTGCTCAGTCCCACCAGTAATGATTATTTTAATATTAATTGTCAGTTAACAATCATCAATTCAAGTGCTAAACCAATAAACAAGCTCAATGAAAACTTCATAGACAAAATATTTTAATGTTAGAGCATTGGAGGCATAGTCAAAGGCACTGAGTGAACTGCCGGACAATAGAGGAATCCATTACACGCATCACATCATGAACATGAACGGCGAAGCTCGTGGCTGCATCGGCCTTTGAACAATGGCCTTCACACATCACACACGGCGCAGAGTGCATCAATTACCACGGTGCATTTGGGTCTAAAGCGTCAATTGAGCTAGAGTGCATCAATTAACAGGGAAATGAAATTGAATGCGTATTGTACAAAACGGTGAAATTACGTCCACAACTAAAAAAAATCAATTAAAATCTTCATATTATGTGCAATGACTTTTTTGTGTGGAGTACCAAATTCTAAACTAACACTAAACTAAATCTTTTACTATGATCCAAATATGAGCCTTGACGATAAGAATAGTTTACTGGAGTGTAAGATTGATGTAATTTGCAATATGTATTGGACTATGATTCCATCTCTATGCATCTCCCAATCATCTTGATGCATATGCATCCATTATCGTTGATACACCTTCAGAGTGGAGTCAGACATATGACGGAATAACTATCTACCAAATCTATGCTTATTTAATACCCTGAGGTTTTTTCTTATTTGTAATCAAAACTACTCCTACAAAATTCAACCAATTTTCAAGTTTTTGGTGTTATTTGATGGACTGATAATCACAATTGGTCAGGTATAATTGATAGTATAAGTGACGTCTGATAGTCCAAACTACTTGATTTCAAGCAACGATTACACTAGTCTTGATTAATCGTTAAGACATTGAACATTTGCATACAATATATCTTCTTTTGCTGAAATTTCAATTTTTTTTCTTAAGGAAAACTTTTTTGAAACAAAACTTTTATATCAATGTCGAACCAGTAAGGAGGTAAACAAGGAGATTTTTATAGCGTTAAATAATATTAGACGATTTATTGGTTTTCCAGGATACATAAACACAAACAAATCCAGGAAACAGTGTTAATATTTTTATTCTAATTGAAAAGCATTTCCCAGATGGACAGAGGGAGTGAAGTGTCTGCTGGAAAACGTTTGGTTTACGAGTTAACACACCCACAGAGACCGCCTCCTCAGAGTTGGTACTGCTGCACCGCCACCGTGTTTTCCATGTTTCATGATTTACCGTCCGATGTGATTGCATTAAAGGTTATTCTTCACTAAGCCACTTTTTAGAGAGAATATTTTTTTCCTTTGAGGAAAACAATGCTAAATGTCTTTTTTGCCAGATTGTATAATTAAATATTTTTGTTAACCTAAAAGGTTGATTACTAAACTTTTAATATTACTGACTTTTTAGTATGTAATAATTGTAAAAAATGGCATTAATAAAGCACATAGTAATAATAAAAAAGATTTTAGGTTGACTTGCGATAATATTTCAAATTAAAAATACCCTCACAGACTTTATGATCTTGGTATTAGTATTAAGAAATAGTGAGTCATGAATTTCATCACAATTTTAATACACATTTTATTGTTGATCTTTAATATTTTGGTAGACAATCTTCAGCCTTGCACTAGTTAACCAATATAAACTGGCTTGTCACTTTTTATTGCACTGCAAAAAAATGTTTATAACAATCAAGTATATTCAACAAACTCAATGAATCATTGAAATTAAAACAATGATGTTTCAAACAATTATACTGAGGTTTTTTATAGGTTGCAACACATTAGTATAAGTTGAAATAATTACAATTAATGCTTCTTATTAGAGTTACCTAAGTGAGGTACCCTCAGTAACACCAAAATATTGAAGATTGGTTATTAAGAAAATAAATTTTGCATAGAATTAGTAAATTTTAAATTTTACCACAGACAAAGTGTGGTACACAGAAATAAAATTCTCGTGGTACACGGCAAATAAAATTCTCAGTTCATTGCTGAACCCGTGGGGGTTTAGCCAAGATAACATATTGAAGGCATTAAGGTGCAAAGTGGTACTTTGTCGCTCGGCAAGGAAGAAGTAGTTCCGAAAGGCAAATCAGATCACAGCAATTTCTCTCAACCAGAACTCACCCTCTTCTGCCCCTACATCCCAGTTTAATATCGGTGGATACTTCAAAACCTTTGTTGATTGAGTTTTGAAATTCTATTTCCGTGAAGAAGAAGTAGAACTAAAAAAGAAAGAAGAAACAAAAAAACAATTAAAAATAATTGAAAGACTAAAAAAGTTTTGAGTATGAAATGAGTAAACAATGAATTATCTTGTTGAAAAATCTGGAATTGTGAGTTTTAAATTGTGAAACACATAGAAAGACTTTTGTAAATTCCCATACAATGTAAATTTGTCAGCGGAATAAAAATTTATTATTATTATTATGTGTTTTGAAAGTGAGGCATTCTTACTCTTCAGATTATTTATCTATATATTTCAAATAGTACGGTAAAAAACACCTTTAAGGTACATTCACACTTGGCTAGTTAACTAGCTGCGAGTGACAGCTGTATTAAAAAACAACCCAAAAATGCTGCTAGTACTCGCTGGTAAGGTAATTTTACATTCACACTACGCTAGTTGTTAGTTGCTAGTAGAAGAAGCGAATGTAAACACGTTTTGTATTATAAACATATGGTTTATGAAAATTAAATTATGGACAGTAAATTTAGTAGGCCTACTATTTTAAATATAAAGTATATATTATAAAAACTGTTTTGGTTAAGAACAATATGTGGAAAAATATTTATTATCATGATTAATCTTTTTTTTTTGTCCCATGACCACTGAAAACGAGCGTGGTAGGACCATCGACTTCTCCCATGACTCATACAAAAAATATATTTTCTTTTATGTTTGGGTACACAGTATTACTTCTGTGACAATGTTCTATTGCCACAATTTTATCTAAATTTCTCACAATTTAAATTATTTTACGATAGGCCTAAACGTTAATTTGGTTAGGAGTGTTACGTGTGTCTGACACTGAATTATCTACCCTCTAGGCTGAGCTATCATCGCGCGGTAGGCCTATATACTACTGCTCTTACTGGGCTTCATAGATTTAAAGCATTTTTCTAGGAGCGTCTGACGCTCGATCGATTCCCTTCGAGGCAGTTGTAGCAACACCTGCTACTACCTGCTGTGTTCTAGGTGGTGTTGGTTGTAGTCGCTAAGACGACGTATATTCGTAGTGTGCATCTCAAATAAGTAAAAAAGTTGAACATTTTAAAAAATATATCGCAAAATTTTTGTTTTTTTGTGAATATAAAAAATTATTTGGGAAGGCATTAATAAATAACTCGTAATCTTTGACTTCATGACTTGAAGCGCCAATTTGTTTAAGAACCTGTGAGCCTTATAAATAAATGCTGCGCATATATTATTTGTATGTATACAGGGTGTTTCAGAACTCCCTGACAATATTTTAGGGCATTGTTTCTGGGTTAGAAGCATATCTAAATATCATTTTTAAATTGTCTGGAAGTCTTTAGTTACTCACACAGCCGCCATTTTGTTTTTTCACATAGTAATTTTTATTTCCGTAACGAATGGTTGTATTAAATTCATATTTGGCATGAATCTTTATTATACCAATGTACATTTCCAGGAAAAAAATTAATTTTTTCCGCTGTATATTTCCAAAATGGCGGCCATTTTAAATTTTCAAACGCAAATATCTCAAAATCGGAAAATTTTATAAAAATTTTACATGGCACAAAAAAGTTGAAATATTAAATTATCAAATAACCAATGGTACCAAGTTTGTAAATATCTGACCACGAATAACGGAGTTATTGCGATTTTTCTTCATGAAAACATTGATTTTGCATTAAAATCAATGCAAATTAAGGTTCTTTAACAGCAAAATCAATGTTTTCATGGCGAAAAATCTCAATAACTCCGTTATTCGTGGTCAGATATTTACAAACTTGTTACCATTGGTTAGATAATTTAATATTTCAACTTTTTTGTGTCTTGTAAAATTATTATAAAATTTTTCGATTTTGAGATATTTGCGTTTGAAAATTTAAAATGGCCGCCATTTTGGAAATATACAGCGGAATTTTTTTTTTCCTGGAAATGTACATTGGTATAATAAAGATTCATGCCAAATATGAGTTTAATACAAACCTCCGTTACGGAAATAAAAATTATTATGTGAAAAAAAATGGCGGATGTATGAGTAACTAAAGACTTCCGGACAATTTAAATATGATATTTAGATATGTTTCTAACCCAGAAACAATGCCCTAAAATATTGTCATGGAGTTCTGAAACACCCTGTATATTTATAATTTTTTTTTTACCTGTCATATATAAGCTTATATTTCTTATATAAGCTTCTGTAACTTAACAGTTTTGAAAACACACTACATTTGATAAAGAGAAGGAAATACAAGTAATTAATTAATAAGTACAAATACACTGTGTACGCACATACATTAGTATAACAAGTTTCTTCCGTCTCTGTGGGTTCTGTCTTGTGGGAAAATTATACTACGGTTTCTGCTACAGGAAGCCTTCACATACCGATACCAAACTCAAACTGATTGACAACGTAAAACACTCCAAAAACTTTATTTGGGTCCGTCCGTAAATGCTTAGTGTTTAGGCAATAACTTAATAATGTTGCATTCGATCATCTGAACACAGTTAATCTTAATCATTTCTACTATTATTAAATTTAATAAATTTTAGGTACAGTCACACTTAATGGTTATTATTCTTTACAAAACCACTTCGTTAGTCTCTGAAAGCACATCTAGTAAAAAGGTCGAAATTGTACTTTGCGGTACTCTAAATAACAAAAAAAAAAAACTGTCACCCGTTGTTATATGTATCGAAGTGTAATTTCCAGTTTTGTTTTCGGGGTGATTGCTTTTCTTAGTCTTATATCTGATTTCATGAAATTTTTCTAAAGGCACTCGCATCACCCTCTTAAATGAATCAGGATCTTCCACTCTCAGCTCATCAAATATCGTATATGGAGCTCCAAGTTTCTATCTTCGACCAATCCTGGGTCTCACCCACCATCTCCTCTTTCTTCTATACTAATCTCTTTCTCACACAACTCAAAAATTGCATTTTTTAAGGCTGTATTAATTCTTTTCTTCGAAATGCCTCTGGAGGACATTTTAAAATGTTGTTATTCCTTTTTAGGGTTAAACAAAACAATAATATAATTAATATGTCAGCTGATTCATACAGATTACAAATATTATCATACGAGCTAGTGGAAGCTAGCTTGCTGTTGGCTAGTCAATCCAAAAGTTAATTTTGTAAACAAATGACAACTAGCAGCGAGTAACTAGCCAAGTGTGAATGTACCTTTAGATAGTTTATAAAATACTTCTACAAGGCTGATTTACACGGGGGTTTTGGCAAAACAAAGGTTTTTCGTTCCAATATTAGCAGGTTTTATTTTTACAAAAAAATGTTTGTTAAATTGGTTATAAATGAGAAATAAATTTTTCTTATGGAGATTTAACATTTGTAAAAAAGTCAACTTTTTCATAGATTTTGACAGTTCCTGAGACTTTCACACAGTTAGATTTGCATGCAGTTTATACCAAATACAAGTTTAACTTTTCAATACTAGAAGGTTTTATCTAATTAAACGTTTTGCTTTTAAACGTTCTAATTAAACTCTGTGAGAGAGCTGTTCTTCTTTTTTGGCTCACAAAGAAGGACTGCTCATGCGCTACCAGATGTAATAGCATCCCAAGAGGCCAAATACCTTGGGATAACCATTGATAGTGACCTCAACTGGAAACCCCATGTAGATCAACTCCGTAAGAAACTTAGCACTGCTCTTTATGTCATCAAGCGCCTGAAACACATCAGTAACGCAGAAACCTCAAGGACTGCCTACTATGCTCTATTTGAGGCGCAAATGCGTTATGGACTGATTGTATGGGGGCTATCATCTCAGGGGAACCTTCAGAGGGTATTACGTCTACAGAAAAAGGCAGTCAAAATCATGGCTGGACTGGCATTTCGTGACTCATGCCGGGGGGAGTTCAAAGGCTGAAACTACAGACAGTAGCTAACCTATACATTGCCGAGGTAGTTACCCACGTAGTTAAAAAACGACCCATGATAAACTTCTCAGAGGCTCATCATTATGACACCCGAAACCAAATCAACTACATACTCCCTGCACATCATCTGTCAGCATATGAAAAAAACCCAGCTACATCGGAGCAAAACTATTCAACATCCTTCCACCTGCACTGAAAGAACAAAAAAACAACCGGAACTTTAAAGGAGCTGTTCTCGACTGGCTACTGAAAAAAGAATTTTACTCTGTTGAAGAATGCCTGGAGGGACGAGGCCAACCTCATCACTGAAGAAGAAAAATTATGACGCCATGACTGTACTTAATGTTCATGTCAATAAAGAGTATTTTGTCTTGACGTTATCTTACTTTCTAAAATTACAAAAATCTACATTCCGAAACCCGATTGTTTACACACAAGGTATTTCTTCTAAAGCCAGTAGAAGAGCAAACGCTCAAGAAGAATTTGGACTGTAGCCTAATTTTCCCCACTGGGGTAATGATTGTAAAAGTCACCTACATATACCACAGGATGTTCATAAGTTGGGAGAACTGTATCTGACCACTGGATGTTCGGTGGTTTGTAGACATTTACAACGGTAGTCTCAGATTTCTTAACAGCAACAATAAATATGCTGTTCACACAACTTTTGTGAGAGACTGATACGTCATCGTCTATGTCTTGCCTAATGTAAGTCGCCACGCCATAGACCATGTGTCCTGTTTCATCCACAAGCCTATGTCCTGTGATGTTTCCCCTCACACTGTTCTCTAAGTCTACTACTTGTGTTTCTTGTATTGCGAGGACATCGACTTTATTTTCTAGCAGCATCTTGCTGAGGCAGTCACTTTTGGATTTGCTCAGACCCTCTACGTTAAAATGACAAATATTTAAAGCTGAGCCTATATTTCTAAAGTGGCACTGGAAAGGGCCGTTTGGATTTAGTCTGGCACCTGGCATAGCTGAGAGATCACTTTCGTAATAGTTCAGCTGCCAAAAACTGTTGTTCGTTTAGCACCACCTGGGGAGTACGTGCAACTTTAATGGAATGCTGCCGACGCAAACAACATCACTCCCCAGCATTTGGGGTAAAGATTTTCAAAGTAATATCATAAGTAAAAATCCTAAAAAATCATCATAAATTTTTGCACTGACAAAATAATAATTGTATGCCTTTTACATGTGGATTTTCATGCTAATATTAATGAAATAACGTGTTAAAAATTCACTTATAAATCCTTGAAACATAGCTACAGACAGATATATAAGAAACATGGTAGGCCTATATGGTATGTTGTTTTTGAAAAATTAATAACTAGGTAATAAATTACAAAGTACCAGTACATAAAACATTCTAAAAAGTGAGTAAAGTTGACAACACTTGGCTAACTCTTTAACAATATTAAAACTTTAAATTGGGAGACTTATGAAATATTAAGTTAATAATAACTTTAGTTTTTTTTTCAACTAAACATTAACTTTTCAAAAATGCAAACGGCAAATTTTTTTGTTTTATAGTTAAATGTAATTACGTATACATAATGACATAGGCCAGTCACATGCAAATGAATTTATTAAACATATTTATTTCTAAATGTAGGCCTATAACAAATGGGTACAAATTTAAGAAAAGTTTTTTTTATTGAACGTGTAGCCTTTGTAACTAAAATATTATAAAAGGAAAATTTGCATCAACAACAGTGTGGATAAGGAGGATGCTCATGCAGTTGCAAACCACCCTGTCACTTCGACCACCACATTAAATTACCCACCACACAAGTGATCAACTACGGCCGCTGCGGCCACGGCTGTTGCTCACTGCATTGGCATTGTGGGGCAAGATGAATACAATCTCTCAGTTGCTAACAACCCTGTCACTTCGACCACCACATTAAATTACCCACAACACAAGTGATCAACTACGGCCGCTGTGGCCACGGCTGTTGCTCACTGCATTGGCATTGTGGGGCAAGATGAATACAATCTCTCAGTTGCTAACAACCCTGTCACTTCGAACACCACATTAAATTACCCACCACACAAGTGATCAACTACAGCCGCTGCGGCCACGGCTGTTGCGCACAGCATTGGCATCGTGGGGCAAGATGAATACAATCTCTCAGTTGCTAACAACCCTGTCACTTCGACCACCACATTAAATTACCCACCACACAAGTGATCAACTACAGCCGCTGCGGCCACGGCTGTTGCGCACAGCATTGGCATCGTGGGGCAAGATGAATACAATCTCTCAGTTGCTAACAACCCTGTCACTTTGACCGCCACATTAAATTACCACCCACCACACAAAAGTGATCAACTACAGCCGCTGCGGCCACGGCTGTTGCGCACAGCATTGGCATCGTGGGGCAAGATTGATACAATCTCTCAGTTGCTAACAACCCCGTCACTTCGACCACATTTAATTACCACCCACCACACAAGTGATCAACTATGGCCACTGCGGCCACGGCTGTTGCGCACTGCATTGGCATTGTGGAGCAAGATTGATACAATCTCTCAGTTGCTAACAACCCCGTCACTTCGACTACATTTAATTACCACCCACCACACAAGTGATCAACTATGGCCACTGCGGCCAGGGCTGTTTGGCACTGCATTGGCATTGTGGAGCAAGATTGATACAATCTCACAGTTGCTAACAACCCCGTCACTTCGACCACATTTAATTACCACCCACCACACAAGTGATCAACTATGGCCACTGCGGCCACGGCTGTTGCGCACTGCATTGGCATTGTGGAGCAAGATTGATACAATCTCTCAGTTGCTAACAACCCCGTCACTTCGACCACATTAAATTACCACCCACCACACAAGTGATCAACTATGGCCACTGCGGCCAGGGCTGTTTGGCACTGCATTGGCATTGTGGAGCAAGATTGATACAATCTCTCAGTTCCTAACAACCCTGTCACTTCGACCACATTTAATTACCACCCACCACACAAGTGATCAACTATGGCCACTGCGGCCAGGGCTGTTTGGCACTGCATTGGCATTGTGGAGCAAGATTGATACAATCTCTCAGTTGCTAACAACCCCGTCACTTCGACCACATTAAATTACCACCCACCACACAAGTGATCAACTATGGCCACTGCGGCCAGGGCTGTTGTGCACTGCATTGGCATTGTGGAGCAAGATTGATACAATCTCTCAGTTGCTAACAACCCCGTCACTTCGACCACATTTAATTACCACCCACCACACAAGTGATCAACTATGGCCACTGCGGCTACAGCTGTTGCGCAGTGCATTGGCATTGTGGGGCATGGGGAATGCAATCTGTCAGTTAATTGGAATTACCTGGCATGTTGTAATGCAGTTTTTATTTATTTACTTAGTTGTTAGTTTCCTCATGTATGATATCATATATTATTATTTTGGAAAATTAAGCTATTTAATTACTATATTATTAATATAGGGAGTAATTGGGGGCCAGACATTTGTTTGGTAAACTTATACAATTCTTACGCAGTAATAATCTTAACACATAAGGTTATCATCGAATGCAGAGTCTCAAAAGGCTTCTTTTTCCATTTGAGCTTGTTTACTTCTCTCCCTCTTTGTTCACGATATTTTAATACATACATAAATTTGCGGCACTCTTTAATTAATTTGCTGAATCACATGTTGAAACTGTAACAAGTGGGTTTTACTTCTTTAGTTATCAGCTGATTTTACCTGCACGGAAAACAAAAGTGCAGGCCTTTCAGGTGGTGAGAAATGTCAGTTATTTGCTGATCTCCCTCCACTAAAAGCCATACAATATATTATTATTAGATTATTTTACTATTGTTTAACATTCTTTCGTTTGCATGGTAAGTTGCATGATCAAGTGACAAAAATGTGATTATTACTTTGTTTATCTGAACAATCACGACCATCAGTATAAAGTACGATTAAATACTGATAAATTATTTTTATTAAAGTGTCATCCAGTGGTTCAGTAACTCGCTACAATGCAAAACCACATTTACTTAAGTAGCTTCATACTGTATGTGGTTCATACTTTCACAGTTAGTCATTTTCAATGTTTCTTTTGTTTTGATTTTAACTCCATACAACACTAAGGTTAAAATTCTTAGAATTTCAACTCAATATTCCAAAAAAATAGATTTTTCCAAGCATTGAGACTATTTTTATCCCAAAAATAAGTTATTAGGAAAGTTTGGAGAAAATGGTATGATCATTTTTCAAGATTAGAAAGCAAACAAACAAATATACTTTGTTCATATTAGAGTATTGGATTAAAGATTTCTTAAAACCTTTTCCCTAATGTACTAGGCACCAATTATGATCACTACATCTTAAAAAATTATATTTCGGACCCAAATTTAATCAGCAGAGCTTGGCACGGCCCCAAGGTCTGCTCCGCCGCAGTACAATGAGCATTGGCAGGTGAGCTGGATCCCATTGTATCAGTATTCCACATGGCTGCTGAGATACACTAGGTATTCACCACGCAAGCCTGTGTATGACACTGTACACTTGACAAGCTACACTACCTATTGAACATCCACCTTGCTCTCCACAGCAGTACAATGAGCATTGGCAGGTGAGCTGGATCCCATTGTATCAGTATTCCGCATGGCTGCTGAGATACACTAGTTATTCACCTCGCAAGCCTGTGTATGACACTGTACGCTTGACAAGCTACACTACCTATTGAACATTCACCTTGCTCTCTACCGCAGTACAATGACCATTGGCAGGTGAGCTGGATCCCATTGTATCAGTATTCCGCATGGCTGCTGAGATACACTAGTTATTCACCTCGCAAGCCTGTGTATGACACTGTACGCTTGACAAGCTACACTACCTATTGAACATCCACCTTGCTGTCCGTCGCCCGTTTTGCAAGTAGATTGGCCAGACACTTGTTCGCTGTAGTGTGTTTACTAGGTTTTAAGACTCACAAATATATTGTTTTTATTTTTTTTACTTTTTGTTCATTTTTTTAAATCTTGAAACCTTTTGTAATTCCTCCCTGTTTACATAAACTGCTGCATTTGGCACTTCTTCATAACATAATCAAAATACAAGACTACAATGACATTACAGTTTATCTTTAACAGCAACCAATAATATGCGTTCGCACCAGCTGAAAATTCCCTGCATACTGTACTTGTTTGGTGAATCAAAAAAACCAACAAACGAACAGTTACAAGGATTATATTTAATGATTTACATTCAATAAAAATACCAAAAATATAAAATAAATTTTTTGGGGAATATGTTCAACCAGTACAAAGAAGCTTTATAAATAGGTTTCCCTCTTTTTGTTTGACTATAAACAAAAAACTTCTGCTGATAAATATTTCTAAAATGTGTTGTTATGACTTTAAATTCATTTTTACTTTTTTTTAAAGAGCAATTAATTTCTGCTGCAAAACTTAATGTTATTCTATGGTTAAAAATCATTTGTGAACAATTAATAACATGGTAAATTTCATCAATTTACTTTTCAAGAAGTATAAATGAAATAATGACTACCAACAGAGTTTTTCAACCTATGTGGATAATGTTTTACAGATAGACCAACAGTTCTTACAAACCACATTCACTTGACAAAATAATTTACCTACCACTGCATGGAAACAATCACAAGTCTCCAGAGCGGTAACGTGTACATTCCCGCTCGCCAAATCAAATAACTACTTATGGTCAGCTGTTGTCACAAACCATACCAAAGCTGTTGGTCATTGTTAGTAATTATTGATTTTTTTTTAATTTGAGGTATTTTTGATAGTTGTTAGTGTGTTCCGAAAGAAAAATCAAACATAACCTGAATGACATTTAGTAAATAAAAAAAATTAATCTTTTGCAATTAAGGTGGTAGGAAAAATGTTGTGTGTATTACGAGCACAAACAGTCATTCCCGCTCTTGAAATGATTGCTGCACTCAGCTAACGCTTCATCACAAAGCAATCTACAATTCTCAAGTGGCAATGACATACTTTGCGCTCTTAATACACAAATAGCTATTCATTGCACATTTTCCTTATAAAACTCTCAATAAATGAAACATTTTGGCAAAAATATTAAATTTTTCATCTACAGGTAAGATCATGTTCTGAAGTGATAAAATTCTTGATCGTTATGACCTGACCATAACACGAGTAACATTAGATCAATACATGAAACAGAGGATTTGTGCAACAATGTAAGAGAGCTTGTGCCTCTGGTGTTGATTTAGGACAGTCGAATAACAGCTGGTGGTTACTTGACCCTTGCACGTTACTTAAAACTTGCAGGAAGAGCTATTAAAAATACTATTTATCAAACTATTTAAAAAATGGTAATAAATTATATTTATTAATTTTTTAAAACCCATAATAAGACTTTAGAACCGCTCTGACAGGTTCCACTGTTGATGGCGATTACTGAAGGTTATTGGACATGTCACGTTAAACGCTCACCAACCAACGCCAATCGTCCGACCAAACTGTTGATCCAATCACATCAAACAGAAACTGTTCTGACATCACAATTTCGCCTGTTAATAAATATTCTGTTCCACTCTTCCTCCTGGAGTTGTTTAGTTTTTAAATAGCATTATTTTATAGTTTTTATAAACTAAAACAAATTATAATGTTATTAACTAAGGAAGGTTTAACTATTAATTAAAAGGTGAAAAGAAAGAAAAAATGTTCCCACTTTGATCTCTTTTTTTTAAGAAAGAAAGTTTTTTTGCTGTATAATTTCATTTATAAAGAAAGATTTAAACCGCAAACCATACGCCCAAGGAACTAAAAAAGAGGTGCAAAAATATTAATGTGATCAAAATAGGTACAAAATTGACTAGGTACTAAATATTTGGTATAATATTATTAAGGAGGTCAATCTCTCAAAAGGTTAGACCTGGAACTTTTGCCATGCAGAATATTTTATAACATTAATTTCCTCAAAGCATGGCACTTTCTGAATTTTCGTTTGTCTTCCATTGTTATTCTGTTGCCAACAAGGCAACTCATTTTAAATTTTAACTGGAACGCTGTAACTATGTTAAATTTTTTAATTTTTAAAAAGGTTATGTAGCACAATACTTTAAAAAATATACTCTTTCTTGGGATTATTTTTGTTTTCTTCTCACTATTCCCTACTAAATGAAGTGCTCTTTTGACTAGTAGTTTTTGAGAACCCAGAGACAGACTTAAATGTATTGACATATTTTAAAAGTAATTTTGACCACTAGGAAAAGATCTTATTAAATTTAATTACTGATCCTCTTTGAAGTTACTGTAATTTCCGTTACCAAAACAGGGGAGTGTAGAAAATATCATACAACAAACAATTTTGGTCCATAACTTTTCATATTGGGATTAACAACAATTTACTCTAAATAATTATAAGACCAGATAAATTGCAACAGGTAAACTAAACTTTACATTTAACGTCTACTAATTCAATAAAACGGCAGTTCCTTACAAAAGTATTAGCTAAAAGCAAATATTTAGTACTTTTTCTTAACTCAGTCCAATCTAATAAGGTCAATATAAATACCGAGAACACAACTATGAGACGATGTTATTCCAACAATGTTAGAGAGTTTGGTGTTGATTTAGGATAGTCGCATAGCAGCTGTAGATACTTGTCCCTGGAACGCTGTAATTGTGTATTTGATCGGTGGTGTTGAACCTTTCTTGGATCTTTAAAGGAGAAGATATTCTCTATTTTGTAATAGGCTTCTTTTCCTGCTGTGATAAAATTCAACCTTTATTTATTGTTTGTCTGGTTTTGTGTTTAACATAACAATGGTTATTCTAAAAGAATGGAAAAGTGGAAAAGGTGCACAAGGCATCTCAAATTTTATCCCATTGCGAAACAAAGGATATAACAGCTACTTTTAAACAAATTTCAATGATGTCCAACTCCAATGCAATCCTACGATTTAGTATCAACCTAGTACAAAGCGTTTTCCACATGAGTGGCTGTGGTAATGGAAATCGTTAAAAGTACAATGGAATCCCAGACACAATAAAGAGATTAACGGTGAATTCGGAAACAAAAGAGTGGTCGAAGTTCAATTACCAGTCGACAAGTGAATAAATGCACCCGATATAAATATGGGGTTGAATAAACAAATTTGAAGTGTGTTTAAAGTTGAACAATCTAATTTATTGTACTAACAGATCATTATATTCCGTTGTAATATTTTGTTAATGAATCTGAAAACAAACTATCAAAGAACTTTCTTTCTCATGTTGAATAAAAACGTGTCTTCTATTAAAAACAAAATTTTAATTACACTTATAAAAGTATTGTTGCAGAAAAATATGTTGCTAAGCAATAACTAACATAATTTTTAACCTAAATTATCTAAAAACTATTGAATTGTATGATTCATAGTTGAGCCATTATTAATCGTTAAAAAATAGTGAGCTGTAATGTAACAAACTGTGCTGTGATGGGTCTAAAGGCGATGGTTTCCAAGTTCCTAAAGGTATATCAAGTCAAATATCATTCCCTGGAATGCATTTCATCTCCACAATCAGAACACGGTTTAAGATCCTCCAACGGTAAGTTTACTCAACATTCTGGCACTATTCAATGATGTTACGTATTAAATTTGACTTTAACAAGTAATTCAGCAATGACACGTTTTTTGTGGTCCTTTTTGAACTGATTTAGGAACATAGTTCAACTCTAATAGTTAAAAGTAAATAATTTACAGGAAACTTGAAAGACATGCATAGAAATAGCTGTAAATAACATACCTTCTTTTTGATCATTTAGTATAGTTAATAATGGATATTGTATAGATTTTTTGTGTCTTCTTAGTAGGTAAATGTTTCTATCTTTAGGGCAAAGTTAGAAAATTATTATTTAAAGACAATGGGAGAAACGCTGAATTTGGCTTTTATATATAAATAAAAACTGTTGAGAAAGAAATTATTTATATGAGTGAGTCCTGGAAAACTCGGGTTGAACATTAAACTCAAAAACCTTAAATATCGACATTTCACTTTTAAATATTTATTTATATACTAAATATTATTATTTAGTAAGTAATTAATTAGTTATGAGAGTATATTTCAGTAAAAAATGTACACGTAATATTAAACAGATATGGTAGATGGTGAAAATTTTATTATAAACATATGTCAGTTTACATTACCTACTAATTTTTAATGTGACTTTAACACACAGCTGACGGATTCTTTAGTACACAGCGCTCTATGTCTTTTCAGAGTCTCGTGGTTGGAAAATCTGATTATAATTGAATGCACAAAGAACATTAAAGCTTTGTTTACATTTGAAACATCACCAAAACTGATTGCATGACGTCAACACAGTTGATCTAATCGCAATCCTTCAATCACACATTTAAAATAGCCGCGTTTGATGGTGAATAACAGATGACAATTTTTGTATTGGTCGGAAATAATTATAAGTTCAAATTTCCTTCACTAGAGTCTGAGCATTGCGTATTCACCAAAAGTGACTTCCCAACAAATATATTTTCCCGTTGGGCTTTGTTGCAAGCTCATCAGTCAAATGTGAAATATTGAAAACAGAAAGGACTAATGTCCTCGAGGGGTAGAGAGTTACGAGAATGTGTGAAAGCTGCTGGATTAAATGTTTCGATCGACCTCAGTGCACATTTAGCCTGCTTAAACTCGGTAAATTATGTTTAAAATATCTTTAAGCAATTACAGCATGGTTTGATATATCCTAGTATATTTAAAACAAATGTAATATGTGCTTAGAAAGAAAAAGAATCAGTATTTTTTATCAACATAATGGGTATAAAAACTATGAATGGTTGGTGCTAAAAAGTTCTTAATTAAACCAGAATCAAATCAAATCAAATCAAATCAAATCAAAATATACTTTATTCATTTTATACATAATTATGTACAGAATGGCGTCATAATATACATAAATAGGGTTGTCAGTTACGTACAGGTATAGTTAAATACATACAGACAGCAAGTTAAATTACACAAAAATACAAGGCAAACTTAAGTTATAATTTTATTGAAAAAACTCTTCTAAGCAGTACAGAGACTTATTAATCATAAAATTTTTAAGCTTCTTTTTAAATTTATTAAAATCTGTTATTATTTTTATATCTAACGGCAATGAATTAAAATATCTAATCCCTGCATAAGAAGGTTTCTTTTCATAAAATTTTAAATTGTGGATGTCATAGCCAATAGCAGCCCTATGTCTGGTGTTATGATTAAAACCCAATTGCCATGAACAGTCGGAATTTCTTTTGATAATTAATATTAATTCAAAAATGTACAAGCTAAACACAGTCATTATCCCTAATCTTGGAAAATGTTCTTTGACGGATTCCATCCAGTTTAATTTCAACATTATTCTTAAAGCTTTTTTTTTTGTAATACTAAAATTTTTTTAAGATTATCAATTGAGGTATTACCATAAACCGATAAACCGAATGAAATGTGACTGTGGAATGTATTAGAATCTCAACTGAACATTTTGTCAAAGTACTATTACTGTTTTGAGGCGTCCGATATAAATTAGAGTATTTAATCACCTTAAAAGGCTAAGTTTCATTTATTTACATTTTAACAACAATATTCATTTTTCCAAGGAATAGTAGGATATAAAATTCCTGAAATCCACTAAACTTTTCAGAAATTAAATTCATAGATAAAATAATCAATATTTTGAGTAACTCTGTGGTGTTTAAATATCTATATATATTGAAGCCAGAAGGAACAAAGGCATCTATGTTCGCAAACAAAGAAAAGAATAAACTAAAACTACTTGCACAACGGGAGAGGCAAAACATCAAAAGAATAGTGGAGGAAGAACAGAAATGGTGTTTGTATTTTTTAGTTCACAAATTTCATCTTGATAAATTTGAAGGTGCAGATTGTTTATGACAAACAAACAAAAATGTATTTGACAATCTATATATATATAATTCCGTAAGCGAATCGATCCCCATGAAATATCTCGAGTTAGAAGAAAGATAGGGTAACGTATGATGGCTCATTTTAAAGCTTGAGCTCCAAGGACGCAAGGAAAAATACCAGAATTGTCAAAAGTTACCTGGGCTTTGCCCCATTGGACCTTGTTAATCTAATGGGAAGAAGATTTTTAGATATATACGTGACTAAGCAGATGTTCCAATAAATAATTTTTATCATAAACTCAGCTGGCTATTGAACAGATATTTTGAGTTAAGATAACCATATTTAATTACAACGTTTTAAAATAATTTGCAATATACTATAAAAAAAAGAAAAACACAAATAGTGATGAAAAAATTACGGATCCAAGGTAGATTTCTTTCTTTTAAAATCTATGTCATTATGATTTTGTGTGCTTGTACTCGGGCCGCGAGGCATTGGAGGTACAGAAAAGACGGATCAGAAGAGGGGTCATGGGGGAGACTTGGGGGATATAGGGGGCACATCGAGGAACGGCAGGCATCGGGGAACGGGGATATGGGATGTGAAGGAATGGTGGGCATGGAGGCACAAGGATATGGAATGGATATGGTGGGCACAAGGATATGGAAGACACGGGGGTATGGGCATGTTGGCACAATGCTCAGTAGAGACGTCGGTGGCACGGGGGGTAACTAGGTGTAGGGGGTACGGGGGAGGAATGGGAGACATAGAGAGCACGGGGGCCTCGAGGAAGAACGGCTGGCATGTGAGCTTGGGAGGATGGGGATTTCAGAGGCTTGGTAGAAGAGAGGCATGGGGGCACGGGGGTAAGGAGCATGGGGCTACTCGGGCTACGGGGGCATAGGGGGTACAAGAAGCACTGGTCACGAGAGGGGAACGGGGGAGGCTTCAGGGGTCATAGGAAGCCTTGGGAGGAACGGTGGGCATGGGAGCACGTAGGTATGGGAGGCATGGGGCCATTGGCATAGGGCACAATTGGCATGAGAGTCTTCGGAGGCACGGTGGTTAATTGGGCGAGGGATGCAGGGGGGAGGAATGGGGGACATAGAGGCACGAGGGCCTCGGGGAAGAACGGTGGGCATGTGGGCACAGGAGAATGGGGGGGGGCACACTGACATGGGGGCACAGGGCTTCGGGGGCATTGGGGTTATTCGCGCCACGGGGGCATATGGGGTTCAGGAAGCATGGATCACGAAAGGGGACGGGGACACGGCAAGTGTGGGGGGAGTAGGGGCTTCTAGATGCAATAGTGTACAGTATTAATGGAATAATAACCACTTTGTCATGTTGTATTGAACTATTGTATTTTCTTGAGTTACGAACTCATTATGAGTACATGTTCAAGGTCAAAACTAATTGTATTGCGTCCGGCAGCCTAATAGTGCGAAAAAATTTATTATTTCCGCAAAAAGACAACCTACTGTACTGTTCAATGCAAGGGAGATTATTGGCAAATTACTGATTTGATACCACCAAAAATATTCGTCAGGATTAAGTAATATTTATAAGAAAATCCAATCGTGTAAATTCTCACAACAGCTTGAAAAGAAATATAGGAACTGTGCAACTAGGTGATGAATGGAAACCTAATTTTGGGGATAACATCATCATTTGGATTTTTAGGGGCCTTTGCCCCTACAAGCCCCTAGTGAGTTATAATAATCCATGATACCATTGGCTTAAAACACAATCTTAAATATTTAATAATTTCATCATCGTGTTAAGAAAGTATGAACAAGAGGAAAAGGGTGGAAACTTAATAACAACATGAAAATAGTACAACATCTACGTGTGATGCATTGTCATTCAGAGGTTGACAATCGGCTCTGCCGCCATTCATCAAACTTGTAATCAAACTGTGCCACATGGCACAACACCAGTGGCACCACTCTCCTATCAATCATGTTGTGTAACAGAGTAAAGTCGTGCTCTCAGGGAAACCATCTACGTGTGTTGCATTGTCATTCAGAGGTTGACAATCGGCTCTGCCGCCATTCATCAAACTTGTAATCAAACTGTGCCACATGGCACAACACCAGTGGCACCACTCTCCTATCAATCATGTTGTGTAACAGAGTAAAGTCGTGCTCTCAGGGAAACCATCTACGTGTGTTGCATTGTCATTCAGAGGTTGACAATCGGCTCTGCCGCCATTCATCAAACTTGTAATCAAACTGTGCCACATGGCACAACACCAGTGGCACCACTCTCCTATCAATCATGTTGTGTAACAGAGTAAAGTCGTGCTCTCAGGGAAACCATCTACGTGTGTTGCATTGTCATTCAGAGGTTGACAATCAATGTCTCTGCCGCCATTCATCAAACTTGTAATCAAACTGTGCCACATGGCACAACACCAGTGGCACCACTCTCCTATCAATCATGTTGTGTAACAGAGTAAAGTCGTGCTCTCAGGGAAACCATCTACGTGTGTTGCATTGTCATTCAGAGGTTGACAATCGGCTCTGCCGCCATTCATCAAACTTGTAATCAAACTGTGCCACATGGCACAACACCAGTGGCACCACTCTCCTATCAATCATGTTGTGTAACAGAGTAAAGTCGTGCTCTCAGGGAAACCATCTACGTGTGTTGCATTGTCATTCAGAGGTTGACAATCAATGTCTCTGCCGCCATTCATCAAACTTGTAATCAAACTGTGCCACATGGCACAACACCAGTGGCACCACTCTCCTATCAATCATGTTGTGTAACAGAGTAAAGTCGTGCTCTCAGGGAAACCATCTACGTGTGTTGCATTGTCATTCAGAGGTTGACAATCAATGTCTCTGCCGCCATTCATCAAACTTGTAATCAAACTGTGCCACATGGCACAACACCAGTGGCACCACTCTCCTATCAATCATGTTGTGTAACAGAGTAAAGTCGTGCTCTCAGGGAAACCATCTACGTGTGTTGCATTGTCATTCAGAGGTTGACAATCAATGTCTCTGCCGCCATTTATCAAACTTGTAATCAAACTGTGCCACATGGCACAACACTAGTGGCACCACTCTCCTATCAATCATGTTGTGTAACAGAGTAAAGTCGTGCTCTCAGGGAAACCATCTACGTGTGTTGCATTGTCATTCAGAGGTTGACAATCAATGTCTCTGCCGCCATTCATCAAACTTGTAATCAAACTGTGCCACATGGCACAACACCAGTGGCACCACTCTCCTATCAATCATGTTGTGTAACAGAGTAAAGTCGTGCTCTCAGGGAAACCATCTACGTGTGTTGCATTGTCATTCAGAGGTTGACAATCAATGTCTCTGCCGCCATTCATCAAACTTGTAATCAAACTGTGCCACATGGCACAACACCAGTGGCACCACTCTCCTATCAATCATGTTGTGTAACAGAGTAAAGTCGTGCTCTCAGGGAAACCATCTACGTGTGTTGCATTGTCATTCAGAGGTTGACAATCAATGTCTCTGCCGCCATTCATCAAACTTGTAATCAAACTGTGCCACATGGCACAACACCAGTGGCACCACTCTCCTATCAATCATGTTGTGTAACAGAGTAAAGTCGTGCTCTCAGGGAAACCATCTACGTGTGTTGCATTGTCATTCAGAGGTTGACAATCAATGTCTCTGCCGCCATTCATCAAACTTGTAATCAAACTGTGCCACATGGCACAACACCAGTGGCACCACTCTCCTATCAATCATGTTGTGTAACAGAGTAAAGTCGTGCTCTCAGGGAAACCATCTACGTGTGTTGCATTGTCATTCAGAGGTTGACAATCAATGTCTCTGCCGCCATTCATCAAACTTGTAATCAAACTGTGCCACATGGCACAACACCAGTGGCACCACTCTCCTATCAATCATGTTGTGTAACAGAGTAAAGTCGTGCTCTCAGGGAAACCATCTACGTGTGTTGCATTGTCATTCAGAGGTTGACAATCGGCTCTGCCGCCATTCATCAAACTTGTAATCAAACTGTGCCACATGGCACAACACCAGTGGCACCACTCTCCTATCAATCATGTTGTGTAACAGAGTAAAGTCGTGCTCTCAGGGAAACCATCTACGTGTGTTGCATTGTCATTCAGAGGTTGACAATCAATGTCTCTGCCGCCATTCATCAAACTTGTAATCAAACTGTGCCACATGGCACAACACCAGTGGCACCACTCTCCTATCAATCATGTTGTGTAACAGAGTAAAGTCGTGCTCTCAGGGAAACCATCTACGTGTGTTGCATTGTCATTCAGAGGTTGACAATCAATGTCTCTGCCGCCATTCATCAAACTTGTAATCAAACTGTGCCACATGGCACAACACCAGTGGCACCACTCTCCTATCAATCATGTTGTGTAACAGAGTAAAGTCGTGCTCTCAGGGAAACCATCTACGTGTGTTGCATTGTCATTCAGAGGTTGACAATCAATGTCTCTGCCGCCATTCATCAAACTTGTAATCAAACTGTGCCACATGGCACAACACCAGTGGCACCACTCTCCTATCAATCATGTGTAACAGGGCATCATCGTGCTTTTGGATAGATCACCTATGTGTATTATTGTTATTCGGAAGTTAACAGGTTTTTAGCAAACACTCAAGGATGTTTTTATGTTTGATAATATTTGGTTGAAAAAATACAATTATTGTGCGTAGTGACACATACAAATCAAATAATACAAAATCAAATAATAAACTAACTTGAGCATGATTACTTGGGAGGATACATTGCTCCTCCGCTAATCAACAATGTATGTTAATTTAATATAAGGATTATAATAGGTTTACTTTTAGGTAAGAGTTTTTTAGTTACAGAAGATGATGGTTGGGATTAATTGTTATAGATCTATTAATAAAAGACAAATTTACCGCTTGAATCATATTTAAATATATATATATATATATATATATATTTGACAGGGCAAATTCATTTAAATTTTTATTGGAATGGGGTTGTTCAATTAACATAAATACGACAGAAACAAGACTCGCTACTGAACTGTTTGAATATCTGATTAAAATTAAACGCAAGGAGTGTTTCTATTTGAAATGTCAGCAATCCCGACAGCATAACATTTTTCTGTTGGATGGTTTGGAACGGTTTTGTCACTTAATTGGTATTCTAATGGATGTATGTTTTAAAAATGAACTAAGCTATATATTATGCAACATTTATGGTTATGAAATTACCAAAATATATTGTAATGATAAGGTAGTTCGGCAAGTATAAGGATTTAAGCATTAATCTAAATTTTATATCGTGTAGTTTTAACTTCATTTCAATTTGGTTATTTTATTTTTAACACAGCAAAATGTTTTTTATTGACTATCAAACATCATTTCAACAAACACAGGATTGCGGTTAAATCAACTGTTTTCCCATCATGCATTTCTGATGACATTTCAAATGGATCACAGCTTGAATGTTCTCTGAGTTTTAATTGCAAATCTAACATTACAGTAAAGCTAATGACGACAGACACTCTGAGTACTAAACTATGATCTAAATGTTGTATTTTTATTTATTTTATTTTATTTTTTTATTATTTTTTTTTATAGTCAAGTAAGTTTCTCCAAATTGGTGTTTGTCACATTACAAATAACTAAAAAAAATTGCAAGCGTCTAGCATGAAGAATTATATGTGTTATACACATTTAGTTTTAATAATTACCATGCCTTATTTTTAGGCAACATTAAAGTTTAATCTTTAACAGTTCATTTTGAACTTAGTCTGCGCCTTTAATTAATAATTCTTTAAAAGTCTAGTAAAAAAATGCATGATTAAAAAGAAATAATCAAAACTGCCTAGTTTATAAGTAACATTCAAATAGCCCAACAAAAAGTAGATGTAAAAAAATAAAATAGGATTGCAGTATTAATTTCATATCTAACTAAGTCTATAGTTTCCAGTGCACAGTTGTGACCCTACTTGAACTAATTACTAAATCGATCGAAGAAGGAAAAAACTCCTGAATAACTTATAAGAGTTCAATGTCTGACCCACATCTCAAGAATACCAATATATATCCATTAGTAAATCCAAAACATAAGAGACAGGTTATCTTGCCTTGTTTTAAGCCAAGAGCTGGAATGTATTCTGAGAAATGATATCCGGTTTGATATACCTCACGAGCAACTTGGAACCAATTTCCTTTACATGTGATCCGCACAAAACAGATATTGCAATTTATTAGGTATTACAATTATTTTATGAACAACATTAAAAATATGATCTTTTGTGATTTTTTAGCTTATCTATAAATATTATATTTTACTCCTGGCAGTTTCGATGACACATTGGCCATCTTCATCATAGACTACTTATTTAATTTTGTATTTTGGAACATAATATTCAAATGCTTAAATCATAAATGGTGCATTTTAGTCACTCATTCATTGACTGCAATTAAACTTGTACCATTATTTTGTGCATTTCCCAAATCAGCACAGACCACTTTATTGGAATTGGTTCACACCTGTAGTTTGAGTTGTACTTAGTAATTGTACCTTACATCGATAACTTATCATGTCATAGTTGGCATAGTTACTCGATTGGAAAGTGCACTCCTATGCTACTTAACTTTCACTCAACTGTGAACTTGTAAAACACAAAACTTTCAACTAGAGACATGTCAAAAGTTAAAAGTTGTTAAATAAACTGAAAGATAAATGGAGGACGGGTTAATAAATTCTAATATCAAGCAAAAGTTGTTTTAGCAATTAGGGCAGTGTGTCTAATACTATAGTGTCAGTATAAAGTTAGACCTGAAGTGGAAATTTAACAAGTCGGGGAGCACTTATGGTCTGATATTTTTGACGGTGGAAAAGTCTTAATTAGTTAGGCATTTAAATACTAAATAATTAAGTACTAACTAATCTAAATACTTAAGTATTTAGTATTCAGTACTGACAATTGTTAATGATTGTATAATCCTTACAACAAATAAAGCTTTATTTATTTATTTATTTGCATGAAGAAAATTTTACTGGTACTTTATGAAAAGAATGAAGAATGTAATTTTGAGATTCAGTTTGTTACAAAATTAAATTTTAAAACAAAGGAAGGATTTTCACAAAATTTTACTTTTTCTGAATGGCGTAGTGCACATTATTTTGATGGGACTCCTCTACAAGGGGAAATTAACTTATTATAATGTGTATTTTCTAATTTGGACAAATTTCCCAAACCAAAATACCCAATTTTGCTGATAATTGATAAAATAATGCAGATAAGACGTCTAATCAAAAATTTGGAAATCAAGATTTTTAATTTTATTTATAACAATTCCATTTACGTTGGGATTTAAGTGAAGCTGAACAAGAGTGTATCATGTAGATAAATGTTTCAATGAACATTATTGTCCTTCTGGGATAAGAGTGCTGTTATAAACTGCATGAGTTTAAGAAGCTAATGTATTAGACCTTGAGGGACAGAATTACTGGAATAGTGTAGCTCGTATAGAGTACAATTCTTTCACATCTCATAGAGATGATATAACTTCAATAAAAGATTTTTAAATACTGTATAATATTTTCATCGATTTTGCAAAGTCAATAATACAGCAGACTCTCTCTTAACCGGCCATTTGTTTATCTCAACGTCGCTGTTGTTTTCTTTACTTTATCATTCAATCCAATGATTTTGAATTGATATTGACGTTCTCAAACCAAATTAAATGTACTGTCCTGGACAGAGGTGTATGCCACTGGAAGTGAATGTGTTTGGACCTGCTATCCAGTAGACAAAATAAGAAAACAAAATTATTATTAGTTTAGGCATGGATTTCATGGGTGTTGGATGTTAGCTATAAATTATACAGAGTAATATATATTTATTTTTCAAGTAATAATTACATTTAGGCCATAGTTGGCGTTTTAAAATGTACATCGATTTAACTGGCCAAATCATTATCCGGCCAACGCCTGGTCCCGAGGTGGTCGGTTAAGAAAGAGTCTACTGTAGTTCTTTTTTTCACACGTCTAATGGGACCCTTTTGACTTTCTAAAATACTAAAATTTTTAGAGTAGCAAAGATTATTGATAGCAATTTATTTGAATTATTCTAGGGTTTAGAATAAATAAAACTGTTTTCAAGAACAAGGGAATGTTCAACACCTCCGATCAAATACACAATTACAGCGTTCCAGGGACAAGTATCTACAGCTGCTATGCGACTATCCTAAATCAACACCAAACTCTCTCCCACATTGTTGGAATAACATTGTCTCATAGTTGTGCTCTTTGTTATAAATAATTATTTCATGAACATTTGCGACGGTTGAAAAAAATTTAATAGAGAATTTTTTTTAACAGCACGATAAAGGAGTGTTTACTTTTTTACTAGAGTCTTGTGTTTTATGTAAAATTAAAAACCTAATGAAAAATTTTAGTTTATCAGCCCTACAAATATAAAAACTCATTTCTCTGTGTCTAACTTATGAGAGGTCAATTAATGAAGAAAATTTGTTGCATCAAGTGAAATTCTGATCCTAACTTATTAATTTATGTTTATTCTTGTTGTACACCAACATTTTATTTCAGATCAACTCGAAGACTGTGTCACTATTTAAGCTCTGCTAGGTAATCAAAGTAAACGGAACGAGGTCAAGTTGTGTGTCAGACAGTTTACTGGTCGACTTGAATTACCGTAACTACAGTAAAGGGCCAATTGTCGAGAATGTTTGCAGTAATTACACTATAAAGTATTGGAAGGGTAGTGAAGAACAAGTTGTCAAAGTTTACAACATACGAGTGACAACATCTTAGTTGCATTTTAGGTGTTCAAACAGCGTGTTAGACTCAGACAAGTTACATAAATTGCTTTTATTATAATTTACCTTTTATAATTAATTTTTAGGTCATTTTAAAGACTAGTAGTCCCACAGACAATCCAACTGTGAATGTCTACTGTATTTAGTAATTGAGCTAAAGGTAATCAGGCCTACTACTTCTATTTTACTTTAAGTTGTCCATAAAACAAATATGTAGATTACACAAAAAAAATCTTTTGTTTCGGTAGCTGACATACCGTACCTCATATTATAAAATGTTTAAAAGGCTTGAATGGAAAAGTAGTTTAGGGAAAAATGTTTAGTTTTGTGTCATTAGTAGAAACAGTTATCATGACATCTATAGTAATTTTGTTATAATTTCTACCAGCTAACTTGGTTATTCAAAAAGTTATGAAATATTGAATTTCAATTTGATCAATATAATACCATTATATTACATAAAATACAATACAGTGCATACATTACATATATACAATATAGGCCTATATACAATCAATATATACGGTACCAGTTTTTTATTAGTTTAATTGGATCATTATAGAAGATTTAAACATATTATGTTATTTTTGTCAGGAATCAGTAGTTTAAAAGCAATAAGTTAGTACCACATATGAACTTATTATGTGTCAAATGATCAAAGACAATATTAATTTCAATCATGGTTATAGCGGAGAAAATAGTTTGTTTGGCCCTCAATAACTACCAATAACTTACTGAACATATTGCATGATATTCTTACTCCCTGATGAATTAACTACCCACACAGCACACAAAGTTTCAGTTATGTATCAGTTACATTACAACGTTGCAAAGACATAACATAACAAAACAAAGTTAACGTTACAGAAAGATATCAGAAACCTATTATTGCAATATTTCAACGACATAACTTCATAACGTTGCTGACACCTTTCAAAGCATCATAACTAAATCGACGTAACAGAAGGATGTCAGAAGCCTATCATTGCAATATTGCAAAAACATAACTTTAAAAGTTTGCTGACACCTTTCAAAGCACCGTAAAAGTAATCATAACTAAATTAGCGTAACAGATGGATGTCAGAAACCTATCATTTCAATATTGCAATAACATAACTTTATAACGTTACTGACACTCATTAAAACAATGTTAAAGTAATCATAACAAAATTAATGTTACAGCCCAGTCAGCACACAATGTGAAAATCACGTTTTTTTTCAAGTGAAAAAAGGTGAAAATGTAAAAGTGAAAAATATTATGTTTTTTCACGTGAAAATAACTTAAAAATGTGAAAACAAAAAAATTGCCTACTATAATCACCACACTAGGCTTATCCTAAACTAGTAATATGCGTAATAGTGGGATTAAATATAGACTCTACTAAACCTCAATACAAACTTTCAAGAATGTTATATGCTTTGATTGGCTGGGCAACAAGTTAAGATGGTAACGTTTAGAAGAGAGCAAAGTTTGGTAATTACTAAATTTCCATTGTTATATACAAATAATATTTTCTGACCAGATTTATAAAGAATCTAATCAAGATTATATTAGACCAAATTTTTAATTTATTTTTTAATGTTGATGAACTAGAAAATAAAAACAGAGATAGAACTGTATTCTAAAGTTTAAAAGAATGAATTTTTCTATTCTGGTTTAGAAGCATCTATTTACTTTAAGTTTATTTGTATTTACAAAAAATTAAACATGACATTTTGTGATATAAATAAGTTTTTCGGCTTAATAACTGGGGATATTTCATACGTACTTGTTGACTTTTATCCGTTAAGACATTTAGAAACCTTATATCTGAAAACAATTTTCATTCATAATGTTAATATTAAACAATAAGTGTTAGTCATCAATCTGTGTCCACATTTGCTTTTTTCAATTTTTGAAAAAAGTAAATAACACAGTTTTTGTAAGTGATAACTCCAGTTGGCAGTGATTTTAGTGTGTTCATCAGTTATCACTCAGTTACAGCTGGGTGCCTGATTGACTCTTATCAGCTGGTAATACCATGGAAGCGTGCAGACCCTAGATGTTTCTCATGTAAGCAATACAAGTCCCATGCAATAGTAAAAATAATTATAGAGAATAACTTTATTTTTAAAGTGGATGAGAGTTCTGATTGTTCAAAACAATAACATTATTTCTGTTCTTAAACTTGAATAAGCCATATTAAATTAAAATTAAAACTCTTTTGGGAATTGTCAGCTTATTTAATTTGTCACAAACAAAACAAATTAAATTCCAAAAGAGTTTTAATTTTAATAATATTATTAAGGTTCTGGGACAACTCCAGCTTCTGTTCTGTAGATGTACTTCATTAGGGCTACCCGAAATATTTGTATGGACTGAATAGTTGATAGTGTTTATTTAAAATAAATATAGGCTAAACACTTTTTAACAATAAAAAAGTTTGATCGGTTATCGACTATACTGAGATTTTGTCTTTTTTCTTTGAAGCTTATTGAGTTTAGCTAATGTGTGATTGGATAGCCAAAAATGAACAGTAATATGAAAAAAAAAAAAAAAAAACTTGTAAAAATTATAAGAAACTAGAAACGCTAGTAAAATAATGATTTGAATGCTACAGAAAAATATATAGTACCTATGAAAACCAACCTTTCAACTTTTTGATTACCAACTGTATTGTGGCTATAACTAAGAAAAAAAAACAATAGAAGCAAAAATTTTTGTTATTAGCGTTTATAATAAAAAAAAACAACAGTTAAACAGTTTGTAAAAGTCTATCAAAACTCGTACATGATGATTCCTGAAATTCTCAATTTGTAAATTACTTCAAATTTGAGCCAAATTTTTTACTTGGAGTTGGAAAACTTTGAAGAGAACCGGTGAAGGGCGAGTTTAATAAGTAAGGGGCCGCATGTAAGTAGTAGATATGAACACTAGTATAGTGTGGTTGAAGTGGCTCAGTGACATAGTGCGTTAGGACATTGAGGGGGATGTTATTGACAGTTCAAATCCATTTTAGGCAATGCATTGGTTATTCATTTTATTGAAATTTTTCAATCTGTTGGTTATCAAAAATACATTCAGTTATAAATCTTGTCAAAAAATTATAATTTGCATTATTTTCACTATATGTGTAGTAAAAATGTTTTTTTTCCTACTCAATAAAAATATATCTGTATGCCATTCTCAAACATGTTTTACATTTTAGAATTTAAATTTTTTTAACAAAGATGACTATCTAACCAGCTCAATAAGCTTGTTAGACCTAAGTTTCATTGTACTTCGTAAAATTATAGTACTATCTGATGCAATTCATGTAGAAACATTATGTATATACCTAATTTTGAATAAAGTGTTTTGAACCTGAAACTGAATCTGAACCTTTGATGGTTACCGATCAGCTAATTAAGAGATTTATGTAAACATATTAAAATTTTAATAAACTGTTCCTCGTAAAATTCAGACAGTAGGATATTGTTGTGTATTGTAAAGTATTTTGTAAAGAATTCCAAAGAAAGAGAGAAAGCTTAAAATCTGTACAGATAGAAGTTGCATAGCCTAATGGAAGTTTTTAGTGTAAAAGAATCATTCATTTCAGTGACTGTTTTGTTTTCAGCCGCTGTCTTGACACAACTAAGAGGCTGTTGAAACTCGGCTTCCGACTGGTTTATATCAACAGTTCACTCCTCGGAAGAACACATTACTTTCCTTACTTTGTCTCGGGCTCTTTGAACTACACTACTTTCAAAATTCATTCACTTCTCAGTATTATGCACTGAGCAAATCCTTTTCAGCAAAGAAACGTCCAAAGAGTATGTTTGTATTAAAATCTTTTCACTTCAATAATTTTAAAATGTTAGAGATAATTTTTAACATTTTAAAATATATATTGTCAGCAATATTATTACGCGTACAGACATCTAGTGTGGTTGGAATAAAAAAGACATTCACTTTCAAACACATAAAATGTCATTCAACAAACTATAACCCGCACAATCAATTATATTTG